>CM059278.1:12397663-12602663 GCA_030347295.1 Setipinna tenuifilis
CATCGTGTAGCTTGCCATGTCCTTAATGTAGCAGGGGATGGACATAGTCTGTCCAGGCTTGACCAATAAATCCTCCACGGTCTGGTTTATCACTGGGTTGCTTGACCATGACAGCTCAGACCCTGTGGAAACAATTTAAAATATATTAAATATATTTAAAAATAATAACAATACATGATCCATGCAGTACATCTTTTTTAAAACATTTTACATTACATTTGTTCTAAGCAGAACTTTTTACAGTGTTGTGTAAATGCTAGAAACAGACAATCTTACATCTAACAATCTTACAATGCTTACATATTTTTATAAGGAGAAAATGTAGAAGCAGGCGGGGATGCGCTTTATTTGCCATCCTGCTTGCAATTAACTGATTTCATTAGAACTTTGCTTTGCCTTTTTTGGAGAATGGATATCCGTTGAAAGTTGTGAAACAGCACCCCCCATAGAATGCACAATGCAGTGCAATATGATTTTATGGTAACATGCAAAACAACTTTGACACTTTGGTGACTATTTATGATTGTGGTCTATTGGAGTGAGCAGCATTACACAGCAAGGGCTTGGTATTCAAACAAAAGATAATGTCAGTCTCTCAGTTGTCAGTTTATGGTGATATCAATTCACACATGAAAGGCAAATACTTCCTGTATGGACCCATGCAAAGCCTGCTGCACTGTGGCTTGCTGCACAGTAATACGTGCCGCTGTCCTCCTTGGTTACATTATATATGTGGAGGCTGAATATGTTCTCTTGTTTTGCTAGGGTAACCTTAAGACGCCCAGTAGGGGACTCATACTCTTTTATAAGGAATTCAATTGTAGTTCCATAGCCGCTTTTTTGCCTATACCACAGCATAGTATAGCTGCCCATGTTGGACATGTTGCACTTCAGTTGCAGATTCTTGTGTTCGGGATAGACAGTTACCAAGTTGGGCGACTGGTCGACTGTCAGGCCATAGACAACTGCAGAGGAGAGAAGAGCTTCTTAGGGGAAAACAAACAACGAACCTTCCAAAGATTGTCTTCAAAGTAAGCTAAACAGGGGCACTGCTACACATTGTGGGTGCTATGCAAGGACACAATTCCGCCCACCTACCCCCATCTCACAAATTAATAATAACATTAATAGTGTCCTCAAAGGGCCCCATATCAATGCTATGTCGTTAGAATCCTCTTAACTACTGCACTGGGGTTGGACCCCAAAAGCTAAATAAATGAATTTTCGATGCATAAAAATCTAAACATAGACAGAATGTGGACAGATTACATATTTTTAGGACTTCCTCTAAAACAAGGCTTACTTTGCATTAGCAGGGGCAGGCTGGCCAAGACAAACAGCAAGAGCATGGTGTTCTGAAGCTGTAAACAGCAGTGTCTGAGACAGTGTGGAAATGACTGTGGAGGAGTGTGTCTCTGAAGAGACGTGGTTGCGTTTGTGGTTTTATGCTGCTGGCTGTTGTGTGACTGCATTTTGCACCTGCCTGAGTGTGTGCATGTCTTGCAGCACAACAGTACCATGTGGTGTCCTCTAATTTGATGCTCTGTATCTTCAGCTTCAGCTCTGATACTGTGGGTCGCTCAAATTCAAGTCTGTCTCTCAAAGTTGAATGGTATGCTTGGTTTGAATTGACCATTAGCTAGAAGCCATGTTCTTGAAAAAATGTATACAGGTGCATGTAATCGTAATGTACATCATCAATGTGGCAAGTTAACGTAAATGAGGGGCCAATATGAAGTACGACATCACTTGGAGTTAATGTGATGTTCCTGAAAAGGGAACTGTTATGAAAAGCCAAAACAACATCAGAATGGGGAGTGGATCACTTGATGCTGATTCACCCACTTTTCGATGTCTGTCTTCTGACTTACGACATGAATGAGAACATGAATGAGCTGATCTTAGTGCATGTATGATGCTCATCCCACCTAGACAACAATTATATGATATGGTTCCCTCTAGAGGTTCCCAGTGTAATTGCAGCATTTGCAGGGGTATGTGTGTTTTTAAGTTGTAATAGACCTTTATAGGTACTGTACATTCACCTACAGCTGTCATGGTTGATGATTTCTTTAAACTATTTGTATATTTAAATGATGTTATTCATTCAAATGGGTTTTAATGTTCCAGTGTCCCTTTTGTTACATCAATATCATAAAAAACTTGTAGCATAATGTTTAGATTATCTACATATACTCTATACTCATAGGTTGTGAAAGATTTAAAAAAAAACTTTCTGTGCAGGAGTTTATCAACCAAACATGTCACAACACTTGAGTATTCTGTGTGTCTTTAAATGCGTCTTAAATTACTTAATTATTGAAATCATTAATTAATCCCTAATTCAATGTCAGAAAGGCTGTACACAAAACTGACATTTCCATCGAATAAATTGTATACCTTCTTAGAAATTACAGTTTTACCCACGAAGCATGCTTTAATACCTTACACAAAAAATGCAGCTATATTTATACACTGCTTTGATTAGGGTTTTGATGAGGAAGCAGTACTCATATGCAGCACTGTGCAAGACTAGCAGCACAAAAGTACACAGCAGAATCTGATAATGTTAACTTGGAGAGAACCAGCGATCCGTTAAGAACTCCTTCTCTTTTCACCTCAAATCGACCACCTGAAAAATCCCCTTCATAACTGGGGTCACTATTACTGTAGCCGTATCCTATGAGATCCATGGCTGTGCTGTCACTGGCTTGGCGGTACCAGAGCATAAGCAAAAGTCCGCTGTCATCATGGCTGCAGAAGATCTCCTCTTTGCTTTCATATTTTACTAAGATGTTTGGTGACTGCAGAAACGTCACACAATTCCCAGCCCCTGTGAAAAAAATATAACATAAGCCAAAAACAGGAGAAAGCACACTAAGATGTAAACTGCTTTGAATGTTGGATCAATACTTAACATGACATAAAAATCACCATGCCCAGATGAAAAATAAAACAAGACATTATTTAGGTAGTCTTCTGTCAATGGTCCTCCAGCTTACACCCTATTTGAGACACTAAGACACCTCCAGGAAGTGACATCACTGTCTATAATGTGAGGTCAGAGCCACCTTGCCTACATTTCTCTCTGCTAGAATTTCAAAAACATTATAATTCCAGAAGAGTGAGACATGCGTGACATGCGCGAGTGTGCAGGATTTTATTTTCAGTGTTTAAATGAAATTTATGTTTTGATTGTTTTAAACGGTACCTTTAAAAGATAAAATAATAGGTTCTTGTGATAAATCACTCAGTATAAAAACATATATTTAAAATGTGACATTTTTTATCTGAATGAATGAATAGAAGCAGTCTCAAGTTCTGCTAACATGTTTGGCGAATGCTGAAAGCTCCTTGTAAAAGTAAAAAAAGACAGAAAAGAAAGAAAAAATTGTTTTTTTGTAAGTGAAGCCAGAAACAATTAAAAACACTGTAGATTAACTCCTATTCATATTGGGATCAATACTTAACGTGATATTATGAAGACCATGGCCAGCTAAAAAGTAAAACAACACATTATTTGGGTGTGCTGCTGTTAATGATCCTCCATCTTGCTCTATTCAGGGCACTTATATCAGAAACACTAAGATATGTACAAGCAAGTACTGTACCCTCAGCTCAGACCCCAGCTTCAGAAATAACATCAAAGCAAAATAAGAAGTTCTTACTGCTTTTTAAATTAATCAGTAAAAATGGTCATATGCATCTTCACTACAGGACTCCTCTAATCAGGGTTTTGAGTAAAGGCACCATAGTCATCTGCAGCACTGTGCTACTTGCAGCACAGAAGTACACAGCAGAATCTGATGATATCAAATTTGACAGAAGCAGTGATCCGTTCTGAGCTCCTTGTCTTTTTATATCAAAGCGACCACCTGAAAAGTCTGCCTCATAACTTGGGTCACCATAACTGTAGCCAGATCCAATGAGAGCCATTGCTGTGCTACCACTGCCTTGACGGTACCAAAGCATGTATGTAAGGGAACTGTCATCATGGCTACAGAAGATTTCTGTGTTACTCTCATGTTCTGCTAAGATGTTTCGTGATTGCTGAAATTTCGCACAATTAGAAGTCCCTGTTAAAAAAGAAAATGGAAAAAGTTTTTGTAATATAAACATTTTTTAATTGTGCTATTTCTTTCTAGAAAATGTATCAATACTTAACATGACATCAAAGTCACCATTCCCAGCTGAAAAGTAAAACTAGACATTATTTGGGTGTGCTACTGTTGTTGATCCCTCAGCTCGCCAGCTCACTCTCAGTCTTCAGGGGACTTAAATCAGACACACCAAGACATGTACGGGAAGTGATGTCATATCTATGTGACGTCAAAGACACAATGACACACATCACCTTCTGTTGGACATTTGTTCCAAAATTTGAATGTTTATTTGTCTAAAGCTCAGTTATACACATATAACTTTTAGTGAAATGTTAATCACTTCTGGACAGTACAAGGTACAAGACTAAAACATGTAAGAAGAGTTAACATTAGAAAAAAATGACATAGTGGGGGGAACTATAAAATAAATGGTCAAACATGTACGTATGATGAATCAGTAATTTAACAAAAAGTACTTTTGTACAGAAGGCGTTGGGGTAAAATGCCCCCGTTGTTACAGATGTATTTGCTTTCTAGATCAAGAGCACAATTATCAGAATTGTACTTTTCCACTTAAAAAAGTTCCATAAGTGAACTAAAATGTAAGCTAACTGTACTAACAAGCTAGTAAATCTGCTAAAAATAAACATGTATGCTAAACATGCTTACTTGAGATAATCTTTCTATGTTTAGTGTAAATATTTATTTGTATCATCTAGTTATACTACCTTAGGTCCAAAATATAAATACATTCCTCATGAATAACATATGTTCTCAAACTACAGACTTGACTATTCTTCTATCATACACAACTATGATATCCAGTAAAACATAATTATCTTAGACAGCTGTTCACTGATATCTGAAAACTATAACATTTACCATGAAATCTTTTCTTTGTCAGGTACATCACTGGTGTAAATTTCAGTAGCGATGTGTGTATCACCATCTCAATGTAGCACATAGCAACAGTAAAAATTTCACTTGACTCCCTATAGTGGTTATTATAGGAAAAACAGGAGGGGAGTGTTTTACCCCATGGGGGCACTTTCCCCAACTCAACTAAAAATCCCTGAATATAAAAGTAATAAATAAATAAATACATCAGAAGAAAAGAAAAAAAAACTTTTATTTTATGTTAGTTTACAATATATTATGGGTAACTATGATTACTTTTGAGTTCACTGTGAATTAACATAATCAAAACAGTCCAGAGGAATTGAGATGTTTGTTGTGAATATGTGTAATATGTGGACTCCAAACAGCAGGAAATGTTGTTGACAGGCATGTCAAATACACAAAGGCGAGTAAGAGAAACCATTAATTATATTGTGGCTAAGTCAGATGTGTGAATCGTATGGCACTCTGTTTTTGTTCTTTCACCCCCCAGGATTCACTCACTGTGTGGACTGGCAGCACACAAATATACAGCTCCTTGATCATCTTGAATAGTTTTTATTTTTAGTGACCACTGCTTTTTTCCTGAACTCCAAGCTTCAAAGCCTGAGTTAAAATTTGGTTCATAGCTTGCACTGCCAGCCACATAGACGGTCATCAACAATGGGCCTGCTCCTTCTTTATGTTGATACCAGTACAGATAATCATAGTCAGTCTCATTCTGGTAGCAGTGCATGTCAATGGATGAACCAGTTTGAGTGATAATGTCCTTTGGCCACTGAGTAATCAGGACCCCGTCTAAGGTGCCTAAAGCAAATTAAATGGAAATAATATTTGAGAGAAAAAGAGAAAGATATTAAGAGAATGTAGACAAAATTATGAGAAATACCGAAAAGAAAAGTATTTTCTTAAAACATGTTATATCCAGTTATGAATTGTACCTAAGATGAATGACAAATTGAAGAACAGGAGTGTTGTGATCATGCTGCCGTTCAATCTGACGCTTACTCTGTACTACAGAATCAGATACAACTACTGCATTGAAAGTCAGGAAGTGACATCATTCTGAGCATGAGACACCAAAAACTAATGAAATGCTCTGTATAAACAAGGCTTTGAAAAACACAAAGTTTAGGTGTTGTCTAGTTATTGTATGTATGTAAATGATTGTTTTCTGGAAATTAAACGAGCCATTGTGTAAAATGTGACTGCAGGGTTTTTGTATAATACCAAAGTAGACCTGGGTCACTGTGCTTCTCTTACAGCACAGAAATATATGCCATTATCTTTGTCACTTAATTGAGAGATTATCATGAAACCATGGCTATTTGCATTACCAGTGAGGGTAACGCGGTCCTTATACTTTGCCTCTGGGTTGTAAGTAGTTAAATAAAGATGGCCAAGATGCTGAAGCCCTCTTTTCTCTGGCACTTGTTGGTACCACAGAAGGTAGTACATGCTGCTGTCATTATGACTACAGCTGATATTGGCATGAGCTCCTGGTTGTCCAAAGGCATCAGTGGTCTGTAAAATGGTGCTGGATGTACCTAACAATTCCATAAGGAAAGAACACGTTGGCAATTAGTTTTAAAAGAAAAAAGATAGCATGATAAAACTTGTGTAGCTACTGTGCAATTTTACATCAAAAGTTCTGTAAATGTTTTGTTTTTATTTTACCTGGCATCCAAAGCAGCGAAGTAAGCAGGAGATAGACCCCTGTGAAAAGCATTCTGTCTCTTTCTAACACAAAGTTGTCAAAGGTAGCTGTTGTCCAAAGGGTTGCTGAACTGACAGCACAATTCTGCCCCCTATGTCCATAAGTGGAAAATGCACACTACGGGTAAACATGCCATCATACATAAAGGTACAATCTGTAATTCTGTTGTTTTGATGTTTGAGGTGAACAGCTACTCCAGTGAAATCCATCCTAATCCCATGCTAAGGCAACATGTTAGATAGTATAGCTTGGTCTAAAACATTTCATTTGTTTGCCATTTGTGAATTACTATTTTTTTTCCCTAAGCACACACTAAAAAAACACAGGTGGAGAGTCAAGAGGAACAGTTCACTGCTTTGAACAGCAAAAGACACTGATATATACAGCTAGCTAATATTCAATTGTTACATACATACAAATACATATTCTGCATACCCATATCTTTTCTAAACATACTTATAAGAAGGGATAGGCCTAGCCCATGACCTAAAATGATATAAATTATGTGGTAAATATAGTATATTTATAGACAATGGCTCATTTCCAAAGCAGAAAGCTTGCACAATGCAAAAATCATAAATACAAAAAGTATGGTCTGGGAAAGTTTTATAAGGACTCTCTACTCTAGTTTTTAAAATGTTTACCTTATTTAACAGCAATATATTAATTGACAGGCATAAAACAGGGTGGTGACTTCTCCTCGCCTTTGCTACAACCTGGTTGTTCTCTGCCAGGGCATGTAGTTTCAACATGGCAACTCAACATGGTGTATTTATAAATTGTGAACACAAAGCCAACCAGAAGATTGCAATTTTTTGATGTAGGTAATTACTAATTAATGAGGCAAAAATCTTAATATACAAGTTATCTTGTGAATGTAATGTAACTGCTCTGTACTGCACCTGGAACTTTTTGTGAAGGCATTAGACCTGAGTTGAACCTCTGTGGGAAGCCGCAGCAGCACAATAATACACTGCACTGTCACCAGCTGTTATGCCTGAGATGATCAGATAGGCATTTGCTTTAGAGTATCCACTTATGTTAAACCGAATCTCAAATTTTGGCTCAAGTGATCGTCTTTCATAATGTAGCAATCCAACAAGTTCCAGGGATCCAGTTGCCTTTTGCTGGTACCAGAACATGTAGGGCCAGTTGTTATTACCATGGTAACAATTAAGTCTAGCTTCTCCATCTTTTAGGGACAGTTGCAGGCCTGTAGGCGTTTGCTGGACGAAGAGAAAGGACAGGGCCCCACCTGCAGCAGAACAAGGACATATGTTTTGTCTAAAACCCCTCAATAGAGAAAGAATCTTACAACAGAACTTATCAATCTTACCCGCTAACCAAAGTAAGGAAAATTTGGCTGTTAGAATAGTTTGGGCCATTATCAACTGACAGAAAAAACACAATACTCAGTCAGAATAAGAGTTCAGAAAACTGTAAGGGGAATGGGATGGAGGTGTCACATTTCACTCTGAGCTCAGACATGCTGGTTGATCACATGAC
Organism: Setipinna tenuifilis; assembly: GCA_030347295.1. NCBI lineage: Eukaryota > Metazoa > Chordata > Actinopteri > Clupeiformes > Engraulidae > Setipinna > Setipinna tenuifilis. The sequence goes on from CM059278.1 coordinate 12,405,887, forward strand.
CAATATAGCGCCGCTATAAATGTTTTTTTCAAAGGGCCACCTGAGCGAGCAACGATTCCCCCCTGGAAACACCCCTGTTCCGTAGTCACCCCTGCAAAGTAGTGTCTGTTGATATATTTGCATACAAACACATGTTTACTGAGGTAGTCCCCTAAAGGTCTGAATGTAACCTTCATAGAACACAAATGTTTGTCAAGGCTTAAATTACAAGAAAACTTCCAAAATAATATTAAAAAATTATACTTAGCACATTATACTTAGTAAGCCAAAGAGGGCACCTGCAGGATATATAGCAGTGAAAATGTTAAGTAGATAATGTTCATGGTGGTGTTAAGTTGTAGTCTGAGCACATTTGATCAGCACAATACCTTTTCTTAGGTAGAGAAAGAAACTGACATCAGGACCAAAGCTCATTGGTAAATCCTGCCTGTGCAGACAGCAATAATTCATGTATGTGCATGAATGGTGTACAATAAAAAAAGCTCTGTTAATGTGGTTTAAAGCAGCTGCTTACCGTTTTTTACCACAACAAAACAGGACAAAGAGTTTTTGTCACACTCTAATAGGGCTTTAAGTGCTGTGTGTAATAGGCAGCACAGAAGTACGTTGCACCGACTGCAGTTTGATTTAAGGTGAGAAAATGCAGGGTTGACATTTTTTCGCCGTCTCCCTTCACACTGAAATATGGCCTCCATGATTCCTCCAAATTAGGAGTTTTGAAGGAAACATAACCAATGAGATTCATAGCTGTGTCTTCTGTTTGTTGGTACCACAGGATAGTATCGTAGTTTTCAATAGTATGGTTGCAGGTGATCTGCGGTTTTTCATCAGTGTGGCACAAAAGGTGAGCAGGATGTTGATAAACATCTTTACAGAGTAAAATTCCTGTAAAAATGAAAAAACAAAACATTGTCAACTGTAGATTTAAAAGCAATTTCTCTTACATGCTTCGGCATGTCTGAGTCCCAATGTGACAATGTACAAACCTGTAAATGAGAACAATAAGACAGTAAATGTGATGGGAGATTGAAGCATCACTGAACCATGTGAGAGATCGGAGAATCACACAAGGCTATGAGACAGGATGTTAAACACCTTGTGTCACTGACATCAGCAACTTTATTGTTTCACTGAAAAAGGGGTGAGAGCAAATCATGTTCAGTAGCATATGTTTGCATGAAGTGTGTAGCTTGTACCCAATCAGGGGACAATGATGCTGAACTCAAGGGTGGCTTAGAGATTATTTGTAGTTTAATGTTGTTAACAAAATAATTTCCATCAAAGTAATTCACAATAAACATGACATGGACCAAGTTTGACACAGACAAATGCATCTAAAGAAATGTCTCAGCCTGATTATTTAAATGTAGGTTGTTCCTTATCAAACTGTAGAAAAAGTTAACTTGAGTCTGTTATCTCATGAAGACAAGTATGGTCTTTTCGTTTTTGAAATGGAGATCAACTATGTCCTTATATCAACATGATCTTCATATTATGCAGAGACATACTACTCTGAGTGGAATAACATTTTGCCATCGACAGACATAGCTTGATGCATTGGGCTGAGTTTACTTAAACAACTTCACAAATAAATGTTATGGGCCCCACCTGCAGGAGAGCAGATTGTACAGCACCTTCCCTTTTGTTTTTTTGAGGAGTGTGTTTGGTGCTCTTGTAAAAAAAAGATGTACAGACATACAGGTATTATAAGGGTGGATTATCCAGGGTATGACTAAGAACATTTTTTTTGCATAAGAGGAATCATGCGATAAATCATCCATGGGTACAAAAGGCTTTGGGTTCTTCTAAATGCCTGTGCAAGTCATTATATATGGGAAAGAGGCATTTATGTCACACTGCAATGTAATGAAAAATATGGTCTATCACAAATAATGGTCTAACTTTTTGAGAGCTAGTCGAGGTTTTGACTAGCAAATGCTGTGAGGAATGAAATGAAATCACTACAACTGCTTGGAAATTTTGGGCCAATCCTCCAGATTAACTCGGGGGATGCTGGAATGACACTTATCACACCATTATCACAGCAACTGATAATGCTTTGGGAAGTTTGCCATTTTCGTAAGGTGCTGTTTGTGATTATACTTTTACTGAGTGACATTCTAGTTCTATTAACAGATAATTAAAAGTGGTCACAGGTGTCCAACACTAGAGTTATTGTGAGGCAGAGAGGAGACCTGTACTACTGTGCGTCTCTTGCAGCGCAGAAATACACAGCAATGTCTTCAGGTTGAAATGATTTCAGGAAATACAGTGTGCTGTTTTTCCTACCATCTCCACCAACATGTAAGTGTTTTTCATATGATTTCTCCATAGTTGTTAAGTCATTGTACACATATCCAATGAGATCAAGGTGAGAACTTTGAACAGTTTGTTTATACCACAGAATGATGTCCAAATTTGAACTCTGATGTTGGCAATTCAGTGATATGTTCTGTCCTTTTGTTTGTAACACCTCACGAGGATTCTGATAAACTTGATAACTTTGTCCTGTTGTAAAAAAAAAAATCCCACAAGATCAGAAAGAATATTAAAAGTAATCATCATTATACAAAAACCAAAAACCCATTACTAGTGTTTTCCCGAAATTAAGCTTTTTACCTTTAACCCAGAGTGGATTCAGTATGAGCAGGATGAAGATGCTTTGAATCATGTTGGCACATCAGAGCTCAAGACATAAATGCCACTGATCAAAACCCAGCGAAACATGAGGAAGTGGAGCTGATGAGTTACTGGTAGAGTAAAACTTCTTCCTGCTTCTCATTTTACTGTCTTGTAGTTGGTCATGTGCATGCCTTATTTTCAATGCAGCTAAAACGACTGTCCTAAAACCCTTAATGTAAGAATATTAAACCACTGCATATTTATCTTTTTTTTTCTTTTTCTTTTTCTTTTTTTGGCTTTATAGAGTGATAAAAGAAAATGTAATGTTCTTTAAAAATACATTTGACTCACTTATGTTGTAACAAATATGATGTTGACATTAATATTAATAAAATGTGAACCTGGGACTTCCGGTATGAGCGGTGCCAAGTGAGGTTGAATTTTTTCTAGCTCATCGCCAGAGCTGTGTATTTTGTATATATTAGTTCAATTTATAATGTAGTTTAATGTCGTCTATATATTAAATAAAAATGAGACAATACATTTTCACCTATACTCAACTCTGTGTAAGTTATCGATTTATTTCTCATCTGACAATGGCAACTAAGCAAAAGGGCGCAACTAGCAGAGGATCTGGCCAATGCTAACAAAGACCATGGAACCTGCAGCAGTGAGTCCTCAATCACCATGATACAGGCGATACAGACTATCAGAGAAGATCTGCTGAAAAGGTTTGAGAGTGCCAAAGCAGATCTCCCAGCTAAGAGATGAGCTGAGAGGCTACATTGAAAAGGCTCAGACCAAGGCGGCGAAGGTTGTAAGCCTACAGTCCGCTTGTAACAGACACTCACATAGTGTTGCCCCATGTCCTTCTTTTTACTAGTCTGTTCCAGGGGAAAAAATAGTAGACACTGAATGTGCTGTTTTTTCTATATGGTGCGTAAGATAGCATAATAGCAGATGTCAACACCTGAGCAGGTGCTTGTACCACTGCTTCCAATTTAAAACATTTTATTAGGAATTATATTCTTCCAGTATACCCAATAAATCTCATACCTTTAAAACTAAGTACTGGAAGTGCATCATCATTAAATGGGGATATATCTGAGACCGAGATCAGGCGATTAAACTGATGAAGGTTGGCAAGGCCCCTGGGCCTGATGGCTTCCTAATTGAATTTTATGAAGCATTTTGCAGGCAACTTTCACCTGTGCTGTGCAAAGTTTATGCAGAGACTTTACAGTTAGGCTCACTTCACTATGTCACAAGCCGTTATATCAGTTCTTTTAAAGAAGGGTCGGGATCCTGCACTGTGTGACTTGTATAGACCAGTAAGTCTGGTGTGATGTGACAAAAAAAAAAATTCAAAGGTACTTGCACTGCACCTGGAGACTGTCCTACCTAAAACTGAACACCCTGATCAAACAGGTTTTATGAAGGGAAGGCAGTGTTTCGGAAACCTTCATCTACTCTGACTCGGGATCAGCCCCAGAAGTTGTTCTTCCTCTAGACGCTAGACGCTAGAACATTTGATCGCATTGAGTTTGATTATCTATTTACTGCACTCCAGAAATGTGGGTTTAGTTCTAAATTTCTCTCCTAGATAAAAGTCCTGTATGCAACACCACAAGCAGCAGTTCATACAAATGGTCTTACAGTATTCCTAAATATTTCCCCCTACAGAGAGGTACTCTATCTATCTCTGTCCTTTCTTTTACCTGCAGTCATGGACTTCTACACTTGGTCCCAGAGGGGTCTCAGAACCATTGCCGACTTGTTCCAAGATTCAGTATTAAAGATGCATGGGAAAATGAATTACAGTTAGAAATCCCAGATACAGCATTGCAGGCAGCAGTGGAGAAAGTGCATCACTATCGTCACTGTGCATATAACATAGCCTACTTCTTAAAGTCCTCCATTGTCTGCATCGCTGCAGAAGCCAATTGGCCAAAATCTATCCAGACACAGATCCTACTTGTAAAAAAAACATCTCAGTGCTCCAGCTACTCTAACCCATATGTTTTTTTCATGCCCATCAATTGCCCCCTTTTGGTCCTCAGTATTTGACACATGTCCCATATGTGTGGTCAAAAATTATTGCCAAAAATCATTGCCTGATGAAGACCTGAGGGTCGAAACGTTGCTCTCTAGTAAAAAACACCACTAATGACACGCAGTGCTGCGGACTTTATTTCTTCTTTTGGAATTCACTGTTTATTGTCCTGCACCTGGCCCATTGGGTGGGATGTGCACACATCTACTTCCTTGAACTCTGGTCAAAAATTAACACCCAACCCATTGACTGCCATCTTTGGTGTGGTCACAAAGGAGTTGCTCATCCCTCACAGTCAGTTTCAAGCAGTGTCCTTTGCCCTCCTGTTAGCCCACGCACTCATCCTTCCTAAGTGCAAGGACAGGCTTCCAGCATCACATGGCCAATGGGTTAAAGTGGTAATGGCACACATTAAACTGGAGGAACTAAAGTTCTTCCTTATAGGCTCTTCTAGGAACCCTTTCTAAAATACTTCAATAATTTCCCTTCTGCCAGTCTGATGAATTAAAGTCTCGACCCCATCTCATCCCTCCCCCCAAACCCCTTACCCGGACCCCTTTTTTCTGTTTTACTTTTATTTATTTAATGTATTTATTTTCACTTTTTTCACTTTCACTTTTTATTAATTTTTATTTTATTGTCAAGAATGTTTTGCTAAAAGCAAGTGTGGGTGTTTGTGTGTTTGTGTTGCTCTCTCCCTCCCTCTCTCTCTCTCTCTCTCTCTCTCTCTCTCTCTCTCTCTTTCTCTCTCTCTCTCTCTGTATGTTTGTGTGTGTGTGTGTGTGTGTGTGTGTGTGTGTGTGTTTTGCTGTTTCCGTTTTTAAATGTATATGTTTGTTGGATGAAAGATCTTGTGATGCAAAATAAATGGCCTCAAAGTCAGCAGTCAGCCAGGGAAGTTAGCATAAATTGTTGGGAAAGTTGGGAAGTTGTCACAACACACCAGGCCGGTCATCATCAAAGTTCATAGTTCATCTGAATCTTCTGTTCAGAAGCAGTCACCAACATAATAATCATCACAGTCACATTGACTTACTGAAACAATTGAGATAGATACAGACAATGCTTCATGTGGATACAAAGGGCTGGTGAATGGAAATAATTTTACCATGTCACATCTGATTAAATTTTAAAGTATGTACTGAATTAGGCAGTTAATGTGGTTAAATGCAGGTGCGTGAGGTAAATTCAGCAGGTGTTGTTGCTTAATGGAAAGGTTTTTGTAGAGGGAAATAATAATTGGGGTGGCTGTGTATATGCTACACAGAAATACATGCCGTTATCGGATGAAAGAAGTTTCAACATGGTCATCTTGTTTTTCTTTTTTTGGTTTGCATTGCCTTCAATCGTGATTTTGTCTTCAAAGTCAGTCTCAAGATATCCATCAGTCCCTACAAGATAACCCATTAAAAGCAGCCCCTGGTCATGGGTCTGCCGGTACCAGCTGATTCGATTGTAGCCTTGAATGTCGTGGGAACACTGAAACGTTATTTGATTTCCTGGATGATTGATGGCATTTGATGGAGACTGATCAACTGTCTGGTCAGAAGAAGAACCTGTATAACATAAAAAGAGTCACTTCCATAAACAACCAGTTTATTCATTTTTTAGAGTGTTTAAGCAAGTACATATTTTCAAACATTTTTATATTGTATAGTTTTTGGATATGTCCCAAAAAACCCCCACTAAAACAAGATTAGACAAAAACAAGGCATCTTTAGTTGTCAACATTATCAAGCTAAATTATTTATTCATTTATAGCAAATAACATTGTCACGGTAATATCCTTGTCCTTCCCCCATCCACCTTGTCCTATTTAGTGCTCATGGATCTCAATACTTTAATCTCTCCCTCTCTTGCTGGACCAATTGACCTCCCTATTTGAAACCCATGTGTTGTCATTCACTGGGAAGTCAACTCTTGGTGGGTTAGATGCCAAACACTTATAGAAAAGCCTAATATACCTAATTAACCTGCTGATGCTTTAAGTCTAATTTTGTGCTTTTGTGGCTTGCTGTTTTCTTTAAGCTCCGTCTGCATTTAGGTCTGAGGAAAATTAAAGATTGGTGGTCCTGCACCTCAGTAAACTACTTCCTCTGATAGCCCCATACTAAAAAGACATTCAAATCGGATCTCTTACTGTAAATACAAGCTGTGTTATTTGCTGTGTAAAATTTTGATGGTAGTCATACTGTACCTGTTACCCAGAGAACTGTCAGAATAACGAAGATTCCTTTGCTCATGTTGACTCTGAAGTAAAGTGACACTTCACCGTAATATAAGAGCACCCACAGCAATTAAAGTGAGCCTCATCACAAAAACCTGGTGCCACCATCTGGATGTTTACAGAATTGCACAGTTGGCATCTGGATAACTGCATATTTATTATTATTCATTATTCAAGTTTGACTTGGTAGTGGGCTTTGGTACCAGAATATCTTCGGCAGAGACGGCTGGAGACCCTGTGTGTTTATAAGAGGAATCTAAGTGTAGAGTCACCAGTGAAATAGGGTGGGTATGGGGTAGAGAAGGGGTATATCGTGATACCAGAGTGCATGTCACGTAAAGCAGCAGGCAGAATTATCTGGAAGATGGGAGACAGGTGACTTAACTGCTGTCAATCATCCCTATAGGCTCCTCTGGGCATTTGTTGCTGTCGGTGGTAATATCTTTTTGCATGATATCCTAGTTTTATTAAGACTGCTAATGTGGTTACAGATGCCACTCTTGGCGCTATTGTGAGGCAGAGAAAAGACCTGTAGTTCTTGCAGCACAGTAATAAAGAGCACTGTCTTCAGGTTGAAATGATTTCAGAAAATAAAGTGTGCTGTTTTGCCTACCATCCCCACTGATACTTAAAAGGTTTAAATATGTTTTCTCCACAGTTGTTAATTTCATATACTGTACACATATCCAATAAGATTAAGAGCAGAGCTTTGAACTGTTTCCTTATACCATAAAATGATGTCATAGCCTGTAATCTGATGTTGATAATTCAGTGATACATTGTGCCCTAGGATTCTGATAAACTTCATAACTTTGTCCTGTTAACTTTGCCACAAGATTACAAAGAGTTTTAAAAATCATTATCAGCATACAGAAAAGATGAACCCCTATCTGGTGTTTATGTTTCCTGAATGAAGCTTTATACCTTTAACCCAATGTGGTATCAGTATCAGCAGGATGAAGATGCTTTGAATCATGTTGGTACATCAGAACTCAAGGCATAAGTGCCACTGATTAAGACCAAACAAAACATGAGGAAGTAGAGCTGCCTCTTGCTTTCTGACATAGCAGTAAGGTAAGGTAAGGTGACTTTATTGATACCCAGAAGGGTAGATTTGGTTGCAGGTAAAAGAGTACAAGCTTACAACAGCACACAAAACACTGACAAAACACAACAGAAGACAACAGGATAAAACAACAAACAAACAATACTGACAGCTGGACAGACAGACAGATGCTCCTGGCTTGATATGTTATAAAATGAATAAATAAATGATCTAAATAATAATAAGTCTAAATAGGATTTGTGCAAAAACCAAGCATCCATGCAACCATGCATCACATAACAGTCTCATTGTATATAACTTGCCTCTGTTCTTTCTGGGCCGCTGACATCAGTATTGCCAGTATTGCAATAGCAATAGTGCTTTGCAACTTGGTATTGCCTGGCAATGCTGCTTTTTTGTGACATCAAAAGTTTATGCCTCACTTGGAATGCTTAAATCAGATCAGATTATATCTATAGCTTAAGGAAATGCAGACACTTGCTTTTAGCAGGAAGCTTGTTCCACCATTGGGTAATCACAGACAGGCAGGTGCATACCCTGAAGTCACTTTAGGTAAGGTACAGTATCTCACAAAAGTGAGTACACCCTTCACATTTCACCAAAACATGTGCTATACCTTTTCAAGGGCCAATACTACACAAATGAAACTTGGATATGTTTTTGAGTAGTTAGTATAAAGCTTGTGTAGCAGTATAGATTTTCTGCCCTCTGAAAATAACCTAAGATACAATCATTTTTGTAAACATAGCAGTCCACAAAAGTGAGTACACACCAAAGTGAACATGTCCAAATTGTGTCAAAATTATTAATATTTTGTGTGAGCACCATTGTTATCTAGCACTGCGTTAATATGAAATTCAGCAGAGCTGCACAGGTTGTTTTTGTAATCCTTTTCCATTTCTCCATGATGGCATTACGGATTTGGCAGATGTTAGACACTGGTACTCTTCCACCTCCTGCTTAATGATGGCCACATGGGTGATCAATAGGGTTCAGGTCTGGAGACATTCTTGGCCCTTCCCTTACCTTCACTTTCAACTTCTTCAGGAAGGCAGTGGTCATCTTGGAGATGTGTTAGGGGTTGTTATCATAATGAAAAAAAGGTTGTATGTCCCACTTTCCAAAGGGGGGGGGGGGGATTCTAGGCAAGGCACACTTACAATGGTACTGTTTAACAGGATGCTGCCACACATGCCTGACACTATTTAAGCCAAACAAGTTTATTTTATTCTAGTCAGACCACAGGGCATGGTTTCAGGAGTTCATGCTTTTAGACTGTGTGTCTTCAGCAAACAGTTTTCAGGCTTTTTTTGTGACCAAGCTTTGCAAGAGGCTTTCCTCTCAAAGGATGATCATGCACATTGGGTTGTTGCACTGTGCAGCATCTTATTTGAGCTCTGACAAGCTGACCTTCCACTTCTGCAACCTCTGCAGCAATGCTGGCTGCAGTCATGCAATTATTTTTTACAGCCAACTTCTGCATTTGACACTGTGTGTGTGTACCTTACCTCTTTGATTGATCCTGTCAATCCTTTGATTGTTCCTGTTTTGGAAAACCACTTAATGAATCTGGCCACGATGATGTAGCTCAGTTTTATAATGTTGCTGATCTTTTATAGATAGGCCATCATTGTGTAAAGCAAAGAATTCCATTTCTGAAATCCTCAGACAGCCTTTGCCATGAGGAGCCATGCTGGACATCCAATGGCTAGTATGAGAGAATTATAGCCAAAACATAAAAATGAATAGCTCTAATACATGACACACATATTTGTATGGTCCAGATAAGCAGACCCAAACCCAAAAATGATGAATTGGACAAGTGGCTATGAGTAAATGAATACTGTTACACAAGCTGTACACTGACTGCTCAAAAATATATCAAAGTTTCATTTCTGTAGCATTGTCCTTTGAAAAATTATACCACATGTTTTTGAAATGTGAAGGGTGTACTCACTTTTGTGAGATACTGTAGGTAAGTGTCAGTAACTTAAAGCAGCACTATGTAGCTTTTTTCGTATGAGAGCGTCCATTGACTTGGAGGCACTATGGAGCGTTCCATTGAGAAAAAAACACATTGGGCTCTATTTTCACGATCATACGTGCATTTTCTAACGTCTGTCGCGCAAGTTACTTTGGGGGCGTTCCCGACACAATTTGGTATTAGCCGTGTTCGGATGAGGGTAAACGTCTACAGACGGATGTAGCCGCATGTAGTCAGCGATGCATTGTGGGCTGAAAATGTTGCATTATGGTTAGACTTTGTGTCAGAGTTGCCAGAAAGGCGTGGCCCTGTCACAAAAACGTCACAAGGTCAGATGACCTAAAAACCCATGTGATGTAGCCGCTTGTAGCCGCATGTAGACAAATCGTGCAAGCGCTTGCAGTTGCTTTTCCACGGCTACAATCGTCTAACTAACGCCTCCGTGGTGACGCAACTTTGCCCTGGTTGGTTTAACGTTCATTGACGTCTGGACACGGATGTTGTGTAGCGCTCTGTCACGGAACTTCTCATCTTATATGTACGTTATTTTAGTCCAGTTGAAAACATATCTTTTCTCTCTCCTTTTAGCTTGTTCTGGGGCGTGTATCTGATGCTGTCAAACTCAATCTTTTATTTATTTATGTATTTGTTAATCTCGTTTTTATTGTATTGCTTTGTGTCAGCAGGCTATACCTATTAATGATCTTTGGGTTATGGTTTTGCCGTGTTATTTTTCATCCTTGTGTTGTGCAGCACTTTGGGACATCTCTGTTGTTTTGTTTAAATGTGCTATTAAAAAAACGACTCGACTTCACTTGAAGTCTCAATGCACCCTACTACAACCGCCCGCCCCCTCCTTGTCCCTCACACACAACACATGACCTCTCCGCCATCTACTACGAAGATCAGGTGGTGTAAACGAAAGACTTGTGTCCGACTTGACCGGCGCCTTTTAAACACCCGCCCATGCTGCGAGGCGGAGTTCTTGCTGACGTATGTAGCCGAAGTTAGACAAAAGTAGACAGACCGATTTGTTACTCGAACGGGCCTATTTTCACGGCGGAAAAAGTGAACATTGCACCATGCGCATCGTTCAAAAGGGTTGGGTTAGGTTACTTCATTAGTCATTGGTGTGTTTTGGGCGTAACATATGATTAACCAATGAGAATTTATACTCTCATTTCCTTTAATCCATTGTCCATGGCCTGTTGCTATTACGAACGCGGATTTACCCGGGCGGGAGGAGCTTTTCGGTGGAGGAGAACGATCTGGTCGTGCGTGAAGTAAAAGTGCATGAGCAGTTAATATTCGGGGATGGAAAGAATCCCCCCAAACCTCCGCGGTCAAAGAAGTATGGGAGGAAATATCTTCATTGTGTCCTGCGAGGCGGAGTTCTTGCTGACGTATGTAGCCGAAGTTAGACAAACGTAGACAGACCGATTTGTTGCCGAAAAAATGAACGATGAGCCGGCACAAAATAGCAATGACAGCATGCGCATGTCGCGCATGCTCAATGCGCCGCGGCAAAATAGGGCCCTTAAAGTTGCATGGAATCTCTGTAAGTATAATTCAGGCAGCAACTAGCCTAGTAGGCAGTTCAGTGAATTAGGTCAGTGGAGTAGCCAGGAGAAAGACTAATTGGATAGATTGTACACATTTTTATTATGAGCATCCTCGTGTTGCTTTACTCTTGGTTGCTGTGATAAAAGACATTCCATGACTATTTCATCATAGTTTGTGGACCAATTAGGATAGCCTGCAAAACTGTACAGAATTCCATGTAGCGTAGGTGTTGAAATTCACAGAAATACAAATGTTTAGATCTGAAGCCAATGTTGTAACTATTGAATATTTGCACCCTTAAATAAAATTAATCCAAAGAAAACATTAGAAAGGCGTAGGAAGTGGGAAAGGAAGTTTGAAGCATATTCTGAAGCACAGCAAATTTAGCTTCATCGGTGTCCTTCTGCCCATCACCAACATATCGTTAGCTTGATAGCATAATTGCCTAAGTCATTTTTTTGTGTTTTTGGAAAACAAGAAAAAACACACTTTCTAAAAATCACATGCATATTTTGTATTGATATTTTCACAGAACATTCAAGTAGATGTGAGAAAAAGTTAGGAAAAAGAACAAAACCGAACATCATTTTTTTAATCAAATAAAAGTGACTTAGGCAGTTTTGATGTATGCACAATGGCTGAGAAGATGTAATGTTTATTTTATATTCTCAGAAAAACTGCCTAAGTCATAGGCAAAATCTGTCAAATAGATTGTATAAAAACTGCCTAAGTCCAATGGTAATACTGCCTAAGTCAAATGAATGGCTTAGGCAGCTATGTTTTTTTTTTAACTTTTATGAGTGTTGTGATTGGCCAATGACATAGGCAGACAGACAGGATGATGCAGAAGTGGTAGGGGAGTAAAGTTATGCAAAAATCTCAATTTGACCAAAAAATGACTTAGGCAATTATGCTATGAAGCTAACGATATTCAATACACACACACTACCTCCCATGTAAGTACATTTCATGTACTTAAACTTTTAAATTAACTTTAATTAAAATATATAGTTAATGTACTCAAAACTATTGACGTCAGGCTTGTCCCAAATTCAGAATTGAATTGAGAATGACCCCCAAATTCAAATTCAATTCCTGAATTTCAAAATGAATTTGAATTGAAATTCAAACAGGAAGTGGAATTGCAATTCAAATTCGAATTGCAGGAAGTAGAATTGGAATTCCTTGAAATTCAAAGAAATTCATGATAATGAAAGTACCATTAACAAAGATTATATACAGGCACTGACACCACTTTGCCAATTGATGCTATCTCCCATGAGGTCCCATCTTATTTGAGCACCGGATGTTTAACAGAAGACACCAACCCCTTGCTATTCTGGAAAGAAAACGAAAATCGTTTCCCCAACCTTTCCATACTTGCCCGAAAATATCTGGCCATACCTGCTTCATCTGCACCAGTTGAGAGGATATTTAGTATTGGCGGGAAAATATTCAGACCAGAGCGATCTCGCCTCAATGACAAAACATTTGAAGAGCTGATGATCATCAAATGCAACACTGTTTCCCCTTGAAGAAAATAAAACAATAACTGCATTCACCACAGCTTTGTGTTGTTTGATTACTTCAACCCTTAGGTTGTGATATGGTCAAAAATTACCGTTTTGAAAAACTTCATTCTTAAATAACTTTTTATTTTTCATTTTTTTATTTTTTATCTTACACAAATGAGACTTCATGACATCCTTCAGCTAACCTATTTAAATGGCCAAAATGAAATGAAAAGAAGTTCTTGAAGATTTGTGGAAGATACACAAACTTGTTACCTACACAGTGTTTCGGTCAAAAATGACCGGACCATTAATTTACATTTCCAAAAGTTATATCCAGAAAAACTGACTTTGAATATTCAAAACTATTGTAACAAAACCACACACACACACACACACACACACTTTCTTGCTCTTTGCGGGAAGCAAACATTCCAGAATATTGATGGCATGAACATGAACACGGAACAAGGCATGAACATGACCAAGAGATTTACAAGAGATGAGGCTCTTCAGTTACTTTTTGATGATAACGGAAGAGAATGAAGACAATGTGTCAGAGGAGGATGATGACGCCGAATATGGTGATGAGAATAGAAATAGAAGAGGCAAATGCAGGAACACCATTTCCAATAAAAAAAATGGAAATATCATGTGGCATCCATCCGCAACTGTTACTCTAAGTAGAGCCACCACAGAAAACATTATTCCCCTGAGACCAGGGCCTACCAGATATACCATCGCCCACACAGATGGCATTCTGTCAGTGAGTTGTTCATAACAAATCCAATTCAAGGCTTCATACTGGAGATGACAAACATTGAGGGTCACCGTGTGTATGGCACTAACTGGAGGATGCTTGACCTAGTTGACCTCCACAGCGACAAGGAAATGAGCAGACGAGAAGTTAATTACTTTCAATGTTATTATATTGAGAATAAAACTGAAATTTGAAATAATTGTGTTGTATTAGTTTTTTCATTATTAGAACTTAATTTTAATGAATCGAATTGGTGCAAGATCAGGAAAATAAAGCCTATAAATGATACAACAAAGTAGAATAACATTTAAATCACCTTGGCCATGTTTCAAAGGGATGTCTAATACAGTAGATAATCAAAACATATGCAAATCAGATTTTTAATAAATGTATTATTGTAGTTTAGGCGGTCAATTTTGACCATTAACACCATGACGTTTAAAATGAAAATATTGCTTAAAAATATATATAAGCATAAATATATGCTTAGTATTAGTCTCTGTATAGCTTTAGTTGTGTTTCATATATAATTATTCCAATATGGAAGAAGAACACATGCCAAGAATCACATTCTTATTGATATGTGGTTTGAATGAATTTCTTTGAATTGCACTGAATTTGAAATTCCACTTCCTGTAATTCCAATTCACATTCAATTCCATATCCCCTGGGGTGGAGCCAATTCAAATTCAATTCAAATTCACTTCCTGAATTGAATTGAATTCTGAAATTCTGAATTTGGGACAAGCCTGATTGACGTAATCAGTTACATCAAAAGTTTTGAGTTGTATTAACTTATCCGGGTTTACAGTGCATTGTTTTTTTTTTTTGCACATGAACACAGTCTTGTAGTCTAGGTGTCCTCGCTCCAGGAAACGTATATCTCTCTCCTTGTGCTTTCCCTCTTCCACCATTGCACTGTAATTTCACACAATATTATTTGTTTACAACTGCGCTGTGACACTTTTTTCTTTCACTTTTTATTGTTTGGTGTCTGCCTATTTATTGTACTGCATGTATATTTACTGTATTGTTTAAAGTTAATCATGATGACTAAACACATATTTTGACAATGGTTAATGTCAAAAAGCTCTGAATGTGGTGAATAAAAATATTTTTGACACATTGCTGTAATGATCATCTTTTATGAATAGAATGAGACAGTAATTGTGGTTAAATGCAGGTGTGTGAGGTAACTTCAGGAGATGTTGTAGGTAAATAAAAGGTTTTTGTAGAGAAAAGTAAGAATTGGTGTGACTGTGTAGATGCTACACAAAAATAGGTGGCGGTATCATTTGGAAGAGGTTTCAACATGGTCATCTTGCTGTTTTGCCCTTGGTTTGCATTCCCTTCAATGGTGATTTTCTGTTTAAACTTAGACTCAGGATATGCACCAGTCGTTAGAAGATAACCCATTAAAACCATTTCCTGGTCACGGGTCTGCCAATACCAGTTTATTTGATTGTAGCCTTGAATGTTGTGAGAACACTCAAAGGTTATCTGATTTCCTGAATGAGTGATGGCATTTGGTGGAGATTGATCAACTGTCTGGCCAGAAGAAAAGCCTGTAAAAAAGAAAAACATGCCTTACATAAAAGAAAACAGACCTTTCTGTGTGTGTTCACTGGGGACATTCACACATGTCTAAACATATAATGTTGTTGGATGTGTGACAGAATAAAAAAGCATACCAACTCAAACTGAAAGTCATTCAAAAGGATCTGATCTTGATCCTCTACTAAAAACAGAAGCATTGTTCTTAGCCGTGTGCGATTTAATAGGTGTTCATACCTGTTAGCCAGACAACTGTCAGAGTAAAGTAGCTTCCTATGCTCATGGTGACGCTAAGGTTAAGTGACACTTTACCATAAGAGTACAACCATATCTATTAGAGTGAGCATCATCAAACAAAGCTCACAAAAGGCTACTTGGTTGAAGTGCTGCACCCATCTGGATGGTCACAGAACTGCAGCAGTGTTGTTTGGATAACTGCCGAATGTTGCTGTTTGTGGTAATACGTTTTGCATGATGTTCCAGATTTATTAAGAAGTGAATACAGGTGTTGGGGTTATTGTGAGGCAGAGAGGAGACCTGTAGTACTGTGCTTTACTTGCAGCGCAGAAATACACAGCACTGTCTTCAGGTTGAAATGATTTCAGAAAATAAAGTGTGCTGTTTTTACTGCCATCCCCACTCACATTAAACTGGTTTTCATGTAGCTTTTCCATATTTCTTGAGGCATAATTCATATATCCAATGAGATCAAGATTAGAACTTTGAACAGTTTGTTTATACCACAAAATCACATAGTAGTTTGGGATTGTATGTTGGCAATTCAGTAATACATTGCGTCCTTGTGTTGCAAACACCTCACGTGGGTTCTGATGAACTTTATGACTTTGTCCTGTTGAAGAAAAATTTGTGATAAATTCAGAAAGAATATTTAAAATAATCATTAACCCATAAAATAATCATTAACCCATAAAAACATAAACCCTTTTGTAATGTCTTCTGTTAGCTTAATAAAGCTTTTTACCTTTAACATAGAGGGGTATCAGTGGCAGCAGGATGAAGAAGCTTTGAATCATGTTGGTACATCAGAACTCAATATAGATACCACTGATCCAGGAAACCCAGATAAGAAAATGAAGGGGCTTAGTACGAGAGGAAGACCGAAAGCAGTGTTCTGTCTCCCAGGCAGCAAGTTTAATATTTGAGTTGTTATACAGCCCGACTGGTCAAATGTGGTATTGCAGTAAAAAAAAGAAGGAAGTAGAAGCAGCACATGTTTCAATTGAGATGCTGAAAGCATTGTCTGTAAGTAATAATTATTATCAAGGATATCTTTAAGTTTTTATGAATATTAATGGGACATTTTTATGTTAGTAGATTAACATGTAGGTAGCAGTTGATAGCATAACAGAGCCTACCTTTTGAAAATAATGTGTGTAATTTTGGCTTCATATGTTGAGTTTTAGTAGACATAATCTATGTACATTAAGTATTTGTATAAGTAATTGATTCAACAATATTTATGTTGTTTCAGTTTTACACCTTGTTATGTCAACATGCTCAGCAAGAGTCCACATTAAACCTGAAGCTAGAAAGCTACATCCTGACTTGTGTTGCTCATTCAGGGAGTTTGTCTGGCTGTCTAATTTTGGTTAGAGACACCATTACAGGTTTTTATGTTTGCTTACACGCTAAAATCTAAAGTTTTCCACAATTAATGAAACCCAATACTCAAATACCAAAACATCGGCTCAGGTAGGCACCACTCTAAGCACATTTTCAGCTTCACACTTTTTGCAAAACACTACACACAGTGATTTGTAAAACATTACACACACTTACATGCATTGTGGCGGCTGGCCCATAGGGGGCGCTTGGGCGCCGCCCTCCCAAACAGGAGAGGAAAAATGTAAAATGTATAATACTAAAAATATATGTTTTTTTTTGTAATCAATGCCGGTTTTAATTATTTGTGTGTCTCTACATGTAATCTGAATTATTCAAACAACATTTCCACTAAATGACTCTTATTCAACAGTGAATTTCCACCGACATAGTCGTACTGTTTCCGTTCTTGGGGCGATTTTTCTAGCGCCCCTGAAGTGTAGCGAAATAGCCAATCCTGTGTGGTTGCTAGGGAAAGATTTTACAAATATTATTCCTATCAGCCTATCAGCATCGCCGAATAAAATGGTCTTGGGGCGCTAGAAAAATCGCCCCTAGGACATGGTGATTGGCTAAACGTAACGTCTTACGTCAGTTAACGTTAGATCAACCTTAGATCAGTTACAGACTGAGAGACGATGGTGGCGATGACGACTGAGCAGCTTCCACCAAATTCGGTGAGACCTTTGTTAAACTACCCTTTTCCAAGAAGCACTATGGCCGAAAAAGTCCATGTTAAGGAGCTGGGACCTGGCAGGCCCGAAATAAACATCACCCAGGCAACTAAAGAAAAAGATAAATCCTACAATAGGACTTTTAGCAGGAGTTGGTTCGAATGAAATCGTGGCTAACAGGCTGTGGGATAGCCAAAGCACTTTTCTGTTTCCCCTGCATCCTGTTTAAAAGTGACAAGTGTGATTCGACGTGGACACAGTCTGTGCAAACCGGCTTAAAACACCTGTCCGAACGCATGAAGAAACATGAAGGATCAAGAATTCACATGGAAAACTGTGTCAAGCTATCTATGGTCGGAGGGATTAGCATAGCAATGCAGCTAGATGATGGCCATCAAATTGCTGTAAGGTGGCACAACGAAGAGGTGGACAAAAACCGGCACATTTTATGTAAGATTATTGATTGTGTAAAGTTCTGTGTTGCTTTTGAACTCGCAATGAGGGGACAACTTATATAGTTTATCGTTGCCAAGGCAACGGAGTAGTTCATGGCTAGTGACGTCACATGTAAACAAGAATGAATGAATGAATGGGGGAGCCTAATGTAACGTAGTCGGAGGTGTTCTTGGTCATCTGATATGGACGGTGTGTTTTTATGAATTCAAGATGATAGAATATAACATTGGTGTTTCTTTTAGGCTTAATATAGCCGACGGTATTTATTGCTGTTACCATTAGCCTGGTTCAAGATGGTTTTGTAACAATTCTGCATCTCCTCTGCAGTTTGGACAGAGGAGATGCAAGGACTAAATCTGTTTTGTTTTTGTTATTGTTAGTTTAGTAACTGCAGTAAACACACATGTACAGTTGATCTGTATAAAAATTGTATTGTATTTGTATTTGCACTATATTTAAATTTGTGAAAAACGATTTGTATTTGCTGTCCAAAGCATAAATGGAGCCTAACTGGACTTAAACTGGAATTAAAGTATTATTGTGGAATTGTACTCATTTTCAGATTATTTATTTGTTATTTGAGTGCTTACACTGGACTAGGCAGGGAAATCTATTGGCACATCAGCCCCACCAAATTTTTTTTTCACCAGCCGCCACTGCATTACACACATGATGCTATTGTAATGTCACCTTTTTTCCATTTCAAAACACAAGCTACCAATTGACCACACACTTGCAACCAACTGGTTAAACACAATTATCATGTGCCAAAACACTAAGGGATAAAATGCAAAACACAGTAATCATACTTAAACACTGTAAAATATAAAACGGGCGTAACTTTGACTTAAATATGAATGTAAGGCAGTGTTGTAGGAAGAGGAAAAAAAAGAGGGACAGTAAAGATTAGAGTGAGATGACATGTAACAAGAGGAAAAGGTAAATACTATCACTGCAAGGTACAATGGGAAGAGAGCAGACAGAAAAGACAAGGACTAAATTGATCATATTGGAATGACATTGGTTGACTACCTTGAAAACGCTATGTTGAGACTTGTTACCAAATTAGCCAGAAATGACACTTAGAGTAACTTTTTGTCTCCAACAACACTTTACTGTGTTCTACAATGTTTGCTGTGAATATAGTTCTTTGGAAAAATGGTTTTCAATATGCAACCATGCAACAAGCAAACACTTCAGTATATTGACTGCAAAAGCAAACACATCTTGCTTAACTCTGCAAACCTTTGTAAATATGGTGTTTTTGTACCAAACAGTTAACACAAACCATCATATTAACTACACACTACAACTACACACTGATGGTATCAATGAAAAACACATCTGGCTTTTGGTTTCTCTGTGCACAAGGTGTCAGTTTGAACTCATGCACAGAGATCCAGTCCAACACACAGCGATTCAAAGTTCAAGTATGGATGTTCATTTACACACATCAATACAAACACAAAGTGTTTTTCCTAGTACACTTACACTTCCAAGTAAACATACAATAATTTCACTGCAAAAAAAAAACAGTGTACATCTTGTCGTCACTCTGGGTCCAGCCACAACATTTCGGCGACATCAAATGCAATGCCTTGTAGTCAAAGGCACTGACAAAAAATATCATATCATCACTAGGGTTGTGTGTGTGCTCTGACTGTCATACCAACAAGCCTGGCTTTTTGGCATTGCGGTCAAAATGTATTTTTGGTACCTTGGAGACCCGGGTTCAAAGCCGGGTTGCGTGACTTTTCTACCCTTCGCTACAGTATGAGTGGGGTGATTTTTCTCTCCTTCGTTACAGTACCCATGTATGGGATGCTCCATTGCCTGTAGAAAGGCCATGCATTGATGACGATGATGGTCATAGACCTTCCAGCACAAGGCAGAGAAGGTGAATGACGAACAACAGCTTTGTTTTTTTATAGCTGCACACATAGTTATGTTACCACCATGTTGTCCTCTGACTATGGCACAGTGTCCAATAATGTTCCTGCCAAGTCTCCTCATGAAAGTGAGGTTGAAACCTGCCTCATCCACAAAAATCAACTCATGACCTATGGCATCTGCATCTAGCACCATCACTCTCTGGAAAAGACAAAACTAATGCAGCAAAGCAGGCCCATGCACAGCACTATAGTATGCATGTCCAGATTCAGTACCAATGATACTATAGTCTTATACCTTATGATGCTTGCTACACTGTAATGGCTCAGGTTAGGCTGAACCCATTGGCCAGCTTCCTTCAGGGAAATTCCATGATCCACTATGTAATGTAGCTCTGATGTCATCAGTAATTCTATTTCTTACTCTTCTTACCCTTTCTCCTTCCCCTTCCATATCCTTGTCCTCCTCTTCCTTCTTCACCTCCTTGTCCTCATTCTCATTGTCCTCTCCCTCTTGCTTCTTCACTTACACCTCATCCACAAACTCTCCCTCCTGCGCTTTCACCTCCACATCCTCTTTCTCACCCTCCTCTAATTCTTACTCTTCTCAGTGTGTAAACACAATTGTCAGGATCCAAAACACTTAAGGCCATGATGCAAAACTCAGCAGTCAGGATTATACACTGTAAAAACAGAAAACAAGGAAGTTACCCTGACTTGAATATAAATGTGTTTTATACATTTTCTCTCCATGCATTTCCTAAAACTCCTGACTCTTGTTGCAAAAGCGCAAAACAGTTGTATGTCTGCTCAAAACCAAACCTTAGAACAGTCTCAAAACGGTCTGCTCTCCTCCTTTGAATTGCTAGTGTGTCGGACAGTGAAGGTCATTATTGCACCAAATTTGTTATGTAGGACTTTGGCCATGCCAGGCTATTTCTCAGGAAAGCATCTGTCCTGGCAGCTCCTCAGTTTGACTGTCCCTTTAAGATCCAGGTGGATGCCAGCCAGGTAGAAGTAGGGGCTATGATGTTGTAAGAAGATGACCACAATGTAGATTGTCCAGTTTGTCACTTTTCTCTTTAGTGTAATAAATACCAGCTGTGAAACAGGCTCTAAGTTTGGTATGGGCATTGGAACACCTTGACATGTAGTGGGTGGTGGGGTCTATCCAGTCATAGTGTTTTCAGTTTATACCCCATTGACCTTTTTGCACTTGTTGTAGAATCCTAATGGATTGGATCATTTTCTACAACCATACAACTTGCAAATACATCACAGTAGAGGTATAGAAAATGTGATGGCAAACTCATTGTCCCATGCCCTGTGTGTAATGTGGATATATATTGAACTGCTTAAATCCCTTCTCATGCTTTGCGTCTCTGCTCTTCTGTCCTTTAAATACTTTTCAAGGGCTGAGAATTGTTGAGAGCTAGGAAGGCATGTTGACTCTTAGGCAAAGTGACACTTCATCATAAGTGGGTATCTAGCTATTCAAGAGAGCCTCATAAAAAAATAAAAACTCCGGAGAAGCTCCTTGGGTGAGCTGCTGCCCCAATCTGGGTGTTTACAGAACTGCAGCAACTATATGAATAGCTGCCTAATGTTGTTGTCTGTGTGGTAGCACATTTTTGATTATCTATTTCTGTTAACACACCATTGAAGTGGTTACAGGTGTCAGACACCAGAGTTAATGTGAGGCAGAGAGCAGACCTGTACTACTGTGCTTTACTTGCAGCGCAGAAATACACAGCACTGTCTTCAGGTTGAAATGATTTCAGAAAATACAGTGTGCTGTTTTTTCTACCATCTCCACCAACATGTACACGTTTTTCATATGATTTCTCTATAGTTGTAGAGTCAGTGTACACATATCCAATGAGATCAAGGACAGAAGTCTGAACAGTTTGCTTATACCACAGAATCATGAGGTAGCTTGAAATCTGATGTTGGCAATTCAGTGATATGTTGTGTTCTTTTGTTTGAAACACCTCACGAGGATTCTGATGAACATCATAACGTTGTCCTGTTGGAACAAAATTGCAACAAATTCACAAATAGATAGATACAGTATCCTCAGCATACAAAAGGAAAGAACCTGTTTCTAGAGTTTCTTTTTTTCTGAATATGGCTTGATACCTTTAACAAAGAGTGGCATCAATATGAGCAGAATGAAGAGGCTTTGAATCATGTTGGTACATCAGTGCTAAAGATATGAATGCCACTGATCCTGTAGAGAAAAGCAAGAATGGGTGTGACTGTGTAGACGCTGCACATAGGTGGAGGTATTGTTTGAAAGTCCCTTGTAGTAATTTTCTGTCTGAATTGAGACTCAGTACATGTATTTGTCTGTACTATAGCCCATTAAAAACAGCCCCTGTTCATGGTCTGATAAAAATAAAATACCTAAAAATAAAATAACACGCTATTGTTATTCTCTTTTTACAAATTTGAATCACCTGAACATAAAACAGAACACATCCATTGGGGTGGTTAATTTAACATTTTGTCGCAAAGTTATATAGAAATGTGGTAAACATTATGGGATTGTCTTGTTTCATTCATACTTTTCCACTGTAATAAATATTCTGATAAAGAGCGATCATTATCTGGCATTGGCATCGTGATTATTACTGCCAAGTTTAAATTCAATGACTAATATGACCACGATCAGATTATTGCAAAATAACTTCAAAGCCATGTTTCAATTTAACTTATCCCAATGTAATGAACGCATTGATCATGCTTTTTACAAACCCAAAGCTTTTGTAGTTGAGCGCATCCATCTCTCATCAATGTAACCAGCACTTCATAATCACATCTCAATTGTAGTGTAGTAAAAAGAATATTTGGCTTGAAAATGTAACGAAGTGAAAATCACAAGTTGCCAAAAGGTTTAATACTTCAGTACAGACACTTGAAAATTGTACTTAAGTTCAGTAGTACAGTAAATTTACTTAGTTACTGTCCACCTCTGATTAAAAGACAATTAAAGTGGTTACAGGTGTCACTCTTGGGGTTATTGTTAGGCAGAGAAGAGACCTGTAGTACTGTGCTTGTCTTGCAGCGAGAAATACACAGCTCCACTAACATATAGAAGTTTTTCATATGATTTCTCTATACAGTAGTTGTAGAGTAAGTGTACATATATCCAATGAGATTAAGGGCAGAACTTTTAACAGTTTGCTTATACCACAGAATGATGAGGTAGCCTGAAGTCTGATGTTGACAATTCAGTGATATGTTGTGTCATTGTGTTTGAAACACCTCTCGAGAATTCTGAGAAACTTTATTACTTTCTCTTGTTGAAAGAAATGCAACAAATGATATTGAAAATGGTCCTTAGCATACAAAAAGAAGAAACCCTTTTCTAGTGCTTATTTTTCCTGAATGACATTTTATACCTTTAACCCAGAGTGGTATCAGTAGCCCCGTTTACATGGACACAAAATTTCACTTTTAATCTCTTTATTTACAGAAACCGATTAAAAACGTCCCATATATACAGTCAAATAATCGGATTCAAATGAAACCGTTTAAATTTTCAAACCGATTAAAATAGGTGGTTTACACCTTTCTTCAAACGCGAATCTCTTTATTTGAGGCTCATATAAACAGTTCGGTAGAATTCTAATAATCTGATTAAATTCAATCGGATTCAAAAAAGGTGTCCATGTAAACGGGGCTACTGTCAGCAGGATGAGGAGGCTTTAAATCATGTTGATACATCAGAGCTCAAGAGATGAATGCTACTAATCAAGGAGACTCAGAAAACCATAAAGTTAAGCTGTTAAAAATTTTAAAGCAAGTGCATTTAGGAAGTAAATACAAGGCACCTCATTCCATTCCCTGCCTATTTCTGAAACCAATATATCTGAGTATAGGAGACATCATTAGCCATGTTCGGATGAGGGTAAATGTCTACAGACGGATGTAGCCGCATGTAGTCAGCGATGCATTGTGGGCTGAAAATGTTGCATTATGGTTAGACTTTGTGTCAGAGTTGCCAGAAAGGCGTGGCGCTGTCACAAAAACATCACAAGGTCAGATGACCTAAAAACCCATGTGATGTAGCCGCTTGTAGCCGCATGTAAACAAATCGTGCAAGCGCTTGCAGTTGCTTTTCCGCGGCTACAATCGTCTAACTAACGCCTCCATGGTGACGCAACTTTGCCCTGGTTAGTTTAAAGTTCATTGAGGCAGAGTTCTTGCTGACGTATGTAGCCGAAGTTAGACAAACGTAGACAGACCGAATTGTTACTCGAACGGGCCTAGTGTCAGCACAGTTAATTACTTCATATTTTAGCATAGTTACCAAAATTAGCATTGTTAGCATTATTACTATTGTTAGCATTACTGTTAAGTAAGAGTCAACCAAGTAACACTTTTAACCCAGTTAATTATTTTGCATTTTAGCATAGTTACCATAGCTAGCATTGTTACCATAACGGCTAACAAACGTTTGCTAGGTTAACAGTAGCACTGACTACATAGATAACTACTATAGACTGCAATACACTCCCATGGCAGAACATTATGCAGGCCATTGCATGGGTATTATGACATGATGAGAGTTCTATTCCTGAACATTCCACATTTAAAAAATGGCAGTTGGTCCAGGTGCAACTGCCACAGTATTGTCTGCCTCTCTTTCACCATTTTTAAACTGTCCTGTTTCAAACAGTTTAAGTAGTTGCCGCATCAAAATTTCACAGGTCACAGTCAGATCCCAGACCTCTCTTACAAAGTTTAAATCAAGTTTATAGGTTAAACGGTTGAGTTTTGATCATTTAAAACTTCAGACATGCACCCTGACCTGTTTACAGTAAGATGATGAAATGTATGGCAAAATCCCATAGACTGTCTGACACCATTTTTAAACTGTCCTATCTCAAACAGTTTAAGTAGTTGCCGCATGAAATTTACACAGGTCACAGTCAGGTCCCAGACCTCTCTTACTAACTTTAAATCAAGTTTATAGGTTAAGCGGTTGAGTTTTAATCATTAAAAAACCGAGTGGAGGTTAGAGTGAGGGCAGAGCTCACTCTAGCTGCTAGAGTGGAGCAGTGTACTGTGACATCATCAGCCTGAACATTCCGCCATTCATTTCAATGGCAACAAAAAGTTGCAGAAAAATGACAATAGCCGACAATAGCTCTGCAAGCACACTTAATAAACAGGGAGATAACAATAAGTGTGCTCTGCAAGCACACTTAATAATAAACGGTGGGATAACAATAAGTGTGCTCTCCAAGCACACTTAATTAGAAATATGTACAGTATAAGGCGGTAACTGTGGTCGAATGCAGGTGTGTGAGGTAATGTCAGGAGATGTTGTAGGTAAATAAGACGGTTTTTGTAGAGGAAAGTAAGAATTGGTGTGACTGTGTAGATGCTGCACAGAAATAGGTGGCGGTATCATTTGGGAGAAGTTCCAATATGGTCATCTTGCTGGTTTTGCCTTGGTTTGCATTCCCTTCTATAGTGATTTTCTGTCCAAATTGCGATTCAGGATATGCATTTGTCCCTACTAGATAACCCATTAAAACCAGCCTCTGGTCATGGGTTTGCTGGTACCAGTTAATCTGATCGTAGCTTTGAATATTTTGAGAACACTGAAAGGTTGTATGGTTTCCTGGATGAATGATAGCATTTGGTGGAGACTGATGAACTGTCTGGCCAGAAGAAAAACCTGCATTACATAAAAGAAGAGTAACTTCCATGAATAAAAGAGCAAAGAACATACTACATACTAATCAACTACAAAGATCTTTCGGAACATGACATGATGTGTGTAATGTGCTTGGTCCCCGTAATATCCTTGTCTTCTTTCATTCCACCTCCCATTTCCAAGCTGTGTTATTAGTTGTGTGTAATTTAGTAGGTGTTCATACCAGTTAGCCAGAGAACTGTAAAAATACAGAAGCTTCCTTTCCCCATCTTCACTCTGAAGTAAAGTGACACTTTACACCCCTAGCTACACTATCACAGTGATCCCCATCACAAAAAAGAATTACCGAGCTACTGGTATGACCTGGCTCCCCCATCAGGATGGTCACAGAACTGCAGGAGTGTCATTTGGATAACTGCCCATTGCTACTGTTTGTGGTAATACATTTTGGATGTTCTAGATTTAAATAAAAGACAGTTAAAGTGGTTACAGGTGTCACTCTTGATGTTATTGTGGAACAGAGAGGAGACCTGTACTACTGTGCTTTGCTTGCAGCGCAGAAATACACCGCGCTGTCTTCAGGTTGAAATGATTTCAGAAAATAAAGTGTGCTGTTTTTACTTCCATCCCCACCAACATGAAAGAGGTTTTTATAGGAATTCTCTATAGTTGTTGAATCATAAAGCACATATCCAATGAGATAGATAGCAGAACTTTTAGCAGTTTGCTCATACCACAGAATCACATTATAGCTTGAAATCTGATGTTGGCAATTCAGTGATACATTGTGTCCTTGTGTTTGAAACACATCACGAGGATTCTGATTAACTTTATAACTCTGTCCTGTTGAAAAAAAATGACAAATTCAGAAAGGTTTAAAATCATCTTCAGCATACAAAAAACAAGTGTTTTTTCCTGTATGATGTTCTATACCTTTAACCCAGAGTGGTATGAGCAGGATGAAGAGGCTTTGAATCATGTTGGTACATCAGAGCTCAAGACATAAATGCCACTAATCCAGGATGACCCAGGAAAACATGAGGAAGTGAAGCTGTTAGGTTATCAGTAGAGTAAAACTTCCTCCTGCTTTTTTTATAGTGTGCCTTATTCTTGATTTATTTTATACATTTAACAGGAGTGAAAAAGACCTTACAGTCATCTTTGTAAACATATTTACCAAACCACAACATCATAGCAAGTGAGGAGGTGAAAATTTCAGCCTTAAAGTAGCATTAAGTAGCTTTCCTCTTCGCTCAGCCTACAGGTTGGAAGTGGCTCCGTCTCTCATACAAACTACAGAGACAGCCCACTTCTCCAAACTTACCTAGTGTGGTTATAGCCCATGGAGGGCAGCAAAGTGAATTCAGAAGTTGATAAACCGCTGACACGATTTTAGAAACATATATTTTAAGGTTGAATAAACTTCTTAGTGTTGCTTAAAGGGGTTATTGGAAGGCAGGGAGGGAACCTTTGGTACTGTGCTTCTCTTGCAGTACAGAAATACACAGCACTGCCTTCAGGTTAAAATGGTTTAAGAAAATAAAGTGTACTGTTTTTCCTACCATCCCCACCAAGAGTTGTTAAGCCAAAGTTTAGTTCCTTTGGGATCCTTGGGTTAAGCGTTTAGTCAATGTCAAGTAAGTCAAGTCAGGTGTGTGTACTGCAACCAGTGGGTGACTGGTACAATCCTACCACAGGCAGATATGACAACAGCACTTCAGTGGATAGGACTCAATGGCTACGGGATCAAGCTGGGTAGGCTTGCCATCTATTGAGATCGCAAGATGTCTTCATGGAATTTCGAATCCAACTTAAAACTTGACCTGTGTTTACAGTTGAAGTTATACCTCTGTACACTTTCCCTTTACAGGTCTATTTCACATTAAACTTAGTTTTTTATCAACAGTTTTCATTATTCTGTTTCTCAGTTGTACAACCTTATTTCTTTCTGGCCAAATAAACTCAATACAAAAGTATTTGCTGAAAACATATACTTCAAAATCATGCTGAATAGTAACTGCTACCATCCAGTAAACTATAACTATACAAAGCATAGCATTTAGAATGCCTCTGACTGCAACCGCTGGTTTTACAATTGCAATGAAATTAAATACATTCAGCTAACATAAAACATTTGAATAAACACTACATTCACATCTTGTACACGTTTGGTGTATCAATATCACACTTTCAAGTAAAACTACATCTTTTACCGCTCACAAATATGAACATAACATCACAATTATACATTTACATCCATCTCCTACAAGCATTTCTTCAAAAAATATGCATAAACTAGACAAGACAAGAGTGTTACAATCGTTAACACTTCGCTTCAACTACTTTAAACTATTTTACCAAACTTAAGCTTCACAAACTAGCTGAAACATGGAGCCTGGCAAAATTGCTGTTCGTCTTCTCTGCTCTACGTTTCGATGGTTTCGACCATAGACATATAAACATAGACGCCGCATTGAGCTGGTGGCCTGTTGCTGGGATACGTCAGCGTGTCCGCCATATTGCATGTGGCAAATCTACCCCGTAAACCATTGGAAATAAATGGACCGAACTTCATAAAGCACCTTTCTGCAAAGATATTTAACTTGATGCCTTTTATTCACCCATTTAGACACACACATATATATTTGGGAAACAAACAGGCATGAAAACAACATAAATAACTTTTAATGTGATTGTTATAAGTAGTGTGAGAAATACCCGTCAATATTCATGTGATCTCGTTTGGACGGTAAACCCTACTGAATTAAACGCAGCATATGAATGAGGCATCTTTATTGTAGGCTACTGTCTAGACGCTATATACTAGAGACTATAGACATATAAACATAGACGCCGCATTGAGCTGGTGGCCCATTGCTGGGATAAGTCAGTGTGTCCGTCATATTGCATGTGGCAAATCTACCCCGTAAACCAGTGGAAGTAAATGGACTGAACATTATAAAGTGCCTTTCTATAAAGATATTTAACTTGATGCCTTTTATTCACCCATTTAGACACACGTATATATTTGGAAAACAAACAGGCATGAAAACAACATAAATACTTTTACTGTGATTGTTATAAATAGTGTGCGAAATACCTGTCAATATTCATGTTATCTCGTTTGGACAGTAAACCTGTTGGTATAGTTAAACGCAGCATATGAATGAGGCATCTTTATTCTAGGCTACTGTCTAGACCCTATACTAGAGACAGTTGAAGAATCTCCACTTTGCCCCATCCAATATGGCGGCGAGGATGACGTATGGTTCTAGGTGGAAGGCGGCGTCTATGTTTATCTGTCTGTGCTAGAGATGGTTGAAGAATCTCCACTTTGCCACTTCCAATATGGCGGCAAGGATGACGTATGGTTCTAGGCAGAAGGCGGCGTCTATGTTTATATGTCTATGGTTTCGACTACGTTCAAAAGGAAATCAACCAAGAGAGTATCGCAAAAGTTTAGCGTTTCAAAATGAAAGTGTCTGCACTCAAATTAGAGTAGAACAGTACTCCTCCATGCATCTTATACTTTTTAACAAAGATAAACTTAATATTCATGAATTTCTTTACCAGCGATTATTTATACAGCTATTTATTATTACTGTTTTTAACCATATTTATTCTGTATTTATTACCTCCGCCAAGGAGGTTATGTTTTCGCCGGCGTTGGTTTGTCCGTTTGTCTGTCTGTCCGTTTGTCTGTCTGTCTGTTTGTGAACAGCATAACTCGAAAAGTTATGGATGGATTTTGATTAAATTTTCAGGATAGGTCAGAAGTGGCCTAACTTAGAACTGATTTACCAGTGTAGCATGGAATCTACGGAGACTTTTATTTTGAAAGGAGGGAATATAGGTTGGTATGGAAATGAGGCTCCTGTTGTGGGTCAAGGAGTTGTTGAGTTTTTGGTTAGAGGGTTCAGTGAAAGACAGAGGAGATTTAGAGCAGTAGTGGTGAGCAGCCCAGTAGTTCATGTTGACAGTGGAAATTAGATAAAGTACTTTCCTGCACCGAAGAGCCAACCAAGTTTGTGTGAGCATGAGTGAACGAACCGTCTTAAGGTGAGAATGACAATAAGGTGGAGACGTAAGCTGCCTTGGCGGAGGTCTGCGCTCTCTGAGTGCTTTTCTAGTTCTGTATGTATCCATTATTATTTAGCTGGGTTACACCCTCCCTCTCTAAACTGGCATGACTCCCTTCATGATATTTTCTGACGGGAAAGGATTACCCTCAAATGTTTCAACTAAAACTTTCCAGAATAGTCTGGGCAAAAGAAATCAAGGGTTTACCTAATTGGGGATTAGTAAACTTTCCTGGGGTTTTACACTGACGTTAAGATATACGCAAAGTAACATGATCCGACTCACTAACACTAGGCACATTCGACTTGATGCAAACGTTTGCATGTGTTTCCAGGCGTTTACAGTCATTGTTGCATTGTGGGTTGAAAATGTTGCATGATGGTTAGAAATTATGTCAGACTTGACAGAAAGGTGTGAGGATGTCACCAAAATGCGACAAGGTCATATGAAAACTCGCGGGAGTAAGACGCATGTAGACAAATCGTGCAAGCGCTTGTAGATGCTTCCACACATTTACAAGCATCTAACTAACGCCTCCGTGGTGACGCAAGTTCAGTCTCGTTGAAGACTTGTGTCCGACTTGACCGAAGCCTTTTAAACACCCAACCATGCTGTGACGAGCAGTTCTCGTTGACGTATGTAGACAGATGCAGACAAACGCTGACAAGCGGGTTTGTAAGTCGAACACACCTATTATCTGAATTTTCTACAGGATCAGACTCTGGACAGGGATTAATAACTGTAGGATCTGGATTATATGTTTGAGAAACAATTGCTATCTCAGGTGGAACTAACAAGGGACTTTGACTGTTACTTCTTGAACATCCTCTAACACTACTTTATCAGTCTGCTCTTGAGAAGAGGGGCTTGTCAACTTCGACTCATTAGCAGTGACTGGTTCCTCCTGATCAATTTCTTTCTGTTTAATTTCTCTCTGTTCAATTGATAGCTTAGATTCCACATTAACGTTGCACTCATTTCCAGGTATAGGTGAGTCTTTTTCTACAGGTTCGGCTTCAACTGGAGGATCATCAGGTGGGAATTGAATGAGGTCTGTATCTCCTTCTTCTACAGCGGAGTTCAGTATACCTGTGTGTTGGAGTTCAGGTGTAATTTCAGGTAGGTTTTCCAGTAAATTTCCAGATGAATGAGCCTGAGAACTTGAACCATTAAATTTGTGTGTAGAGTTTTGCAAAAAATAGCCAATGGGTACAAAAATATGCCTAAGCCATCAGAAAAAGCTGTAACTTTTCAATAGTTCTTAAATCATGAAACGGTGATCCAATGACATCAACACCAGAACTTTTGCAGAAAGTTTGCTTTACCACAAAACATTTGGTAGCCTGGAATATGATGGTGGCAATTCAGTGGTGCGTAGTCTTTTTTTTTTTTAACAGTTCACAAGGATTTTGTTGAATTTGTCCTGTTCAAGGACTGGCACCACATGTTCAGAATGAACATAAAAATGATCCTCAACAGACAGAAAAAACAAAAGCTCTTTCTAAAAACGTTCTGAATCAAATTTTATACCTTTAACCCAAAAGACCTCAGACCATGTTCAAACATGGGAGCTGTAGGCATGAGTGTCATTACAGTTTTTTCTGATCGTTTTTTTTGCACCTATTGGCTGTTTGTGCAAAACTTTACACACAAATAACAAAACCTTTCACCAAATTAGCAAAACATTGTAGATACCTTGCAAAAGCTAACACATCTTGCTTAACTCTGCAAACCTTTGCAAAAATGGTGTTTGGAAGTGGAAGTGTTTGTTACAAAATTACAAACTGAGTGCAAAGCAGAGTTTGTGCTATTAGTTTTGTGAACTCAGTAAGGGGTTTTGCTATAAGAATGAGTAGTTTTAGAAATTGTGCTACAACAATCACTGTAAGTGTTTAAGCATTCAGAAAAATCCGTAAACATTCAGAAAAAACTGTAATTAGCATACAATGCGGCAACTACACACTAATGGTATCAATGAAAAACACATCTGGTATTTGGTTTCACTGTGCACAAGGTATTTTCAGGTTGTAGTCATACACAGGGATCCAACTCAACACACAGGGATTTAAAGTTCAGGTATGGATGTTCATTTACAATGTTTTCCAAGTGAAAACACAAGAAAACACACAGTAATTTCACTGAGAGGACCTTCTACCCAGTAGCGGTTTTAGGCACGGGCGAACAGGGCAGCCACCCAGGGCGCCATTTCGTGGAGGGAGGTGCTGAGAGGTCTCGCCCGGGGCATAAAACACTATAGAACCGCCACTGCTTTTACCACACGGTGCTGCCATATTATAAATAAGGAAACTAAAATAGCTGGAAAAACAAGGATTATAGACCAATACCCCCTGCTCAAAAACAGCAGCCACAAAGCTCTGGTGCTGCCACTGCAGTGCTTGTTTACTGTGTACAGAGAGTTTGTCACATTGACCACAGCTGTTCCTTGCAAGTCCTTAGACCTTACACCACATACTCAGCTCTGCTGCTCATCCTACAAATGCGTGTTCCTTAAAAATGGGGCACCTTTTTAAAAAGACAACAAACATAAATAGAGTAAACAGGTATGATGTATTACTAAGAAACATGTTACTACAAAAGACACATCTACCAAAGACCAATTTTCTTTACTTTTTAAATTTATGTTAATAAATTCAAAAGTCAACTGTATTTTAAAGCTTTAAGTCACAATATGATCTGAAGCATTTAACCACAAGAGTTTCTTTTATGAAGAAACACCACAGGTAGTTTTTGTCACACTGAAAGAGGACTTGCAGTGCTGTGTGTAGTAGGCTGCACAGAAATACTGTGCACTAAGCACAGTGTGATTTGTGGAGATGAAATTCAAGGAAGACATTTTTTCACCATCTCCTTCCACACTGAAAAATGGTTTCCAAATATCTTCAATATTGACAGATTTGTAGTAAACATAGCCGATAAGATTCAAAGCTGTATCTCCTTCTGTTTGCTGGTACCACAGTATAGTATCATAGTTTTTGATGCTATGGTTACAGGTTATCAGCACTTTTTCACCAGGCTGGCACAAAAGGTGATTGGGATGTTGATGAACATCTTTACAGAGTAGAAGTCCTGTAAAAACAACAAAATAATCATCAGTTGTTGGCCTTTCCCTTTGCTGGCTTTAACATGTCTTGAGCGCAACATATGCTGTTTGTTGCTATTGTGCTAACCTGTAAACGAGAACAATAAGGCGGTAAATGTGATGAGAGAATGGAGCATGACTGAACCAGGGAAGAGCTCAGAGAATTACAGAAGACTAAGAGACAGGATGTTAAACACAATGTGTTGTTGACATCATTGATTCAGTCAGACAAATATTGGCTCCGGCGCTGACTCTGGAAAATAAGTTTCAACTCAGCAACAACTTTACTCCAGAACCACTAAATCATTTTACTCTGCTAGCTATTTTAAAAAGCAGACTGGTCAGAGAAATGCCTCAAACATATTACATTATTGGACAACTGGTAGTAAACTCGCAATTTGTTTTTAATTTTAAATGATGCATGTGGACTTTTGGCTTAGCCTTATTATTAAACCACATTCCAAAAAACTGAAAAAATGTGGAGCATCATTCCTTTCACATTCGCATAATGAAGGCTAAACCACCAGTCAGAGTGTGAATGACCCCTCCATAATTGGGGGGTACTATGTTTTATGTTTTCCATTACATTAATATATCGGTACCCTCCAACCCTAATATTTTGGTCTCTTTGGGAGCTACTAGGTGTTGCAAACTCAGGTCCAGTGAGTTGTAGGCCTACATGATTTAACATTACAGTTTTTGATCTGATTGCTTAAGCACATTTTTGTACCTATTGCCAAACAATACTGGACACATTTGAAATGCTAATATGGATTATAAAATTGACATAGACTACCGAATATGTTTGTTGTATAAGGTAGGAATTTATGAAAGGTTATGTTATTTGGGCATGATTCTGGCCACACTCAGGTCTGTTAAACACTGCCACGAGCACAATATACCACATACATTTCTGTCTTTCCAAATACAGTTTTTTCTGAATGCTTACAGTTTTTTCTGATCACTTAAGCACATTTTTTGTACCTATTGGCTAGAGTTTTTGCAAAACTCTACACACAAATAAAAAAAACCTTTCATCAAATTAGCAAAACATTGTAGATACCTTGCAAAAGCTAACACATCTTGCCTAAGACTGCAAAACTGCAAAACACTGTGTGTTTTTGTACCAAACAGTTAACAAAAAACATCATATTAATTAGCACAGAATGCAGCAACTACACTAATGGTGTCAATGAAAAACACATCTGGCTTTTGTTTTCTCTGTGCACAAGTTTGAGGTCATACACAGGGATTTAACTCAACACACAAGGAATCAACGTTCAAGTATGGATGTTCATTTACACACATCAATACAAACAAAAATTGATTTTTCCAAGTGAAAACACAAGAAAACATACAGCAATTTTACTGAGAGAAAAAAACAGTCTACATCCTGTTGTTTCTCTGGGTCCGGCCATAGAATTTTGTCAACATCAGATTTAATGTCTTCTAGTCAAAGGCAATGCCAAAAAAATCTCTGGAGTGCAGTACCAAGGCCTGGCATGATGCCCTGGTCAATGTCTGAAGTAGAATGCCATCAATAGGGTTGTGTGTGTGCTAGGACTGCTATACCCAAAAGCCTGACTCTTTGGCTTTGTGATTGAAGTGCATGTTTGGTACCCCAGGAGACCTGGGTTCAAAGCCAGGTGGGGTGACTTCTTTTGCCTTCACTACAATATCCCTGTATGCCTCCTCAATTGCCTGTAGAAGGGCCATGCATTGATGGGGATGATGGTCATAGACCTTCTAGCGCAAGCAGAGAAGGAGAACACCACCGTTTTGACTTACAGCTGCACACATAGTTATGTTACCACCATGTTGCCCTCTGACATTGATTATGGCACAGTGTCCAACAATGTTTCTAGTTATAGTGAGGTTAAAACTTACCTCATCCACAAAAATCAGTTTATGACCTACACTGTAAACCCGGATAAGTTAATACAACTCAAAACTTTTGATGTAACTGATTACGTCAATAGTTTTGAGTACATTAACTATATATTTTAATTAAAGTTAATTTAAAAGTTGAAGTACATGAATTTTGTACTTAAACTTTTAAATTAACTTTAATTAAAATATATAGTTAATGTACTCAAAACTATTGACGTAATCAGTTACATCAAAAGTTTTGAGTTGTATTGACAATCCGGGTTTACAGTGTATGGCATCTAGCCCAACAGTCTGTACCCACCAGTAGAGGCTAGTGGACCCCGGCCATTAGCACCAACTAGGCCGGAAATGGCCTTGGCCCGATAGTGTGACAGCGGCTAATGTGTGCATAATTATTAGGCAACTTTTATTTGATCTTATTGATCTTCCAAGATATTGGTAATTTGGGGCAAAGAACCATCAAACATGTTCTTGCCAAGAGTCAAAAGGGTTTTAAGAGATGCTTTACTGGTTTACTGCATGCTGCAGATAATATCACTACCTGGGTAGCCAGTAAAGGCCTTAAAGTTGAAAGAACAATGTCATGGCCCTCTTTCCCACCTGACAACTTGTGGGCCTTACATAAATGGAAGATTTACTGTGAAGTAAAACAGCATACCTCTCTGAATAGTTTTTGGGAGGCGGTGGTTGCAAAAAATATCAAAAGTGATTGGCAACAGACCAAAAAGTCAACAGATTCTGTTGTTTATTATGGCTGGTCGTATTACCACACCAAGTCAGGACAGAGAAGTTAAGCAGATATGACAGACTGATAGAAATGAATGATGCATTAGTGGTACAGGTAAGAACTGTATGTTGTTGATCTTAAAACAGTGTGCCTAGTGCACAGTAGAGGGGAATGTGCTGCACTTTAGAGATGTATCGTGTACAAAAGAACATGACCATGGTCCCTTTGCTGGTTTGGGGTTTAAATCAGGGTCTAGAATTATAAACCAGCTTGTTACCTCTATTTTTATACGTTGGTTTAAGTTTGCCATCCTGAAGTGCTAAATTGCTTGCTACCGTCATATGCAATTTCCTGTAGGCCCTAATGTTAATGATTAATATACCTGTGAGTCACAATATGAGTCAACAACTCAATAGGTGATGACCTAAAGAAATAGTAAGAGCAAAGTCTTGAGAAGTGTTATATTGTTGTTATTGTTGTTGTTGTTATATAGCAGTGCATATTCCAAAATGCATTTAGAATTCATTCATTCTGTATGATGTAGCCCACCTTCAGATATTTACAATTAACAGGAGAACTCAGCCTTTATCTCCATTTCATGAAGTAAAACAGAATTGTGATTTGAAATACACTTACGCTTACAAGCTTTTGCCATCAACAGACATTGTTTGACGAACAGGCCCAGAGTTTGCATTAAACGTTATGAGCCCCACCTGCAGGAAAGAGTGCTTACAACACCTTTTTTGATGGATAATGTCAAGTATATTTAAGACTGTGTGTACTCACAGCACAGAAGTACAATCCACTATCCTCTGCTGTCAGTTTTTTAATGTGTATAGCTCCTCTCTCAATTATGTCTTTAATGGCTTCATATTTAAGAGCACTGTAATTCCCGTAATTAGGCTTTCCACCAGCAATAGTAAATACTACACAGTTCATTGTTTTTCCTGCCTGTTGATGAAACCAGTACATTTGATTATAGGAGGCATCCATATTGTGACTGCAGGTAATTTCAGCTGTGCTTTAGTAAGGCTTCCACAGAATCCTGGGGAACTGGAAAACATCACTCCCTTCAGCAACACCTGGGAAAGACAGCAGTTGTTGAGGTAAATGCAGAAGCCATATTTACTGTATCAAAGTTGAAATAGCAGTAACTATGTTACATATTGAGCAACAGATAGTTGAATACCTTTAGGAAAAAATACATGGGACAGAATAATGATGATGATGACATTCATCTTGACAATGCAAATTTTGATAGTTTGAAGTATAAATGTATGTAAAGAGCTGTCGGAGGGGTTCTTGGAACTGCTGACAGTTGCTGTTGCCACACTTCCTGATAAAGTGTTATAACTGAGTCAGACAGTTACAGTGGTTAGATGCAGGTGTGTTTAACCTGAGGTTAAACTAGGCAATATATGTTAATTGGAGGTTTTAGGTAGAGGAAATCAGGAATGGGTTTCACCCTGTGAACTCATTTGGAATACGTTTCAGGAAGTTGTTATGCTATGTTGTAATGCTGTCCTTCGTTTGACCTCTCCCTACTGCTCTCACTACTGAGTCTCAGGATATGTACTAGCTCCTATTAGATAACCCATGAAAACCAGCTTTAGGTTGTAAGTCTGTTGGTTCATCTGATCATATGTTTGAATGTTGTGAAAATGCCCAAAATGTGTCTGATTTTCTGGTTGGTTGATGGTATCTGTCGGAGACTAATGAGACAGTTAAGAAACCTGCAAATTAGCAAACAAGAGTCACAAACAAGTAGGTTTTTTCTAAAGTGTTTTCTGGAAACATTAAAAATTCTTACACAGAGACAAATACAAGATAGTAATAGTGTGATAAAATGTGCTAAAAGTTTTTCATGTTGATGATTAAATTACCCTAAACTGAAAATAATCTGCCAGAAAAACATACTAAATGTTAAATCTATTATCTGCCACTGTTGACACTGAAACAAGCAGATAGTGTCCACCTTGTCTTACTACTACGAAGGCCTTTTTGACCTTGACATATGTAAATGTGTACGCCATCTCCTTAGTACCTCACACTGTGCATAGAAGCTATCTCTTATTTGTTGTAGAGATGTGGCTTTGTAGCAGGTTTATTGGTGAAATAACCCAAATGTTAATCATATTTAAGATATATGATGTACATAGTTGTAAGATATTTGTATGACATATCACATTCAGTCACTTTAATTATGATGCACTGTTGTGTACAACCTTAAACTGGTGTGCAAAACTGCTGGTGACTCTTCCCCATGAATACCACTGAAAATTCGTAAAGCATTTATTTTAAATACATCATTACATTTGCTTTATTTCATGTCACCGTATGCACTGTAGTTATAAGACTACAGTAAGGGAGGTAGTGAATCAAGTATGGATGGAAAAGCACATAAGTGCACTTTGACATTGTTTTACACAAGGTGTCGAATAGCTTGAAGCACTGTGCTCACTGGCTGCACAGAAGTAAACAGCACTGTCATTAGGTGAGAGGCTATTGATGATCAGTAAGTTTTGTTCATTGGCATTAGCATTCCCCTTTATCTGAATTTGACCATCAAAACCCTGTTCCACACTCCCAAGCGATTCCAGAATATTCCCCAACAGTGTAAAACCTCTTCCAGCTTTTTGACGGTACCAAAGAATGAGGTTATAGTTTGGAATTTTATGCAGACAGTTGAATTCCACTGATTTTCCTTCAGTCTTAATCAAGCTATGCGGTGTTTGTTGAACCTCTCTGCCAACAACAGCACCTGCAGAAACAAGAAAACATTATTAAATTAAGTGTTGTAAACCATTTAATTCTGCTCTGTAATTGTATGATAATGCATAC
Source organism: Setipinna tenuifilis (assembly GCA_030347295.1). Lineage (NCBI taxonomy): Eukaryota > Metazoa > Chordata > Actinopteri > Clupeiformes > Engraulidae > Setipinna > Setipinna tenuifilis. The sequence goes on from CM059278.1 coordinate 12,444,178, forward strand.
CTAGCCAGATAACTGTAAGACTAAAGAAGCTTGCTTTGCTCATGTTGAGTCTATGAAGTACAGTGGCACCTTTTATCCTAAGAGTACACAGTAATTACAGTTAGGTAGTGCCCCCATCTGGATGGTCACAGAACTGCAACAGTGTTATCGAATAGCAGCCCAGTAGAGGCAGTGGTGGTAAGGTATCAGACTTATAACCGAAGGGTTACAGGTTCAAATCCACGAACTGCCAGTAGTGCCAATGAGATACCCTGAGCATGGTACCGTCCCCACACAGTTCTCTATAGGCACTGTTGTCATGGCTGCCCCCTGCTTACTTGTATGATGGATTCATTTTGTACACTGTGTACACTGTGTGCTGTGCCATAGAATCACAATGACACCGGGTGCTGTGTTTTTGTTGTTGTACAGTTTTGGATGATGTAGTTAAAGACTAGTAGACTAACAGACTATTAAAGTGGTTACAGGTGTCAGACACTCCTGGGGGTTATTGTGAGGCGGAGAGGAGACCTGTGGTACTGTGCTTGGCTTGCAGCACAGAAATACACAGCGCTGTCTTCAATTCGTAGCTGTTTCAGAAAATGAAGTTTGCTGTTTTTACTACCATCCCCACTGACATTAAAGAGTTCTTTGTATGACTGTTCCACTGTTTTGGACTGATAATACACATATCCAATGAGATCAAGGGCTGAACTTTGACCAGTTTGCTTGTACCACAAAATCATCTTATAATCTGTAATCTGATGTTTGCAATGCAGTGCTAGACTGTTTCCTTTCATTTCTAACAGCTGGCGAGGATTCTGTTGAACTTCATAACTCTGTCCTGTTGAATGAAATGCATCAAAAGTTCAGAAAATACATTTTTATAAAATCTTACTAAATAAAACAAAAATAATTTTCATGTTTTTCTGAATGAGGGTTTATACCTTTAACCCAGAGTGGTATAAGTATCAGCTGGATGAGGAGGCTTCGTATCATGTTGGTACATGAAAGCAGCTGACATGAATATGACTACAGGGAAACCCAGTACAAACTGAGGAAGTGGAAATGAATTACTAGTAGAGCAAAACTACTTCCTGCTTTTCAGTTCTATTTTTTGTAGTTTGTTATAACTACTTAATTTTCAGATATTGTTTGAAGGTAATCACAAAGACCTTAGATGTAAACATATAATTACTAAACCACAACATTATAGCAGGTGTGGAAGTGGGTATGATCACCTGCCATGACTGATAGAAATCAGTTTTTGTGAAGAGAGCAGAGAATGTATAGCACTGTGTTCACTTGCAGCACAAAAATACAGAGCACTGTCTTCTAAAGAGAGATTTTTCATGGTGATGAAGCCCTTTTCGTTTGTTCCAGAACTCCCTTCAAATTCAATTTTATGTTCAAATTTACTTTCTTTGACTTTGTTTTGCCGATAAATATATCCCAGCAGTGTTAGTCCTCTTTTCTGGATTTGCTGATACCACAGGAGGACATTATAGCCTGAGATGTTGTGGGAGCACTGAAATTGCACCGAATCTCCTTGATCCTTAATCATGTCAAGAGGGCTTTGTTTCACATTGGTTGTCAAAGCAGAATCTGTTAAGAGTTCAGATACAGCAGTCAGAATAGTGAAGCTTATTTGGAAATGAAATAAAAATAAATATTGCCCAAAGGAAAGGGGTTTCAATACATAATGAAGTACCAAAAAAACACAGAAGCACGGCGAAGCTGGTGATGTGTGGTGCTGCAGCCATCTTGTCGGTGAACTGGAGGCTAAGGTGCTAGCTTATTGGATAGTGTATGACATCAATTGACAGACAGTGAGAGAAAGATTAGGGGTGGTGGTAGGGCATGTTTATAGACCAGATACATTGGATAGACTAGATACATTACACACAGTCAACCATTATTTAACTGCCAAACCTGAATCAATTGTTATTTTGGTGGTGAATAATCCTAGCTGGTGGTGCAGGAAGGTTAAATGAAAGATGGGGTCTTTGTGCTGGGGGCCTTTGAACAGTGTGGGTTTTTGTAGATGTGTGGGAAAAAACAGTGGCACTGTGTGATACTAGCAGCACAGAAGTACACAGCTGAATCAGCCTGCGTGAGTTTGTCTAGGTGGAGGAAAGCATCATTCTCCCCATTACCGCTTATGCTGAAATTTTTTCCATCCATTTCCATTGCTGGGAAATTAAAACGTACATATCCTATAAGATTCAGCACTGGGTCTCCTTTAGGCTGTTGATACCACAATATTATGTCATAGTCACGAATTTTATGACTGCAGTTCAGCTGAACATTATCTCCGGGTTGTGCTAAAATATCACAGGGAGCTTGATGAACTTGGTGATTGTTGGATAAAGCTGTGGGAATAGAAAAAGGAAATGTTTTCTGCTACCAAAGAAACAGTAAATTGTAAAACAGCTGTTAACATGTAGCCTAATACCTGTTACCCAAGTAGTAAAGACAGACAGTTGGATGATAAGAGTCTCCATGTTGCCACAGCATGAGAGTGTCTGGGGTACAGTAAGTCAAAGGGAGGCGGTGAGATGATAAGAAAGAGGAGGAGAAAAATGAATCATGTTAAATACTCATCATGATACCATGCAGTATCCTCACATTTCAAGGTTTTTGAACCACTGAACCACAGTTGATGAAGTTAATTATTATACATTTTCATCTATGTTGACACATCATACAACATATAAGTTAAAGTATTGCAAACATTTTACTCTACACAACAGTATCACTTTTTGAATTAATATTTGTAAACCTGTTTTGGCACTATTAAATTCATTCCTAAAAAAAGACAAATGCCATTTTTTCTGGTTAGCCCTCTAGTTTGCGGTAGTAATATAAGAACTATATGTTGATCAGTGCCGTATGGGGAACTGTGTGTGGAACCATGTGCTGCTTGGGGTCATGAGGAGTAAACTATATGTAGAACACTTCAAGCAAAATGCCAACAAGCACTGAAAATAATGGACACTATCCAGTGGAACACTTGCTGTTGTACAGACATGCTACATGTTTTTTACAATATGGCCATGTCGTGTGTAGATTTCAATCATACAACTTAATTGTTTAAAGTGCAATATCACCAAATATATAATCTCAGAACACTTTCACAATCAAATACAGGTGCGATAGGACAGTAATAACAAGCAAAATGATTAATAAAGAAGAAAGGTAAAAATTAATTGCCTGTATGTCAGTAGCAATTGCCTAGATGCCTGTATTGCATCAGGAGAAAGGTACACCTGTATATGTTGAGTGGTAAGAGAACAGAGAGAGTTTTTTATTCAAGCCAGAGCTGGGTTGTAGCACTGTGCTCACTTGTGGCACAGAAATACTCTGCACTGTCATCTGGCACAAGTGTGTTCAGGATTAAGTTGCCATTGCTTTTGGCCATGCCGCTCCCATTTATTCTTATTTTCCCTGAAGTTTCAAATTCATTTTCCAAGGAAGCTGAGGTTCCTACAAGGTATCCCAAATACTTCAATTCACCACGTTGAGATTGTTTATACCATATAATTGTGTTATAGCTTGAATAAGTGTGCACACATGTCAGTATTGCACTTTGCCCCTGGTTTTGAAATACAGCTGAAGGGAATTGATTGACATTGTCTCCTAGACCAGAATCTGTTAAAAGAAGAAAAAACAATGATCAAAAGATGAATGGTCATTCTGACCATAACCTAGATTTAACATGAACAACAATCCATAGCCATTTTAGAATAAGTTACCATAAAAATAGAACATGACAGCAGTAATGATGAGATGAAATACAGCCATGGTCTCTGTCAAAAGATATTCCTGTCCTCAGATGGGTTAGGTGCTGCTATATGTGACCCCCCCACCATCCACCCCCTCCAATTTGTGTCTTGCTAATGACAAGACACAAGTACCAGGTAGACACGTGTAAATAACACATTTAACAACGGGACATACTTAACAGAAAGTATACATGTATATCTCAAATTGCTATAAAAATCAAGGTAGGATGTTAATGCTGGTAAGGTACACTACATCCATGTTGTTTTTCAACTGAAGTGGCACAGAATTCTGAAGCAACTGCATGGCAACTCTGTCAATTTAAATCTTGCACATCAAACTGGTAAATGGCACCATCTTTTGACAACATTTTGAAATCAGGACCCATTTCCTCCACCACTTGCAGCATGGTGGATAATGTACAGTCCACTGCAACCACCATGTTGTGAGGTGCAAAAAAGACATGAGGATTGACTGTTACTGTATACTGTATATATGCCTATACTACAAACTGCAGCAGCATGACTCATAGCTTTCAAGATAACTGTTAGCCTACCAAAGACACCAAAGACACACTACCAATGACAAAATGCCATTACAATTGCAGATTTAAATTTCATGTTAGCTAAACCATTTGTTTGCTGTGCAGGGTGACAACACTGTCAATAAAAAGTTGACACTAATTTTACAAATTATATATAATAATAATATATATATAGAGATTTAAGCCTGTATTGTTATTTTTTTATTTTTGTCAAATTAAACAAAACAGTAGGAATGTGTTGTTTATTTGTGTGCTTTTTTGATTTATTTGATAGTTTGTGTGTTTGTTTAAAAAAGTTCACCATCTTTTCCTAAATGGGAACGCTTACAAATGTTTAGAAATGTTGGTTACTATGTAAATGCTGTGGAAACACAGTAGAAGCAGGTGTGTTGTTAATAGCATTAAGGCTCATTACACAGAAAAACACAGATATTTTTGTGAGAGAGGGAACACATTTGCAACACGGTGTAGACTGGCTGCACAGAAATACACTGCAGTGTTGTCTGATGATGACAAGTTGATGATGGTCATAGAATTGACTTTATTGATATTGGCGTCCCCCTCAAGTTTAATTGTGATGTCCAAATGAGGCTCTACAAATTGAGTGCTCCCCACAAGATAACCTAGCGCTTTTAATCCACCATGTTTAGTGTGTTGGTACCATAATATAGTATCATAGTTGTATTTTGTAGACATTGGAGCTTGCCTGACTCTCCCTGTTTTGTAATCCAGTCCGTTGGGGTTTGGATAACACCTTTACCCAAGATCAATCCCTAACGAGTGCACTACACTGCATGTTTAGAATGACAAATCGTGGTAACTTTAGCAGACACAGTAAAAAGTAGGCTATAACATTTAATACTTAGTAGAAACACCTGCAAGGCAAAGCAGGCGGCCAATGGTGTTGATGATGAGCTTCATGTTTTCTTAGTGAGAAATGCTGCCTCTTTAACACTTCATGGCCTATAAAAAGCATGAGCAAATAACTCACACCAGACCCCACTCTGACTGGATACTTGCTCCTCAACTTCTAAGAAATGAGTGAGCAACAGTGCCCCCTGATGGGAAGATGGGGAGTGAGAAGTGCATTATACAAAAATAAAAAAATAACAATATAGGCTTAAATCTCTCTATATATTAGAATATTTGCAAAATGCATATAATTTGTAAAATTAGTGTCAACTTTTTATTGACAGTGTTGTCACCCTGCACAGCAAACAAATGGTTTAGCTAACATGAAATTTAAATCTGCAATTGTAATGGCATTTTGTCATTGGTAGTGTGTCTTTGGTGTCTTTGGTAGGCTAACAGTTATCTGTCAGGAACATTGACATACAAGTAGGCAGAATGGTATAAATGTGGGTTGTGTGAAAGTTTGAAATGTGTTACATTCCATCAGTTTATAACTGCAACCACCATGTTATGCATGTTCTATTATGCACATACTCTCACAAAACACAGAGACAGTGACTGTCAAACAACACATATAATGGCTCTAAATACAACACAGAGACATCCGAGAATTCACACACACACACACACACACACGCACTCAATGTGTTGCGTGCACGCATTGCCTGTAACAAAACCACATATTATTGGCTGCTGAGGTGCACCTTGATGAAAGGCTTAGTAATGTTTTTGGACAGAGGAGAGCGCATATGTAGCACTGTGGAAACTAGCAGCGCAGTAATACACTGCTGTGTCGACGGGTGAGAGGTTTTTAATGGTTATTGAGTTGTTTTTATCTGCATCGGCATTGCCTTTTAGCTCAACGTTATCCTGGTACTTAGGCTCAGGAAAAGGTTGAGTTATGGAAAGATATCCCAGAAGAACTAACTCTCCACTGCTGCTTGCTTTATACCACAAAATACAGTCGTAAGATGATATGGTGTGAGAACAATTGATTTGTGTAGATTCTCCAGGATTTTTCATGCAATTTGATGGAACCTGGTTTACTTTGGAACACAGAGATGGACCTACACATAAAAAGAGAATGTGATGTTACATACTGTAGCAAACTTGCATAGCATAAACATTGCTTTTTAATAAAATTGTGATAAATAGAGAAATATACAGTATATCGCATTGTTTTCTATAAAGACATGCCTAATTATCAGAAAATACCTGTTACACATAGTAGTAAGATAGCACCTCTCAAGAACATTCCGGTCATTCCGCAATAGACACTGTGTATCCTGATTGTGTCAATTGCTGGTATGTTAGTATGAACTTTAGCTCACTATAATATCAACTTGTATAGCACCGCCCTTTGGCAACACGACTCCACAGAGAGAGAAGGGATGTTACATATTGTAGCAAACTTTCATAGCACAAATACTGATTTTACCACATTTGTAATCAGTAGAGAAATGTACTGTATATAGCAATGTTTTCTACAAAGACTTGATTAGGCTTAATTATCAGGAAATACCTGTTACGCACAGTAGGAAGACAGCACCTCCGAAAAACATCTCTGTCATTTTCTCATAGACACTGTGTGTCCGGACTGTGCCAATTGTTGGTATGTCACCAACTTAAGCTCACTGTAATATTAGCTTTAAAAGCACCGCCCTTTGGTGTCAACACTCCTTGGAGAGAGATATCCTTTCACAATGTCTATGAATTTCAAAACTGTGCTTTCTTCTTTGAATATTGTTTCAAGGTGGAATTATTTTTTAGCTCTTTAGCAGATTTTTAAAAATGGTTTTGAAGACAGTAGACCATGTAATGAAATTCCAACACACACACACACACACACACACACACACACACACACACACACACACACACACACACAAACAAACAAAAGAGCAATCGTGACTCCAATAAAACCACATATTACTGACTGGGGGGTGCACCTTGATAAGAAGATTACAAGTGTTTTTGCACAGAGGAGAGAGAGCATATGTAGCACTGTGGAAACTAGCAGCACAGTAATATACTGCTGTATCGGTGGGTGAGAGGTTTTTAATGGTTATTGAGTTGTTTTTATCTGCATTGCCATTGCCTTTTAACTCAATTTTGTCCTGGTAATCAGTCTCAGGATAATTTTGAGTCGCTAAGAGATATCCCAAAAATAATAATTCTCCACTTTTGCTTGCTTTGTACCACATAACACGATCATAAGTTGGTACACTGTGAGAGCAATTGATTTGTGTAGATCCTCCTGGATTTTTCAGGGAATGTGGTGGAACCTGGTTCACTTTGGAACACAGAGATGGACCTAAGATTGAAAGAGAAGCTGATGTTAGACATTGCAAAAAGTAGCATTGCAGAAATGCAGCAGTTGCTCAACTTGTGTTTAATGCACATAGCATTTATTAGGACTTACTGCATACATGTTTGTGTGCAAAGATATAATTATCATGATATACCTGTTGTGCACAGCAGGAAGATGACACCTCTCAAAAGCATCTTGTTCACTCTATGATAGACACTGTGACTGTCATGAATATTATTACATCACACCAAATTACAGTTGCAGTAATATAATTTTGCATAGCACCCCCCTATGGCAATGCGATTTCACATAGGCCTCACCCCTTCACGATGACAATGAGTTGAAAAAAGGCACTTGTTTTAGCTTCTTTTTATTTTAACAGGGTACAATATTTTTTAACTCTCCGATTAAAAAATACACCATGACCATGTAATGAAATTGCAATATGGTCATGTTTTTAAACAGTAATTAAAATAGTACATTGTGCTAGAACAGAGATGCTTTATTTCATTCTTACTCAGTTGGGTGGTGCATTCATAAATTCTGGGGAAGGGGCAAAATAAAACCACAGAAAATTGAGGATAGGTTCTCAAGGTATTTGTTTTTTAACTGATATCTTCCATGAACATGGGCCATAAGCTAATCACATGAAGTGCTCCACTAGCCTTTCTGCTTCTGTATGTCATTTGCGTAATGACAATTATAATTCACCTGCCTCCGACTAATGGAACTGTGAGAAGGATGATTAGACAAGCATCCTCGGAAATCCCCAATGACCACTTTGCCATGCACCTGAGTTTCAACCATTATCACAATGACTGAAAAACTATGTCAAATAAAACAACTAGTCTGTGCTCGCACAGTTGTAGTTGTACTTGTCTTAGGCTTAGTTGCTCAGTTGTAGGCAGTTATTCCATATGATTCTATTTTTCTCTCTATTCTATTTTTCTTTCCTGCTATAATAAATTCATTTTTAATGATCCTAACCTCACACCAGTGTACTTTTTGACCGCTACTCCGCCAGAAGCCAATCAGAGTATGCAGAACTGAAACACAACGCAGAAGAAGGTCATGGTCCAGACCCCAGAATACAACAACACTGACCCCTGATGTGATGGTTGGGACTGTGCATGGCAGCTTCCATCAGTGCATAGTGTGTATGTGAATGTGAGGCAAACAACAAAAACTTGAGTAACCGTGCCCCCTGATGGACAGAAAAAAATTTGCCAAACTGGTGTCAGTCTACAGGTGTGGAGTTACGTGAAGAAGACCGTTTCTGTGAGGGCAAAAAGACGATCTGTTGCACTGTGCATACATAGCTGCACAGAAATACACTGCACTGTCATGTAAAGCTAGCATGTTGATGGTCATATCATTTGTTTTGCCAGCATTAGCGTTCCCTGTCAGCTTGACTTTCTTATTGAATTCAGGCTCCAAGGTTTCAGCTGTAACATACAAATATCCAACAAATGTCAACTCCCTTCCTTTCTGTTTGTACCACAGCATACGATTATAATTCTCTATGGTATGGGTGCACTGGATCACTGCAGAGTCATTCTGATTCCGGATCACGTCCAGAGGAGTCTGGCTGACTTTATCACCCAGAACGGCAGCAGAAAATGTACCTATGCATGACAAGGACGCAATGATCATAATGTCAGTACAATTTAACATGTAAACAGTTACTGATTCCTGGCTTCTAGCTTTTGGGTTTATTTATTTAAAGGATCTACACTGTAAATACTTGCCTGAGATCAATACAGTTAGTAAGAGCACACTGATGCTGATGATATCCATGCTAAGCCCCTGTGATTCTGTGTTTTGTATTTCTACAAGAAAGTCTGTTGTGTACCTTTGAGAGCGAGAATCATGCGAGAGTCATGAACACAGACCACACAACAGTACACTTATGACAATGCAGGGGGACTACCCATGATGCCTGTGGAGTGTGTGTGAAGTAGATTTTATTTGCTCCTTCCACACCCATCAATTCCCATAATAATTTAAAGCAGTAATAGTACAACATACACTATTGTTGAACATTGTAAATCTTGTAATCCCAATAAAAAGATGGGATTTAGTTTCTTTGTGACAATTTTATGTTCAATTTTATGAATAGACTTGAAATGGTAATATGTGTAAAACATCTCACAGTAAATGATATGGTATGTTTATTGGTTTTAATTTTAACTTATTGTGTAGTTGCACATTGTTTGAAAATGTTACATTCGTACAGAAACAAGATTGATCTTGATCAGAGGCTTAGAGGTGTTTTTGCACAGAGGAAAGAGCATGTGCTACACCATGGATATTAGTAGTGCAGTAATACACTACTGTGTTGGTGGGTACGGGTTTTTAATGGTTATGTAGTTATTTTGATCTGCATTGGCATTGCCTCGCAACTCAATTTTGTCCTGGTACTCAGCCTCAGGATAAGCTTAAGTTGTGAAAAGATATCCCAAAAATGTTAATTATCCACTACTGTTTGCTTTGTACCACAACATACAGTACTATCGTAAATTGGTACGCTGTGAGAGCAATTGATTTCTGCAGACTCTCTCGGATTTTTCATGCAATGGGATGAAAATTGGTTTACTTTGGAACACAAAGATGGACCTAAACATAGGACAATGTAGTCAGACACTGCAACAAAATAGCATAGCACAAATTCTGCGTTTCTCAATTTGTGTTTAATAAACTCATATGCCATACATACATACATACATACATACATACATACATACATACATACATACATACATACATATTCTGTACAAAGACTAATTATCAGGAAATACCTGTTATGCGCAGTAGGAAGATAACACTTCTCATGGACATCTTGTTCACTCAGGGATAGATGCTGTGTCATTACTGTCAAGATTGTTGATACACCACACCAACAGTTATACCCTGTACAGTAATATATTTTTGTATAACTCCCCCCTTTGTCAATGAGATTCCACAAAAAGGCTTATCCCTTCACAATGACTGTGAATTGTATACATCTACTTGTCTTAGCTTCTTAAATTATTTCATTAGGGTACAGTGTTTTCAAATGCTTTAGCAGAAAAAAAAAAAAAACACCAAGACCATTAAATTAAATTAGGGGAAGACTTAATAAGACTGGTCAGATGTGACAGAGGACACTGAGCTTATGAGGGTCTCAAATGGCCTCAAGAGTTGAGAGCTTTTACACCCATCAAGGAGAATATTCCTCTGCACAGCAGTGTCACAAAAAGCCCTTTCTCAAAGGCACACCGTGTCAAACTAGGCATGTTTATGACATAAAAGTTGTGCTAGAAACAGGTTCAGCATGTCATAACATATTTCTTTATGTTTATGTTTATTGTTATTTAGCAAACATGTTTATCCTATTTATTATTTTATTTTAAGGAAAATACAAAAACAATACACACAAACAATACAATACAAAGGCCCACAATAACAAAAATACTAAATACAAAAATGTAAACATTCAGAAACAATAAAAGCAAAAAAAATAAAGTGAAAAAAGATAGCAAAAATGAAAATGTTGAGCGACAGTAGGTTGTGGGTGGATAGCATGTTTAGTTTACAAATATAATAAATACCTGTAAAAATGTATACCTGTATTGGTTTGCAAAACACAATCATTGATTCAGTCAGATTGCTATAGTAACTTAGTGGTTCTAAGCTGGTTATACTTTACTATGCAGGCCTTTGCTAGGGTAACGTACAGATAAACTATGCCCTCTTATCCTCTCTTTAAAAACCACTTCCAGAGACATTTTTCTTTTTGGTACTGTGGTACGGGTTTGAAGAAAATGTGCTTGTGGTGGTTTACAGCAGGTGCAAGTGCAAGTTTCAGCACTGGATAGTTTTTAAACAGCCACTAAGAGCAACCGTTACACAGTGTACACTTGCTGCGCAGTAATATACTGCACTGTCATATGAAGTCAGATTGAAAACACTCAGGCTTGCGTTATTTTGACCATCACCTTCAATTTTAACTTTTTCTTTATCCTCTGGGAAGCCTGACTTCATATTAATGTATCCAAGGTAGTTAAATGGTGTTTCTGCACTATGTTTGTACCAGAGGATGCGATCATAGCTCTTCACTGTGTGAAGACAGTGAATTTCTGCTGCGGTGCTCAAAGCCTGAATAATATTAGCAGGGCTTTGACGGACATTCTCTGCTTGAGCAGATCCTGTCAAGAAGACAAAACACAGTTTAGAGTAATTACAGTTATATTGTAACGCTATAAAAGGTAGTAAAACGTTAATGTTACAATAACCTTTATCAAACAAATAAGCAAGCCAAAGTGGGGAAAAAATAATCCACAGTGGACATTAGTTACGCCACATAAGAATGTTTTACCAAGCAATGAAACAGCAATGATGATGACTGCAGTGGTCATCGTGATTCCGTGCAAGAGAGGTCTTTAGGAAGGCCAGATAACTGCATCGAGACGCACGTCAGGACAAAAAGAGTGACAATGATGTAAAAAAATTAGGTGTGTGAGTGTCTGTCTCTCATAACATTCAAAGGGGATTTTCAAATGGCATGTAGATTGGAAAAGGAGAAAAGGAGGAGTGACATGTTAGTTGAGTCTTTAAACTAAATACTTTCAGATCTGAAGTGCTCTGACGAAAAGGTATTCATTTTTTTTTCTTGAACAAGGTAATGGAGAGCTACTGTCCCCATTTAAATTAAGTAAATAAAATGGAAAGTCTGGTTTGATTTATTGTGACATACACAAACCCACAAAGCGACTAACCTCTAAGGTTATTGTGAAGAGTAAGTTGGGAACACTGCTACCAAATGAGAGGTTTATTATAAAGAAATACAGTTCTTGTAAAATTATATTTGCAAGCAATGCATCTTGTATTATTTTTTTTAAAGCATCGATCAAGTGGATTTCACAATTAGTCAAGCTTGGTAAACAAATAACAGATGAACAACATTCAAAAATCTAAATCAAAAGCAGAACAGAAGTACAATATACTTTAGCACTGATATTAACATGAATAACCTAAAGTAGGAGTACAAATCTGTACCTTTATAGGTACTGCCGGTGTGACAAGTAAAAGTACAATCTTGTACCTTCTTTTCTGAGATCTGACATAAGCAGCAACTGGGATACAAAAAGAGAATGTTATTACAGTTGAGACTGATAGTACAGGTTAAACTGGAAATTATTTATTCGAGTGTAAAACTAAAACAGTATTAAACATTTTTCACCATAGTGTAATCTTCTCAGCCATGTAATGTTTTCCCTATTGCAAAACTATATTTCCTGAAACATGTAACTGTCAGTGGTTTGTGGTGGTTTGATGCAGGTGTATCAGTCTTTGAATAAAGTGAATACAGCACTGATGACTTGATTGGGGGGGGGCTGTATTTTTGTTTGAGTGAAAAGATGGTTGGTATGACTGTGTAACCTGGCAGCACAAAAATACACTGCGACATCATCTCTTGTTAGATTCATTACTTTTAAGGATCCACGTTGCTTAAAAGTATCTCCACCCATTTTGATTTTGTGTTCAAATGCAGGCTCCAAAAAATCTGAACTACCAGTAAGATATCCCAACAATATGACATGTTTGTCTGAAGTCTGTTTATACCACAGGATAGTGTCAAAGTTTGTGTTACTGTAGGAACAATTTACGTCAGCATTTTCTCCTTGGTAAAAAATGCACTGATCTGGGCTTTGATTAACCTTGTTGTCAGCTGTGGTTCCTGTAAAGCCAAAAGAACATGTAATTATAAACATAAAATGACAAGATAAAAATGACATACAAATGTCAATATCTAAACTAACCTGTAGTTTTCTACAGGTTTAAATTACATATAATGTAATAAAGTGGCAAAAACTATGCTGGTACGCACCTGTAACCCAGATCATTAAAATGATTAAGACTATTCTGAGTTGATCCATGTTGGTCCTTAGGTAAACAGAGACACCATCAGATGATACAAGCCTTAGTTCTGCGAGTGGGTGACACTCATACCTGCACCTCACTAGAACAGTGTGATACTTGTGTGTTGCCCTTTCTAGGTGATTATGGGAATGTACTGCCCCCATGTGGCCAAGAATGAAAAGGAACGTTACACATGCTTGGAACTCACTTAGTTTCCAGAACAGCAGAAGTGGACATCCCAGCTTCATATAGCAAAAACTAAATCTGATCCTGATTAAAATGATCTTTTCTTAATAACTTCTTAACAACAATATTGATACAGAATTGACATTATTATTACTTTTTGGTGGTTTTAAGCTATATAATAAGAGCAATGTTAGATGCAACATGTTGCAACAACAAGTAAACAATGTCAGATATCAGTCATGCAAAGTATTTTTATTCCAAAGGCATTAATTGAGAACAAGGCAGTGGCATCACATACAGTCACAGATAAATGATACACTAGTAGTGAAAAACAAACAAATAACCAAAATAGATCTTTACAGACTAAAATGAAGGTGTTTTTTTCTGCACCATGCTTCAGACCTAAACCAGGAAGCTTTTGCTCAATCATGGCAAGAGTCCAGAGAAATATAGCACATCAAAAAAACAAACAAACACAGTAACCTGCCTACCGCAGAAAGAATCACTGCACTGAGGGAGAGAAGAGGCTTTTGTGTTACGAACAGTTACTTTACCACACTGTGTCGAGTCACTGAACAAAAATACGTGCTGCTGTCACTCAGCTCCAGATCGTTAATGATAAGCGATCCACTCCCAGCATTGGCTTTGGTGGTTAAATACTTAGAGTTACTGAAATAAACATCTTTTTCAGAACTAGCTACAGCAAATAGTCTAAATGGTTGACCTTGACGCAGGTGATACCAATAAAACTCATAATTGCCAGTGCCTTTAGAATGACTACAGTTCATCTTAGCAGACTGTCCTTGTTGTTCCCACAGTGTTGCTGGTGTCTGTGTGACATCGTCCACATGCCTCCCAAAATCTGTTTAAACACACACACATACACACACACACACACACACACACACACACACACACACACACACACACACACACACACACACACACACAGACAATGTGCAAATCATAATCATTATTTACGATTCTTCCACTAGATGTTATACTGGTGGAGATGAAGTCATGAAACCTGCAGTCCTCAGGAGAGAGGCGATGACTATTAGAAGAGATGTGCTCATGCTAGTCTTTACACCATAACTGGCAGAACTGAAAACCATCTGCTGTTTCAACCCACAAAACAAAAGGGAAAATGGGCGGATATCGAAAAGGATGTGACATCATGTTTACTGTAAGAGAGATGCGGTGGGATCAGGAAATGACTTCAAGTAGGACTCCACCCAGATTCCATGGATATATGGGATGGGCACCTTGACCAACTGTCCCACACAGCACCAAAATGTCTAATGCCCTGAACAGTCCAGTAAGTCATGAGCTGCCAAGCAGTTGCACATGTGGTTGATGTTGCCAACATGTGACTGATGAAAGTAGGTAGAATGAAGCTGTTCTAGTTTAGTATGTCCATGTGAAGCACATAGTTTGCATAAAAACTCATTGAAGGAGCCAAAGGTAGAAGTTGTTAGTGTGAACTCAACTTTATCAACACAAATACAACAGAAGTATAATCATGCCATTGTCCAGCTGTGGGCTGTACTGAAAAGGTGTGATAGTAGGGAGCTCTGCCCTTTCATGGTTTTCCAATGACCCATGGAATCATGGGAGCTGTAGTTTAGTAGACATTGTATACACAACATTGTCAACATTGGGTGCTACTTATGCAGGGGGCTTAGGTATGACTCAGGAAGTAAATACACATGCAGATGCTAACTCTGTTTATCACCACACATCTTCTATATACCCACTCTGCATTGTCATCATGTCATGTTCAATGAACAACAATGATACAAAAAGTGATAATTGCACAAGATACAATCAATGCAAAACGTGATAACTACACAAGATATTGGAACTATTGTTCCAAAAAATGTGTGTTAATTTACTACTAACGGTTAAACTAAAGGCTTCCTTACATAATTATGAATGTCAGTGATAAGAACATTGATGGAGAGATTAAAGGAGAGAAGTAAAATTTTCTTGGGAATGTCAGAAACAGGGTTAAGAATTCCTTCCAGAATTCTCAACAGTATTTCGGAGGTTTCAGATACTGTACCTGAGGCTGATATCAGTACAAGTATGAAATACTTTCTGGAATATCTGGATATCTTTAACAAAAAGTGTGTAACAAAGTCTGCATGCTAAAGGCAGTGCAAATAGGCTAATGTAAAATGATGTTGTTGGTGTCATTTCAGGGATTTTAAGCATTTTGAATTGGTTGAACACGAACACAAATGTGTGTGAAAAATGGTCTGTTTTGCACAGCTGAGCTCTTTTTAAGTTCTGAGAGGAATGTTTATCTCACATTGAGCATCAGTTATTTCAAGTGAGTGAGACAGTTTTTTGGCATTAAACCAAAACCAAACATTGTTCACAGGTGCGTGTTCTAACAGTAAAAATGAGGGTTTATGCACAAGGAATACGATATCTGTTGTACTGTGTAAACTAGCTGCACAGTAATACACAGAACTGTCTTTGTCTGAAAGATTTGTCATTGTAATGGAGTTTTCCTTATTAGCATTGGCATCCCCAGATAGCTCAACTGTTTGTTTCAACTCATCTTCATAGTTTTTTAATGTTCCATATAGATATGCCAGCAAAGTTAATCCTTTGTCCTGGGTTTGTTTGTACCACAGAATAACATTGTAGGTTGAAACGTTGTGTTGACAGAAGATCTCCGCTGAATCATCTTGGCTCTTTATCAGATGTAGAGGGGTTTGGGTGACCACTGAAGTAAAAACACAGCCTGTGAATGAGGAAAACCATGTATGTTTACAAAAAATCGTACATAATTACTGTGATTCTGACAAATTAAATTTGTATTTACCAATTGAGCAAAGCAGTGTTAGAGCAGTAACGTAACCTCCATGCATGTTGCTAATGGTCTTGGGGGAAGGCAAACTCCAGCACTAATGAGAAAAACCATTAAAACACACACATTTGATAAAGATGAGCCTTTGCTTCTTCTGCAGGTGATTGGAACAGAAAATATAAACACTACTGTAAACACTAGTGCCCCCTACTGGAACCCATTAACATATTGGGTTATTCTGGCAAAAATATTATAGCTGTAAGCAGTGATGAGGGGGCCACACAGTGACTGTAACATGACCTGTACAATTTTTCCTATAACAGTGTCTTCTAGCAAGTGCGTCTATCAAGTTTGGTTGGCATATGTGAAGTGTTTCTTGTGGTATGATCTTACTTCCTGTTTAGTACCTTTGCCAAGAGTTGTCTGTGATGTGTAAACAGGGACTACACAACTGGTATATGTGTTTTTTTTGGTCTTGATCTGGAGGTCATTTGTGTCAAGTTTTAAAACGATTGGCCAAAAATACCAAAATATTTAATATGCCTGATATTTAGGTTGCTGTGATTATTGCTTTTAATTTAAGCACATCAAGAGTTATAAGCAAAATACTATATATTCCTTCAAGAGCACCACCTAAAGATCAAAAGTTTCCATTTTTGTTATGGCTTACCCTTATTGGGTCTTTGGGTCTTTCTTTGTCAGGCTTGGTCTGAAGATTATATGTGTCAAGTTTTAGGAATATTACACAACATTTGTGACTGTGTTTAAGTTTTAAAATGTTCTACAATGGTGGGAAAGTTTCCCAGACCCTTTGTATTAAATGAAGTGAAGTAGAAGGGGCTGGATTACCAGGAATTATTAAGAGTTATGTGGCAAAACATATTTTTCCTTTTGCTTTAATGGATGAATGTGCACTTTTATCCTAGTGCAATTATGTGCTATTATATGTCATTGAAATCACAGATTGGAGTGACTCTTGTTTGCAAGCTTGCATAACTATGATTATAGTCCATGGAGGGGCTATAAATCACCATGGTTATGTGCACAGGTAGAATCAATACATGGCAGGATATTTACGCATTTACCTCTGGCTGTGGGTGTGCACTATTCAAAATGATGGATGTTAAGACACATTGCTTTTACATATTTCAGATATCTTTCACTGTATGTAATAGTTTACCTGACATCCACAGTGCCACTATAGTCAGGATGATCATGTTGACAGCTCTGCTTGGTCTAACTGCAGCAACTTGATCGATCAAACAAAAACAACTCAGGCAGAGAAAGTCTTAGGCGGGAGCAATGGAATTTAATAGAGAAATATGGAGTGTAGCCGCAGGCAAGGTAGAGGGGAAAGCTTGAATGCTTTAAATAATATTCTTTTGTAACACTTTTTTAGTGCTCTTTCATGACCCTCATTTTGATATTCAGAAATACTTGTTTGTTGAAGGCTTCTATCACTCAGACTCCTTTGAATCACTTATCACTCATAAGATGTGTCATAGCTAACAGAGCCCCACTAATGCATTTAGAATGACATTGGGGAAACATTTCAAATGTGTCATAATAATACATTTCTGCTCATTTATAATTTCAGACATTTCAAAAAGCCTTTGTCAAATAATGCTGTAGTCAGAAAATGTAACCTAGGCATTTGTGGACATTTTAGGGCAGGCCAGACCATTGTGTGTCAAAATTAAAGCTGTCTTTAATATTTTGAAAGGTGAAACAGGTAGAAAATATACCTGAAAGGAACTCCTATCATGTTTTCCCAGTTTTCTGTGGCAAAGTTTAAATTGGGCAATAGAAATGGTGCGTTATGGAAAGATACATTCCATATTCTATGACTAAGCAGTATGACAACAGAACAAAGTCACTAAACCTCATGATATATCTAACATAAATGTGTCATACACATATACACAATCCCAAAGATGGCCAATTAGGACATATTTAATGGAAGTGTAGAAACACTGTATGCAGAGGGTGATGTGGCAGAGACATTTTTTGGCATAAAACCAAAACCAGACATTGTTCACAGGTGTGCATGTGAGGGTTTATGCTCGAAGAATAAGATATCTGTTGTACTGTGTAAACTAGCCGCACAGTAATACACAGAACTGTCTTTGTCTGAAAGCTTTGATATCTTTATGGAGTTTTTCTTATTAGCACTGGCATCCCCAGACAGCTCCACTCTTGTCTTAAAATTGTCTTCAACGTTTGGTGTTGTGCCAAGTAGATATGCCAATAAAGTTAATCCTCTGTCCTGGGTTTGTGTGTACCACAGAATAACATTGTAGCTTGTGATGTTGTGTTGACAATAGATTTCCACTGAAACATCTTGGGTGTTTATCAGATTTGGAGGGGTTTGGTGGACCACTGAACTGAAAATATAACCTGTGCATGCAGAGAAAAAAGACATTTATGTTTACAAAAAAGCTTATATAATTACTGTTGATAAGGTCTGGACAAATTAAATTTATATTTACCAATTGAGCAAAGAAGTGTGAGGGCAGTGATGTATGATGCATGCATGTTGATAATCGTCTGAGGGGAAGGCACACTCCAGCACTTGTGAGAAAAACACACATTTGGTAAAGACGGGCCCTTGCTTCTTCTGCAAGTCTGTGGAACAGATAATGTAGAGACACAATGCCCCCTACTGGAAAACTTGTAAATAAATGATTAACGTATTGGCTTATATTATCTAATATTAGATATACTAATATTATGCAGGTGTTATGGGGTTGTAACTGCCACATGAACAGTACGGTTTTAGTATTGGAGAAACAGTCTTTGCACAGCCGTGTATATGCAGCACAGAAATACTCAGCAGTGTCATTGGGTTGTAGGTTCTGTACCATCATTGATCCATTGTTATTTGAAACTCCAGTTAACCTGATTTTATGTTCAAACTCAGTCTCTGGATATGGTGTTTTTCCATAAAGATATCCCAGATATGTAAACTGTTCACCTTTCTGTCGTTTATACCAGAGAATCCTGTCATAGTTTTGGATGCTGTGGGAACACTGTATGTTTGAAGATCCACCAGTGCTCTTGACGATGTCAGCAGGATCTTGGTTGACCAGATTGCTCCTTGTGAATCCTATAATTAAACACACAATTACAATGCAGCAATTTTATTCATATGTCTGCAAAGAAAGTGGTATTTTTTACCATCTTTCAATATAAAGGCCTTGCCTAAAGCCTTGTCAAAAAGAAACGTTTTACCTATGGCCACTTCCAAAAACATGATTTTAAGGAAAACATCAGCCATTTTACAGATTAGCTAAATTATCTCTTTAAGTTTAAGATAATCTCAAACAACCCTCTCACACAACCCTCCCAGCACTGCCAAATTATTAGAACACAGCATACAGTATAGGCATGTTCATGGATACACTGCCCCTGATTGGTAGAGTGTGGAACAGCATCACTAAAAGAAGAAACATTATTTGTCATACATGCACTCGGTACACAAAGCTCCATGCAAGTGTACCAGTTTGAGACCAGAGTTTTAGTCATTTCCCACTTGAATTCATTTGTGTGCTGATGGACAGAAGTGGGTAATCGAGCTACAGAGAGTAAAAGTCCAAACCATATATTTGTTACTGAAGTGAAGAGTGAGAGCAGTCACCCTACCTAGTCTTAAAACTGGGTCTATTCTAAACATGTGCTCTGATCACAACGCCAAAGAACCAGGCTTTTTGGAATGGCTTTTTGGAATCCTGAACTGCAGTGATTGCACTCCATCACAATTACAACTATTCACATAAATGTTTTTTAATAGAGCAATATGGAGTGCACCTACAGGCAAGGTAGAGGGTAAAGCTCAAATGTTTGAAATAATATTTTTTAATGACACTTTTATAGTACTTTTTTACAACCCTTGTTTTGATATTCAGAAATACTTGTTTGTGGAAGGCTTCTATCTCTCAGACTCTTCTAAATCACTCATCACTCATCAGCATTGTGGAAATATTTAAAATGCACCATAATAAAATTAATTCTGCTCATTTATCATTTCAAACGTTTTAAAAAGCCTTTGGAAGACAAAACTGTAGTCCGAAGGTTAACCTATGAATTTGTGGACATTTTAGAGCAGACCACACCGTTACAAAATAAAACTACTGTCTTAAAAAAATTGAAAGGTGAAACAGGTAGAAAATGCACCTGAAAGCTCACATGTTCTCAGTTTTGTGTGGCAAACTTTAAACTGGCCAATAGAAATGATGTGTTCTGGAAAGATAGTCTACATGCCACATGTTATGACTAAGCAGTATGACAGCAGAAGAAAGTCAAACCTCACTGATATATCTAACACAAATGTGTCATACACATATTAAGTGGGGTGGAGTGCCCTCCTCTAACAATCCCAAAGATGCCAAATTAGGACATCTTTATTGGAAGTGTAGAAACACTGTATGCAGAGGGTGATGTGGCAGAAACAGTTTTTGGCATAAAACCAAAACCAGACATTGTTCACAGATGTTCATGTGAGGGTTTGTGCTCTAAGAATAAGATATCTGTTGTACTGTGTAAACTAGCTGCACAGTAATACACAGAACTGTCTTTGCCTGAAAGCTTTGATATCGTAATGGAGTTTTTCTTATTAGCACTGGCATCCCCAGACAGCTCAACTCTTGTCTTAAAATTGTCTTCAACGTTTGGTGATGTTCCAGCTAGATATGCCAGTAAGATTAATTCTCTGGACTGGGTCTGTTTATACCAAAAAATATAATTGTAGCCCGAGAAATTGTGTTGACATGAGAAGCCCACTGAATCATCCTGGTTCTTGATCAGATTTAGAGGGGTTTGGTTGACCACTGAACTGAAAGCACAACCTGTAAATATAGAGACAAACATTTATGTTTACAAAATAGTGTAACTGTTGTAAATGTAGTGTAAATAGTGTTACTGTTGTTCAACAAATTAAATTTATATTTACCAATTAAGCAAAGAAGTGTGAGGGCAGTGATGTTAGCTGCATGCATGTTGAGAATGGTCTGAGGGGAAGGCAAACTCCAGCACTTGTGGGAACAAAATAGTAAAGATGAGCCTCTGCTGCTGCTGTTTGCAGGTAATGGGAAAAGAAAATGTAGAGACATAGTGTCCTCTACTGGAATCTTTTAAGTAAAACATTCACATATTGGTGAAATTGTAACAATACCATACCTGCTGGTTCAGTAACACACTTACAATGTTGCGATGCCTGTTTTAACTGACAGGGGAAGATCAGTAAAGATTCAATCCATCATGACAATCTCAGTCAGTTTGCTGGAAGCCACATTGCTCTTTGGTCAAACCTTAACCATTTGGTAAACCCTATTCTTGGCACACAATAGTCATGCCATGTACAAAACTCACATTTGAAATATCCTCACTTTGCACCGACTCAGCACATGCAGTTCATCACAGTTTGACTCTCAGGAAATATCAGGCAAAATTAACCTTTCAAGTTGACAATTGGGTTGCATGTTGCTCACGTGCTAGGAAGATTATTCACCTAGTTAGCACCCCTTTACTTCATGAAGATGTTGTCATTGTACAAGGGGGTGGAAGACAAAATACTTAAACTAGCCCATAAAAACCTATAAAGCCGTAAACACTAGGTTCAGAACAGGATCTGAACTTGTCATTTTCAGAAAACTGGCAAAATGAAAATGCAAACGTGACAAAGCTCATGACAATGTTTTTTTCAGGGGTAGTTTTATTCAAATGGCAGTAATGGACATCCCCTTACTTTCATGGTCACAAACGAATGAAATGGGCTTTAATTTGCATGATTTTAATGATGGATTGAGGAGATACAGTCAGTTAAAAAGCTGTCCAGTTTTATGGCCCACCCTGCATAATCTGTGTTATGGGGTTCAAACCGTCACATGAACAATATGGTTTTAGTATTGGAGAAAGAGTCTTTTCATAGCTGTGTGTATGCAGTACAAAAATACTCAGCAGTGCCACTGGGTTGGAGATTCTGTACCATCATTGATCCATTTGTATCTGAAACTCCAGTTAACCTGATTTTGTTTTTAAACTCAGTCTCTGGATATGGTGTTTTTCGTTCATACCAGAGAATCGTGTCATAGGTTTAGATGCCGTGGGAAGACTGTATTTTTGAGGATCTAGTGCTCTTGACAATGTCAGCAGGATCTTGGTTGCTTTTGTAAATCCCATGATCAAACACACAATTACAATTCAGCAACTGGTATTGTTTATCATCTTTCAATATAAAGAATTTGCCTTAAGCCTTGTCAAAAAGAAATGTTTTACCTATGGTCACTTCCAAAAACATGATTTTGAGGAAAAGGTTTTTTGCAGATTACACAAATGATCTCTTTATATGAAACAACCCATTCAGCACTGCCAAATGAAGAGAAACATACTTTGTTACAGTAGTCACATTCATGAGTATACTACCTCTGATGCATCATTCAAGAGAATAAACAAATTTACTTATTTATTTCATATGACGCAGCACAAGCTTGCCATGAAAAGGTAGTTTTTGTAGGGGCAACACAGAACAGACAGAAATGCCACCTTTATCTTGCCTAAGACTTTATTACACTTTCCTATAAATTGAACATTTTATGATGTATCTTCCTCTAGAGCAGCTTGATGTGTTACTGAAAAAAATGTATAAGATACATGACAGCTCCCAATCTGTACCAAATATAACAAATGTATTTGTTTATTTAAATTTATACAGTAAGGCAGATGATGTTTATGTTACTGAGAACAAATAATTACCTATATATATATATATATATATATATATATATATATATATATATATATATATATATATATGTGTGTGTGTGTGTGTGTGTGTGTGTGTGTGTGTGTGTGTGTGTGTGTCTGTGTCTGTGTCTGTGCATATATATATATATATATATATATATATATATATATATATATATATATATGTGTGTGTGTGTGTGTGTGTGTGTGTGTGTGTGTGTAATTTGTTTGTTCTCTATGATGGACTGAAAATGAACTCTAGCAGAGAAAGAGGGAAAGCCAGGGGCAGAAAAAGAGAGTAGAGATATACAGAGAACAACATAGCAAAAAGTTGTTCTCTGTATATCTACAGTAGAAACGGAATGGCTTTCATGCTCTTCATTACTTTTACAACTGCAATATTAGATGAATGCATCAACAACCTGCAATCTTCAGGAGTGAGATGATGACTGGGCTCATGCTGGACTTCACAGCAGAACTGACAGGAAAAGATTGGACTTCCGGTTTGACTTCATAAGTGGATTTGGCAGAGGATGTGACATCCATACACTTACCCAGTGTAATAGGCCAGACATCTTTCATGTCAATTTCATCTTTCATGTTATGCAGCTTATTCAAAAGACGTCATACCACCCATGAGGGACGGATCAACTTGTTTGAGATGATCATCTACAGAGCAACAGGTCCCCCTGTCTGAATAAAATTGTTACTGCGATCTTGATTCATTTTTTTAACTACCGCATGGAAGTTTTTGTTCAGCTCTTTGTTGAAGCTGCAGCACTGTGTTCACTCACTGAACAGAAATAAATGCCACTGTCGTCTGACTCCACGTTAAGTACTGTCAATGATCCCTTGTCAGCAACAGTTTTAACAGTGGAATATCTACTTTTGTTGACAGCTCCAAATTCTTGTGTGCCGTATGAAGTAGTGAACACAACCAGCCTCATAGTTTGCCCCTGACGCTGTCTGTACCAGTACATCTGATTGTAGCTGGCATCCTTAGTGTGACTACAGTTCATCTCAGCAGAATCTCCATGTGTTTTCCATAATGTCTTAGGGTTCTGTTTGACATCAGCAGAGCCTGTGTAATAATAATGGTTGAGTTTAGAAAGTGTGCATTTATTGAAACACACATACACACACACACACACACACACACACACACACACACACACAAATTTGTATTTATACATACATTGAAAACTCTTCCATAGTGATGAGAGGAGTATGATGAGAGCTGTGTTCATACTGAATCAGCTGAGAGCAAAAGTGAGAATGGGTGATGAGTAGACATGGTGATGCTTATGCAGGTGGTTTAGATATGGTTAGCTAACCCTATTCAATATGACCCAGGAAGTGGTTTACATATGACCTACAGTACAGTAGGAAGTGACTACAGATGCTGATATGTTTATCACCAAAACAACTCTGTACTCTGTGCGTTTACATTTTTTTTTCAGTTTTTTAAAACTGATTCATAAGTGCTCCATAGTCCAAGTAAAATGAACAACTAAATTAACCTTAAAAAACAAATGTAGTAAAAACAATATCAGTGCATAATTCCCCTAAGGGTAGGGCTGTAGTTTTTTCTTTACCTCTATGTGGTATGTAATGTGATCAAATGTGTGGCAGCTATAAATGTAATGTATGTGTGGGAGAGGGAGAAAGGCAGAGAGTGGTGAGAGGTTTTTAACTGGTGATGAGGGAGTTTGCACCACTGTGTCGTTTGAATGCACAAAAATACACTGCAGTGTCATCTAAGGATGGTTTTTCAATGGTCATGTTGGCTTTATCACGCCCATCTTCATGGAGTTTAATCTTATTTTTAAAGGTCTCCTCAGTACTGGGGTTATTGAGGTTTAGATATTCAAGAAGAATGATGTCTCTGTTACCAGACCATTTATACCACAGAATGACTTCATGATACTGTATGTTATGGGAACACTGGAACAAAACAGATTGCTGATTTACAATCAAATCCCGGGGTGTTTGGATAACTTCTGTAAATACAGATGGACCTGTTTAGCAGAACAAACATTAGGTATTAGATTAAATGATATTATATTACATTACACTTAGATGACACTTTTATCCAACATGACTTTCAATAGTGGATAGAAATCAAGGTACAGTTATACAGATGACCTTAAACAACATGAGAAAAAAAGGGAAACAAAAATTTTTACCTGCAAATGTCAACAGAAAAATGATGATGGTAATCATGTTAACTGTTTTATGCAAAACTAACAAGTGAAACGTAAAGTGAAACGTATTCACTCAAAGAACAGGGAAATAGTGTCACTAAAGCAAGGCCGGTAAGAGAGAGAGACTGCACAAACACTGCAGGAGTTGCAGATGGGCAAGATAGCTTATAGGCCACATCAGGAGGCTTTGAGGAACTGATGTCACCAGCAGGTGTTATTTTCTCAGTTTCTTTGTCAGTTTTTGTCAGCATTGTACATTAGTGTGAACTGCTGTGCATCCTGCTTAGCACAGAAGAACAGAGCACTGTCTGTAGGGGCTGCTTTGTGCAGGGTCAGTTGCAAAGTTGAACCCTTGCGGTCAGCAGAGAACATCTTCTTAAATTTTTCTTCCAGTGTGACCAATTCAACATAGGAGTACAATATCATCTCCAAAGGCTTCCCCTGCTTCTGCTGGTACCAGTACATGCCATTGTATGAAGAATTAATTTGGGAGCAGCCGAGATTAACCTTTACACCTCCTTTAACAACAAGATCAGGAGTCTGTTTCACTGCAAGTCCTGAAAAGGAAAAAAATAACATCATCAAAAACCAATATATATATATGGCTTGATACAGTGATATATAGTACTTAAGACAGTGTATTAAAGTGCTACAGTATTGAAAACTTCTGTGCATCGCAACATTTACCAACTGGTAGGAACAACATGAAAAACACAGCTCCTGCCATCTCGTTTGGCTGAATATGCATCTTTGATTCTCTTGCTACTTCAGGCTGCAAGTTGGTCTCTAGGGCCCCCCACAGGCAGGAAGATAACCCTGCAGCTTTTTTATTCAATGAGAAAGCTAAATTCTTCTGAAGCCCTTTTTATGTCAGCGTCTGTGAGGCTGCATTCACACTGTGCAGTTATCTTTCCACAGAGGCCCACAGCACTGTGAGATAGTTCATAAGACTTGAAGCTTTTCTCCCCCCACTGAAACCCTGGGACTGGAAACCCTCTTCCACCTCAATGCTGCGTACATAAGAACTCAGCATCAGTCTGAGCGTACTTTTACTGCATGAAAGAAGTTAGTTTAACATGTTTCAATGAGGGGCCTCATTTTGATTAGTGAGCTATAATTTTGCATATTTACCTTGCAACCTTTTAATGGTTCAAATATATGTCCTCCATCATCAGAAAAGTAAAAGT
Organism: Setipinna tenuifilis; assembly: GCA_030347295.1. Lineage (NCBI taxonomy): Eukaryota > Metazoa > Chordata > Actinopteri > Clupeiformes > Engraulidae > Setipinna > Setipinna tenuifilis. Next base: position 12,470,747 of record CM059278.1, read on the forward strand.
AAAATCTAGAATTTGGTGCAGGATGCTGCCAGATTAACTGGTTATTGGTTGGTTATGTTTCTCTCTCAATGGTACTAGATTATGACTGTACTGGATGTTGGAGGTGTCAGTCAACATCATGTTTCCTATGTCTGAACAATACAGCAACAATGTTATAAGCACACCTCCTGGAATAAGATACAGAGCTAGAATGATGAATATAGGCCCGTTCGAGTAACAAATCGGTCTGTCTACGTTTGTCTGACTTCGGCTACATACGTCAGCAAGAACTCCGCCTCGCAGGATGGGTGGGTGTTTAAAAGGCGCCGGTCAAGTCGGACACAAGTCTTTTGCTTACACCACCTGATCTTCGTAGTAGATGGCGGAGAAGTCATGTGTTGTGTGTGAGGGACAAGGAGGGGGCGGGCGGTTGTAGTAGGGTGCATTGAGACTTCAAGTCAAGTCGAGTCGTTTTTTATTGATAACCTAATCTAAATTTGACTTTGAAATCAACTGACACTGATGAACAGTGTGGAGCGTCATATGTTATAGCTTTGTAGAACACAATTAGTCAAATCTAGCCAACATAAAAGAAATCCATCCTGTAATACCAGAGTCGTGTCCATATAATTTACATCTACATGTTTCATATCACTGCAAAACAGGTTGTTGCATCATATCATTTCTTATATATAGCCTAATTGCTTTGGCTTTTCAATAATTTGATCATTACAATTCATATACAATGTCATTCTGCGCTGCTTCCAAAACTATTAACTATTAACTTTAACTAGGCTAGCTCAAAGATGCGCGCTGATTACTGACATGCCGAACCGCCTGAATGAGAGCGACGTTGTTTCATTCCATGACAGCTAACGTAATGACAGGCAACTCAAAATCGGGACTGTCCCGGCAAACGGGAACGTTTGGCCAGCCTACCCTATGTATACATTAAATACTTGTTTATTTTGCTGGGTTGTAGGCGTGAACAGAAACACAAATGGGTTTTCGGTTGGAGCCTCAAAGTCCAAGGCTACAAGCCTCCAGAGATAGCCTCAAAATAACGTGGAAATAGTGTAAATGGTGTCCTACTCATTATAACAAGTTGACTATATTATTACAACAAGTTGACGTGTAACTTAAGAGTGAATACATGTCATCAAGAGATATAGATGACAGTTTTTGCATAATAATTTCTAGTTCATTAACAACAAAAACAAATCTGGGTCATTCTGAGTACAAATAAAGTGCTTTGCCATTCAATTTAGTGAACTTAAGGTGCATGTGTATTATGGTGCAGGTGTACTGCATGTTGGGGTTTGAACCATGGCTATAGTTCAATACAGCAACATTTCTCTCATAGAAGACAAGGAACAGACAGCTGGATTGGGGTTTTTGGGATTTGGGTTTATTTATTATTAGGGTTATTGTGTTAGGGTGAGGGAGTTCATTTATTTACTGTTTTGTGTGTGTGTGTGTGCGTGTGTGTGTGTGTATGTATGTGTGTGTGTGTGTGTGTGTGTGTGTGTGTGTTGTGGGTGGGGTGGGTGGGGGCGGGGGGTGTTAGTGGGTCCAGATGACATGCGATGTTTTAAGAAAAAAACATCAGTGTGGACAACACTCCTTTCTGAGCACATGCTCAAAGATGTCAGAGAACTGTGTGATGACAGACGTTGGTCTTGCTCCTCTGAAATCTACCGCACATTCCTGAAACAAAGCAAAACAAAATGTATATGACCATAATATTTTATCTAGAAAATTCAGGAGGAAACTGGTGGTAACATCGTGGTGTCTTCTAATAAATCCCTTGTTACCTGTGCTGGCATTTATTGATGATGTCCTTGATGATGTGTTGGTCTGCCAGGGGTGCAAATTTGTCCACCATCCTGATGATGTTGGGGTGTGAAGACAGGAGGGCCAGGGTGTTACGGCCGTGGGTCCTGTTTCAGACACAGACCACAGACCACTCAGAAATCACCATCTATTAATATGCAGTAGTAGCCTGAAAAACCAGCCCCTCGTACTTCACTTCGTTTTGTCCAGAGGTGTAACCGAAGTGAAGTATGAGGGGCTGGTTTGCCAGGCTAATGCATTAGGCCTCTAGACCAAAATGCAAATACTGTGTATTTCCTGAATATCAACTCCACCATCACTTCCAAGCTCTCTATTAACAGTGATAAACACACATATGAGTTAGTTACATTAAAATAAAGTGAGTGATTGATGATGTGGTTCTGTGGCTGATGAAGGAGGTGGAAACAGGACGTGTGTTCTACACACCTGACGTCGTAGGCCGAATCGACCGCGAAACAGCTGACGGCGTGGATGAAGCGCTCCGTTAGCTCGCTCCTGCTGGACAGCAGGCGGGAGGATCCCACGGTCTTGGCCAGCTCCCCCAGATGCTGAGCAGCGCTCACTCTCACGCCCACACACCGGTGACTGAGGAGGAGAGAGCCGGTCAGAGAACCGAGGGAGAGACAGTGGACCCAACAACACCAGAAGACCAGGCATGGAAATAGAGAATGAAGTGAAGCCATATAAAAACAAAGCCATAGGGGGACAAAGGACCCAACAAGACCACAGGACCATCCACAGAACCACAGAATCAGAACCAGAAAGACATCCAGAGAGATATGGACAGAGAAACAGAGACAGGTGAGAATCCCTAGGTTAGACACAGAAGCAATTTAGAAGCCATTCTAAATAGAGAACCAACCAACTAGAGAACCAAGGGAGAAAAAGACCCAAGTGAGACAATTATCTTTTTTTTTTTGTTCTCTCTCTTTCCCACTCTCTCCTAGCCTGGTAAACCAGCGCCTTGTACTTTACTTGGTTTTGTACAGAGGATCTGACTGTGCTGTATTGAAAAAAGTTTTTCTTCCTGGAGTGTGGTGTGGACTCTGTGGGCTGGTTTACCAGGCTAATAACTCTCTCCCCCCTCATTCCTTCTCTTTCTACCTGCCCCTCTCCTCACTTGAGGCCTGTGTTGATCAGAGCGGCCAGGCTACGGGATGGGGAAACATTGAGCATCATGCGGCTCAGCGCCATCTTCGCGTCCTCCCTGACAAAGCCGCTCGCCTCTCCCGCCTTCTGCAGTAGTACCCGGGCCGTACCCTCCACCTCTGCGTCCATGTCCCGTCCCAGGTTGGTGTAGAGGTGAGCCAATGTCACCATGGCTGAGCGGGACACCACAGAGCTCAGGTGCTTCACCTGGGTCACCGGGAAAGTAGAACTTTGTATCACTTTATATCACTTTGACATACATACATACATACTAAACACTTTGACATACATACGTACATACTGAACACTTAGACATACATACATACATACATACTGAACTCATTTCTAAGTCGCTTTGGATAAAAGTGTCTGCTAATTGTAATGTAATGTAATAATGAACACAAACACAGGTCATTACTGCTGTTTAACAAATGTCATAGGCTAATAATGTTACACTTCGTAAAAGCACTGAAAGGTGTGATCTCACAGAGTCCTATGTAGCATTATGAAGCCACCCCCACACAAATATTCTCTGCTCTGGAACAATAAACCCAGCATGGGCTCCCCCATGGTTCACAGCAGAGAGGCTCTGACCTCTTGGGTGACGGCCAGGCACAGGTCATGCAGCCTGGGCAGCAGCACCTCCGTGTGGTGCACACACAGGCATCTGATGGAAGTCAGGGCCTTCACCTTGTTCTCCCTGCAACAGCAAGAACAACAACAACAACAACAGCACAGTAAACACACAGCAATATCAGGAAGTATACAGCTGTAGATGTAGATGTTGACTGATTGATTGATTGATTGATCCCAAGCTAGAAAATTGACTAGGCTAAATGTCTTGACTTGACTTCATACTCTGTCTACTACAGCTATGCTTTATTATCTGTGTCTCAATGCCTTTGTTTACATAGCCTAGCCAATGCAACCCAGCCAATGTAATCCAGCATTCTTGATTAAAGCCTTCATGGTTTGAATGAAAGTAGCTTAGTGTGTATCTTAGGCTGTCTGTCTTCCCACCATTCCTCAGTGCTGAGGAGCCTGAAGGCCTGCAGGAGGGTCTGCTCTGGGGGGTGCACGGCGGTCAGTCTGTCCGGCTCTGGCAGCTCCTTAGCCTGCTGCCTCTCCCTCTCCTTCTCTCTCCTCTGCTTCACCTCTCTCACTCTCTCCTTCTCCTCCTTTATCTCCTCCATCTTCCTCCCTTCCTCCTTCCTCACTGTAAGGCACTCCACAGACTTTTGCTCTGGGAGGGTCAGAGGTCATTTGTTTTTCATTTCTGACTACCTGTCTGTACTGCCTTTGCAAACTGGTGTTACTTTTACGAATCATTGCACTCTGCACTTGTGTTTAGCTACACAATGTCATGCCTTTCTTCTGAAAGGGTGTGTGTCTACAGCCTGCCTACTCAATGTTTAGGTAGGTTACATGTGCTGTAAACAAGGCTTTAAATGTAAGACAGTGCAGTTGATGCATGGTCTACCTTTTGCAGAAGTGGCTACAAAAGATTATGGGCATTTTGAAATTTGATTTAGGACATACATATCTCTCGTCCAGATCCCCATCACTACATACAGCCCCAGTTTGTGTGTGTGTGTGTGTATTTGTGTGTGTGTACAGTATGTGTGTGTATGTGTACAGTATGTGTGTCTATTACACCATACTTCTTTACTACTCACCTTCCACAGCAGTGGCCACACTGACTGTTGATGTCTTACTGAGGCGGGGCAGCCTGCTGCAGAACTGTCCGGGATTGGTCGTCTGCGGTTTGGTTGCCTTGGGAGGGGCAGGGACAGTGGGGACGGTGGCCGGAGCGGAGGTCCCAAGTGAGGGCAGAATGCACAGCTCCAGTGGGGTCCTGAGGTTGGAGCTGAGGTTGCCCGCAAATCTGCCTGAGCGGTCTGCCATGACACCGGAGTCAGGGTTGATGCTGGTCACTCTTATCTCCTCGGCAACGCGTGACTTCTCCTGTCCGAGCCACTGCTTTATCTCCTGTAAGATTTTCAGGTTATTTAGCATGGAATCACCATCCTCCTGGTCCAGCTTGAAGTCTGTTTGGCAGCTCTTGTCATGGCGTTTAGCACATCTGTTCTTGTTGTCCTTGGCAACAGCAGGTGGAACTGGTGCAATGGAGCTGCTGCTGCTGCCGTTTGGAGCATCTCTGGAAGCTGTTGTGTGGACCAGTGGCTTCAGCGGGTGGGCGTGATCAAGTCCAGTCCTGTTCTTGCTGCCCAGAGGACGCGGGGCACCTGGTTTGAGCATCCCAGAGGGCACTCTGTCACCCAGGAACAGCTCCACCACGGCTGGGTCGACGGCTGTGGGCGGTGAGGAGGAAAGGCGGACAGCTCCTAGGAGCCCAGACTGCCGTGACTGCTGCTGCTGCTGCTGCTGCTGCTGCAGGGGTGCGGAGCCTATGGGGGGCAGCACCCTCGGCGTGGGTCGCAGGAGTTTACTCCGGCCTTCTTTAATGCTTGACTCCATAGAGTCTTTAATTACCCAATACACAGATGGCTGTAGTACCGAGCAAGAAAAGCTATGAACTTAAAATGCAAAAAAAAGGAATCAAATCTACATTAAAATGTAAATAAATGCACAGAAATAAAGCAAGCTACTGTATCTAAATAACAATTTCCAACAAGTGAAGTTAAATGGAATGTTTGTCAGGGGACACCAAGGATGCCTTATGACTTCATCATTATGACGTCAAACAGGCGGTTTTGATAACTCTCGTTGTTACAGACGTTCCGAGCCAAGCTTTTACAGGCTACACTCTGCAGGGTCCGCGTCTGAGTGGATCTACTGGGCTGGCATTTGACTGACTGTAAAGTAGGCAGTTCCTAATGCCCGTGCATATCCAGGAAGCTTTTTGAAGATGCACTGTGTCAGACTGGTGCTTCATCATATACTAAAATGTCTCTTCGTTTTCACTGACGAAAACGAGACGAATAGAAACATTATTTCATCTCGTTTAGTTACGTTATCATTATTTTGCAGTTCAGTTGCTTTTGCCCATAGACAGTAGGCTTGTGCCTCACTTCGTGAGCTGCAGACTTAGCCGGTGGTATAAGGCTCTGCGTGATTGGTTGTTTGTGGATACAACCAAAGGTCAGGCCGACACAGACACAGTTGACAGCGGCGCATACTTTCACTAGTCAGTAGCCTATATAATCGCTGACGGGCTTTTTTTTTTTTTAGCTCCACTTCCCAATAAAGCAACAAGTAACCCAAATACCAAACAAAATATATACCAGATGAAGGGAAATAAAGCCAAACAATTACATTATAGGTTCCCCAAATAAATCGGTACAGTTAATGGAATAATTAAAGCCAAATCACGATCAAAAACTAGCATAGCCTGCTATTCCAACACAGTGTAAATGAACTAGCTGACCAGTTTAATAATGTCAACTTTTGTTTTCCGGACCTAGCATACAAAGAAGCTGACTTGCTAAGGTCAGAGTAGTCGTTTCACACAATGAAATTCACTAAATAACTGCTAAAAACGAGATCAACATAATAGTACAGCATGTGTGACACCCTACCTTTCCCAACTCTAAAGAGCAACAAAGAAAAATGCTATAATCGCGATTGCTAGTCGCTAACCACTGTTACTACAGTTGAGACCGCTAGCTTGTTAGTTAGTGACTAAATGTAGTTATGGGTAACTCTGGCTAAAATAAGACTAAATTGCTCAGACTTTTAGTCGACTAAAACATGACTACCCTTAAGAAAAAGTAGTATACTTAAAGTTTATTTTATGAAGTATACTTCAGTATAAGTGTAAGTACTACAGACCATGTACTTAGTGTACTAGAAAGTATACAAATGTAGGCCTAATACTTTATATTAAATTGGAACATTTTAAGTTTATAAAAGGATTCTTTAAGTATATTTTAAAGTTAATTTTAAGTTTACAACAGTACACTTTAAAATATGCAAGATGTACACTCATCTAGGCTATATAGGCCTACTATCAATATACTTGGTATATCCCTCTAGTATACTTAAAGTATCAACAAGTACACTTATTTATATACTGCCATTGTACTAGTTATGTACTTCAAGTTCCTATTTTTAGTTTATTATAAAGTAATAAAATAAATGAAGTGATTCCCATTTGTCATTACACAGCACACAGTGCACACAACGAAATTCAGCCTCTGCTTTTAACCCATCACAAATGACCATGCTCAGGGTACCTCAGTCACAGGGGAGGATGGAGGAGAGAGCCGGTCATTCACTCCCTCCACCCACCTGTCGGGAATTCCAGCTCCTTAGTCACATGCTTTTATAAACTTTGGTTATTTTACTGTTGTTTACTTGTTGTTATACTTTAAGTTTGCTTGGCATATTACTTGTAGCTTACTATTTATATACTTGAAATATACTCCTTAAAGTACTCTTAAAGTTTACTCAAACTGTATGTTCACAAGAGTTTGATGCATTTACAAAATCAGAAGACATAATGTTGAAAACAAGTTTGATATATTTTCAAACATACAAACAAAAACAAAGACCACCCTTAGCAAAAAGTAAAGTATACTTGGCTTATAATGAAACTTATAAACAAAGTTTAAGACTAAGTGCATTTATATTTATTCAATTGACAAGGAAAAACATGTTTTCATTTTAAAGTATAAGTGTAAGTATTAGTATAAATGTACTTAGTCTTAGACTTTGTTTATAAGTTTCATTATAAGCCAAGTATACTTTACTATGCTATTCTATAAGTATATAAAATATAGTTTATAAAAGTCAACTTCAAGTATACTTCTTCAGTTTTAGTATAAAATAAAAATACTTATAGTAAACTTTAATAAACTTCTTTTTGCTAAGGGTAGACTAAAAGAATATGGACGTGACTAAAACTAATAAAAACTAAAATGACAGCCTGATGCAAAGACTACACTAAAACGAAAATTAAAACAAGCTGCCAAAAACAACACTACTCCAAGGCTACAAGCCTCCAGAGATAGCCTCAAGATAACCGTGGAAATGGTAAAAATGGTGTCCTACTCATTATAACAAGTTGACTGTATCTTTAACTTCAGACTGAATACATGTCATCAAGATATGGATGACAGTTTTTGCATAATAATTTCTGCTTCATTAACAACAAAAACAAATCTGAGTCATTCTGAGTACAAATAAAGTGCTTTGCCATTCAATTTAGTGAAGTGAAGGTGCATGTGTATTATGGTGCAGGTTCAATACATGGCTATAGTTCAATACAGCAAAATTTCTGTCATAGAAGACAAAGACAAGGAACAGACAGCTGGATTGGGATTTTTGGGATTTGGGTTTATTTATTATTAGGGTAAGGGTTATTGTGTTAGGGTGGGGGAGTTGATTTTTTTTGTGTGTGTGTGTGTTTGTGTGAGGTGTGTGTATGTGTGTGGTGTGTGTGTGTGTGTGTGTGTTGTGGGTGAGTGGGTGGGTGGGTGGGGGTGTTAGTTGTTCTAAGAGAAAAACATCAGTGTGGACAACACTTCTTTCTGAACACTAAAAGATGTCAGAGTACTGTTAATATCGATGGCAGAAGTTGGTCGTGATCCTCTACCTCAGCGCACATTCCTGAAACAAAGTAAAACAAAATGTATATGACCATGATATTTTAATCTAGGAAATTCAGGAGGGAATTGTTGGTAACATCGTGGTGTCTTCTAATAAATCCCTCGTTACCTGTGCTGGCATTTATTGATGATGTCCTTGATGGTGTGTTGGTCTGCCAGGGGTGCAAATTTGTCCACCATCCTGATGATGTTGGGGTGTGAAGACAGGAGGGCCAGGGTGTTACGGGCATGGGTCCTGTTTCAGACACAGACCACAGACCACTCAGAAATCACCATCTATTAATATGCAGTAGTAGCCTGAAAAACAGCCCCTCGGACTTCACTTCGTTTTGTCCAGAGGTATGACCGAAGTGAAGTATGAGGGGCTGGTTTGCCAGGCTAATGCATTAGGCCTCTAGACCAAAATGAAAATACTGTGTATTTCCTGAATGTAAACTCCACCATCACTTCCAAGCTCTCTATTAACAGTGATAAACACACATATGAGTTAGTTACATTCAAATAAAGTGAGTGATTGGTGATGTGGGTGTGTGTCTGTGGCTGATGATGTAGAAACAAGATGTGTGTTCTACATGTAAAATTATAGGAAAATAGGCTTCTTGACCCTTGAGGCACACACACAACACTGAGTAGTTTTGACAAAATACAATTTTTATTAATGCAATACTAAATTGGGAGTCCAGCACAAAATAATAAAAACAAAGACACTGTATAAGAATGGCTTAGGCTAGAATCGTAATGGCGCAGTGGTACGCCTACTTTACTCACTGAGGGGAAGGGAGGAGAGCCGTTACATACACACCTGACTTCGTATGCCGAATCGACCGTGAAACAGCTGACGGCGTGGATGAAGCGCTCCGTTAGCTCGCTCCTGCTGGACAGCAGGCGGGAGGATCCCACGGTCTTGGCCAGCTCCCCCAGATGCTGAGCAGCGCTCACTCTCACGCCCACACACCGGTGACTGAGGAGGAGAGAGCCGGTCAGAGAACCGAGGGAGAGACAGTGGACCCAACAACACCAGAAGACCAGGCATGGAAATAGAGAATGAAGTGAAGCCATATAAAAACAAAGCCATGGGAGACAAAGGACCCAACAAGACCACAGGACCATCCACAGAACCACAGAATCAGAACCAGAAAGACATTCAGAGAGATGTGGACAGAGAAACATGGGCAGATGAGAATCCTTGGTTAGACATAGAAGCAATTTAGAAGCCATTTACTAAACAAAAACAACTAGAGAACCAGGGGAGGAAAAGACCCAAGTGAGACAGTAATCCAAAAAGAAAAACCTCTCCCGTCCTCGTTTTTTTTTTCTTCTTTCCCACTCTCTCCTAGCCTGGTAAACCAGCCCCTTGTACTTCACTTCATTTTGTACAGAGGGTCTGTATTGCTGTATTGAAAAAAAGTTTTTCTTCCTGGAGTGTGGTGTGGGCTCTCAGGCTAACTCTCTCCCCCCTCATTCCTTCTCCTTCTATCTGCCCCTCTCCTCACTTGAGGCCTGTGTTGATCAGAGCGGCCAGGCTACGGGATGGGGAAACGCTGAGCACCATTTGGGTCAGTGCCATCTTCGCGTCCTCCCTGACAAAGCCGCTTGCTTCTCCAGCCTTCGCCAGCAGTACCCGGGCCGTACCCTCCACCTCTGTGTCCATGTCCCGTCCCAGGTTGGTGTAGAGGTGAGCCAGTGTCACCATGGCTGAGCGGGACACCACAGAGCTCAGGTTCTTCACCTGGGTCACCGGGAAAGTAGAACTTTGTATCACTTTATATCACTTTGACATACATACATAAACTAAACACTTTGACATACATACATACTAAACACTTTGACATAGATACATACTGAACACTTTGACATACATACATACTGAACACTTTGACATACATACGTACATACTGAACACTTAGACATACATACATACATACACACTGAACTCATTTCTAAGTCGCTTTGGATAAAAGTGTCTGCTAATTGTAATGTAATGTAATAATGAACACAAACACAGGTCATTATTGCTGTTTAACAAATGTCATAGGCTAATAATGTTACACTTCGTAAAAGCACTGAAAGGTGTGATCTCACAGAGTCCTATGTAGCATTATGAAGCCACCCCCACACAAATATTCTCTGCTCTGGAACAATAAACCCAGCATGGGCTCCCCCATGGTTCACAGCAGAGAGGCTCTGACCTCTTGGGTGACGGCCAGGCACAGGTCATGCAGCCTGGGCAGCAGCACCTCCGTGTGGTGCACACAGAGGCATTGGATGGAGGTCAGGGCCTTCACCTTGTTCTCCCTGCAGCACCACCACCAACAACAACAACAGCACAGTAAACAACAGACAATTTTTGTCATTTAAATCTCATCATTGGGATAAAGTTATCGTATTTGCATAATCTAGCATTCTTGATTAAAGCCTTCATAATGGGCCTATTATTAACAAACTGGTGTTTGAAATGAACATGTTTTACGGCATTTAGTAAACATTTGACCATTGCATTTTTTTTTACATTTTAGGGGAAGCAGAGCTTCCCTTGCAGTCTTAGAGAAATCTCCTCTGTTGTAGTCCCACTCCAATCCAGCTTTGTGGTTAGCCCAGATGTCCTCAGCTTGCAGTGGGTGAAAAACAGCGCACGACTTCGCTGAGTCCATCAACGCGTCTTGCAAACTCACGTGACACTGACCAATGCAATGTGAATTAGAACTCAAGCTGCCACATCAGAACAGTCTGACTCTGAACGTGAATGCAGTGTTCCGCTCTTTGAGACAGTGGACAATTTTGACTGCTCAGAGCAGGGGCCAAGACCATTTCTACAGGGGCCTTGGCCCACCCTGGCCCCTGTTTAGAACCGCCACTGCCTCCATGCCGAGAAGAATTCCTCTATCGGATTCAGGAATGGTGAATATAGTCGAAGGAAGAGGCGTACAAATCTTTGGTGGTCCCTGAACCATGCTGTCACTGCCTGTGAGTGGTGGAAAGCAACGTTATCCCGTGCTGATGTTGTCACCCTCATCATATTGTTGTTGAACAAAGTTAATTTACGTAAGTCAAATTACAGTATTACTGTATACCATACTGTATTGTGACTATGATTACAGTAGTGGTCAACAAACAGAATTGAATATAGAATTGAAAATACAGTATACCTGCACATACAGCCTTCGTAGATCCTTCACTCGATCACTGTTCCGATCGAATGGTACAGTGTAGAGCTGCTTCATTCGCACTCTGTGTTTTGGTGCGTGCAATGGTAGTGAGACTGATGCTGTTGATGTTCTCAAACACTTCATTTTCGTCAACAATTCTGGTCTGAATTTCCCACAGTCTGATTTCCTTGTTTGTGTAACTCTGCCTACTGTCAGTAGGCTCAGATCAAGGGTAAGGGATCAATTGGATATCTTATCACTAGGTTCAAGAGGAGGATTGCAGGAGTCAAATACTATTTAGTATATTAATGCCTTTTACCACCCACAATAACACACACGACAACAAGTTATAATAAAAGGTTCTGTATTTGTTGAATATAAAATGTATTTGCTGTTATTACAAAGTTCAACATGTATTCGGGATGATCACTTATAAATAAAAGGGGTATGAAATCAGCTAGTTAGTCTGTATAAATCTCAAGTCAATGTATCAATGTGTATCAAAGAAGTGTATGTTAGGTATTTTGTGTGAGTGTATGTGTGTTGTATAAAATTATCAGTGTGTCAAAATCAAGTCCAAGATCACAATAACAAATATCAAATGTATCAATTAAATATCACAATAACAAATATCAAATGTATCAATTAAATATCACAATAACAATTATCAAATGTATCAATTAAATATTACAATAACAAATATCAAATGTATCAATTAAATATAACAATAACAAATATCAAATGTATCAATTAAATATTCATTACGGAGAGCAAAGTACAGAATTAACCCCAAACGTGTTGGATCCAACAACCCCAAAATAAAACGAAACAAACCCACTGAGATCTCAGGGAAATAATAAAATTAAATAAAAAGAAGGGGGGAAAGAACAATACCGAGTCCTCGTTCTGAGTCACAGTTCGTGTTGGTGCAGGCAAAAGTCTCTGGCCGTAGAAGGGTCAGCACCGGCTCACAAATGACAGCAGACACTCGAAAGGGGGGGGTATACAAAAACCAGCCTGCACAAATGCGCGCAAGCGATTAGAAATGTTACTGGCTCAACCATCACATCTTCTGAAGTCGTAGTTCAACATTCCATCATTTGTTAACATCACTTTCACAAGTCATAACGGAAAAGATGTTTACAAAATCATACTTCAAATCAAAGTACCGTCAGCTAGCTAATCCAGCCAGTAAGGGTTAGCAGTGTGGCTAACATTTACCTCAGTGCCGTTAAGAACCATGTAGTCTAGGCGACATCGCCATATCATAAAAATACTCAACCTCGTATCAAATATGAAAATCAAAACAAAAACACATCATGAAACAAAACACATTGTAAACAAAACCTAACTGGCTGGTTTATTACACTGCTACAAGATATGTTGTACCGAGATATTATTCATTGACATTTCCATAGCATGCTAATGCTAATACAGTTTAATAACGGATCACTCACCAGGATAGTCTTCAATAAAAAGTAAATATTAGGGTTCTTCCGGGCAGAAATCAAGGTCTTCAAAATCAAGGTGTGTGGATGTGTTGTGGTGGGAATGTTGTACGTGTGTGTGAATCTTAATGAATCTTGTGAACTCTTAAATCTATCGTGTATCTTACTTATAGCTTCTTATCGTATCAATGAAATCAATTACTCTGGGGTCTCGCGGGAAGGGCAAGGGTAAATATCCCGTTCAATGGTAACTGTTGCCTAGGGAGCGTCAGCAAATTCCTATCCAGCTTTAGAATTAACGCGGGAGGGAGTTCCTTAGGGAGTGTCTTCAAATATCCGTGGCAATTAACAGCAAGTGATGTTAAAGGATGTAACAACCTAACAAAGAATCAGTGTGTGAGTGTAGTACACTAAGAATCAGTGGTAAATGCGGTGTAATTATTCATATGGGTTACACTCTCCCCCTCTAAACCGCATGCGTCTCTGCATGCGAATATGGCTGTAATGCCTGAAGGAGGGCAGTTTCAAAGTTCTCAAAGAGTGAGCTAATAGCTAAAATTAGGGGCTTTCCTAACTCATCATAAGTCAGTCTACGGGGTAAATGCTTGGGCCGGTTGGAGCGCCTGACTTCAGGCTGTTCTTCTGGCATATCATCAGGGTTTTCGGGCTCTGAGAGGGGTACAGGTTCTGGCTCATCATGAATGTCAACTGTGACAGGATCTGGGCTTTGAGGTCTATGTGGTGAGACGACAGAATGGATCTCTGGAGGGGCTACTTGAGGCTCGGCCTGGGCTTCAATACTAGGGGACTGAGGGATGGCTTCAGAGTCTTGCGTGACATTTGCAGGCACTCCAACATGTGGTCTGGCACATTGTCTGACAGCTGGCTCAGGGAGGTGGGTTCTTCTCAGCATGAAGGGCCCGCTAGTGTCAATGTCTGGCACTTGAGCGACTGGGTACAGCTCTTCCGCACTGTCAGATGATTCCTCTTCAATGCTCTCTGGATATCCTGGCTGGTTTTTCTTTCCTTGGGCTCTAGATCTCAGGTTCCTGGTGACTGCAATATGAGGGGCTGGCTCTTCTGCATCCTGCACAGGGAGGAACCCGTACGGTAAGAGGAGGTCTCTGTGCAACGTTCTGTGCGGCCCACTTCCTGATTCAGGTTGCACGACATAGACAGGACTGTCACCTATCTGTTCGGCCACCACATGGATGTTGTACTCCCATCTGTCGGCCAGTTTGTGCTTTCCCCTGATGTTGACATTCCTAACTAGAACTCGGTCCCCAACAAGAAGTCTGGCAGCTCGGACCTTCTTATCAAACCGGATCTTGTTCTTCTCTCTGGACTTCTGAGCACTCTCAGTTGCCAACGAGTAGCTCTCTTGGAGGCGCAAGCGGAGGCTTTTGACAAACTCTGAGTGCGTCTGAGGATTCTGAGTATCAGGAGTGGTGCCGAGAATGAAGTCCACTGGAAGTCTTGGCTGCCTTCCAAACATCAACTCATATGGTGAGTAGCCTGTCGTGTCATTCCTTGTACAGTTATAAGCATGTACCAGCGGTTTCACAAAGTCTCTCCAGTGGTGCTTTTCTTTGTCTTCTAAGGTCCCCAGCATCCCGAGTAGGGTTCGGTTGAATCTTTCCACTGGGTTTCCCTGGGGGTGGTATGGAGTTGTTCTGACCTTAGTGGCGCCGATGACTGAGCAAAGTTCTTTGATTGTTCTGGATTCAAAATCCCGACCTTGGTCACTCAACAGACGACTGGGGAACCCATAGTGGACGATGAAATTCTCCCACAAGGCCTTAGCAATGGTCTTTGCTTTTTGGTCTCTTGTAGGTACTGCTACTGAGAACTTTGTGAAGTGGTCAGTGATCACAAGGATGTTTCGTGTGTCACGGCTGTCGGGTTCCAGAGACAGGTAATCCATGCAGATAAGCTCCAGTGGGTACGTCGTGGTAATGCTCTCCATCGGTGCAGCTCTCTGAGGAACAGCTTTCCGTCTGAAACAGCGCTCACACCTCTGGCACTTCTGTTCAATGTCTCTGGCCATACCAGGCCAGAAGAATCTGGCACGGGCAAGGTGTAGTGCTCGCTCTGCTCCTAGATGGCCAACTTCATCGTGTACGCCCTGTAGAGCTCTCTGACGGAATGGCTTGGGTAGCACCAGCTGATACAGCGGCCTGCCTTGATCGATCCACTTACGGTACAGCACACCATCTCTCAGTTCCAGTTTACCCCACTGTCGTAAAAGGAGCTTGACTTCGAGGGGTTGTGAGCGGACTTCTGCGTGAATAGGCTTAGTCGCTCTCGCTACAAGGCCAACAACTGGACTGATGTGTGGGTCCTGAGCTTGAGCTCTGCGCCAGTCTGACAATGTCATTGATGGCAGGACGTCTTGACCAAAGGAATCAGGGACTGACGATGCATCAATGGCAAGTGACTCAGCAGTGACGGTGCCACAGTAGGGATCGTTCATGGAGACTACACAGTGACGTTGGCATATAGCAGAAAGAACTTCACAAGACATGGAGGGTCCGGCCACATCCACGAGCCGTCTCTTTAACTCTTCTATCCTCTCTCTCTCCTTGATGAACGCACCGTCTTCATATGGAGGATCTTGAGGTCGGCGGGACAGCCCGTCAGCATCTCCATTGGACTGGCCTGCCCTGTACTTGATGTTGAAACGGTAAGTGGAGAGGGCAGCCAGCCACCTATGACCCACAGCATCCAGTTTCGCTGATGTCAAAATATACGTGAGAGGGTTGTTGTCTGTCAGCACGGTGAACTCGCACCCATACAAATAATCACGGAACTTTTCACAGACTGCCCACTTGAGGGCCAGGAATTCTAACTTGTGAGTGGGATAGTTCTGTTCACTCTTCGAGAGTCCTCTGCTGGCATATGCCACGACTCTGAGCCGTCCTTCTTGTTCCTGGTAGAGAGCAGCGCCCAACCCCTGCCTGCAGGCGTCTGTGTGGAGGATGTACGGTAACTGTGGATTGGCAAAGGCCAGAATGGGGGCAGATGTCAATTTTTCAATCAAGGTACGAAAAGCAGTTTCACACTCAGGGGTCCATTCATCTCCAAACGGAACCTTTGGGTTGGGGTGATTCTCTACTCTTGGTAGTTTATACACTTTTCCTCTCTTCCTTGCCGGGTGGTAACCTGCTGTCAGTTGGTTCAACGGTTTGGCAATTTGTGAGTACCCTTCAACAAAACGGCGATAGTACCCTGCAAAGCCTAAAAAACATTTCAATTCTTGCCGGTTCGTAGGCTGGGGCCAGGTTTTGAGGGCTGAGACTTTGTCAGGGTCTGTATGGACTCCCTGAGCATCTACGACATGGCCTAAGTACTTAACTGATGTTTTGAAAAAATGACACTTCTCAGGGGAAAGCTTTAACCCGTAGTCTCTCAGGCGGGTGAGTACCTTCATCAGTCGAGCCTCGTGTTCTTCTAAAGTCTCTGAGAAAACAATCAAATCGTCAAGAAAGACGAGCACCTCATTCAGATGTAAGTCGCCGACACACTTCTCCATAAGGCGCTGGAAAGTACTTGGCGCGTTAGTCACACCTTGGGGCAGCCGGTTGAACTCAAAGAAGCCTAAGGGACATACAAAGGCTGTTTTGTGCTTGTCTTCTTCAGCCACCTCGACTTGGTAGTACCCAGACTTGAGGTCCATTACGGAAAACCACTTGGCTCCATTCAGGGCGGTGAAGGTCTCCTCGATGTTTGGGAGGGCATACGCGTCCTTTATGGTGCGGGTGTTCAGTTTTCTGTAATCGACACACAGACGGATCGTCCCATTCTTCTTCCGCACAATAACGATTGGGGAGGCAAAGGGGCTCTCTGACTCTCTGATGATCTCAGCGTCAAGCAATTCTCGCAAGTGTTGTTTCACAGCTTCTCGGTCACATGGATGGATGGGCCTGGATCTCTCTTTGAATGGGGTATCATCCTGCAATCTGATGTGGTGTTTGACTGCGGTGGTGTGGCCGTAGGTCAAATCATCTGTGGCAAATACTTCGGGGATATTGTTCAGTTTCTCTGTAATACGTATTTTCCAATGTTCAGGGATGGGGGAATCTTCAAGGTCGAATCTGAGTGGCCCCGAGGATGACGGTGGGACAGGAGTATGTCGGCTGGGATCAAGTGGAGTGACACACTGGGCTGCTGATATCTGTGCGAGTACACTCTGTTGATGTAGTGTTATGTCATGGTCAGTCATATTGCGCAGCACAATGGGGACTTTACAGCTGGATTCACATGGGACATTCACAAAAGCACATTCAAGGAGTACCCCACCTGGCAATGGACAGTGTTCATGTGGCTCAAGCACAAAGTCAGTGTGATGGGCAGTCTTTCCCACTCTGACAAGGCCAGTGGTGTATAGCTTCTGTTGAGCGGGTATGGTGAGGGCTTTCTGACCCTGTAGCTTGACAGTATGTGGGCGCTTTGTAGTTTCATGGGTTTGGGCAATGTGCTGGAAAAGTTGTGCATAGCTGCCATCACGGTGGGCTCGGAAAAGGGATTTGAGGCCGTCTTGTTCAATACCATGCTGGTAGAGTCGGTCTAGGACATTGGTGCCTATCAAAAGGGGAATTTCACTGTTAAAGTGATGTTGTGGAACCACAAGGACAAGAGCCATCAGATCAGCCTTCTTTCCGGTTATTGTGTGAGGGAAAGAGATGTTCACCTCCACATAGCCAAGATAAGGGACATTCTGACCACCTGCTCCCTCGATTTCAAGAAGTGCATGGATGGGTTGAATAGCAAGAGGGGACAGAAAGTGATGGTGAAAAGACTCTGAAATGGTGGTGACTTGCGAACCCGTGTCAAGTATGGACTCGCATGGCACGCCTTCTACAAAGACTGACGCTGCACAGCGGGGGCCAATAAGTCCAGAGGGTAAGTGGGGTGTGACATGGTGACTCTTTGCAGTGTGTCTTGGGGCAGTGACCTTACATTCTGCAGCGGTGGGACGGAAATTTCTTATGCGCTCAGCTCCTGGGGGTCCCTCTGCAGAAGCTGTCAGTAGTTTAAATGGGAGAGGGAAAGGGGAGGCTGGTGATGGAAGTTATCTTGTCTCTCTCTCAAGTCAGTTTTCTTCTTGTGGACGAGCCCTGGGTTGGCATCATTCAAACATCTTGCAGCTATGTGACCATCTTCCCCACATTTGAAACAAAACCATGCCCTCGGCATCCCTGGAGACATTGGAGGCTTCCGGTGATTGGAGCTGGCTGAGGTGTACCCACTGCGTTCAGTGCCACGTGTTTGCCCTGACACTTTCGCATGGTGCGACAACATCTCTACTTGTTTCGTTAAGGCTTCGATTTTTTTTGCTAGGTCACTGTTGCTGTCACAGCTCCTCTTCTCTTGCTTGGTTGAACTCACCGGGTCCTTTTCCTTCTCACCTTGCAGGGGCTGGGGTGCCAGGGCAGACTCGAGTTCACAGGTGGGCATGGCAAGAACGGAGTGAGCGTGTGCCGCTGCTCTAGTGGTGCCAAGGTGCCTCTTCATCCGGTCATACTTCGCTGTCCTTCGGTCCTCTTCTGTCCTCAGCATAAGGAGCAGGTCAGAGAATGACGGGGGTCTATCTTTCTTGAGCTCTAGCTGTAGACTCACAATGAGGCTCTGGTCCCAACAGCCCCTACAGAACTGGCGGAGTAACAACTTGCTCGCACTTTCAAGTGAGGCTCCCCCTCTAGATATGGCTTTGGTGAGGAGGGTGTGCAGCCTGTTTAGATAGATGGAGGACTTTTCGCCATTGTTCTGGTTGCAGTTCAAAAAGCTTGCGAAGAGTTCTTCCCCGTCTTCCACCATGCCAAAAGCAGAGTCAAGGTGAGCAACATAATTGTCTGGCAATGAGTCTATGCCGAGTGGCTTTACTACATCAGTAGCAGGGGTCAATAAACTTTCAAGAATCTTACGGACTTTAAGGCTATTTGTCAAAGAGGGATCAGTGATTAAGAGGTCAACTTGTGTGCGCCAGGTCTCGTAGTCTACTTCACCATTGGGTCTTGGGGTGCGTCCAGAGAAGGTGCGAAGCCTCGGGTGGTGGGAGGAATGTAGTGGGGCAGACTCATTGCGAATGACATGCTCAACAACCATCTTCTGGATGTGTGGGGGGTTTACAATGCTTCCATCCATGTGAACAGGGCTAACTGGAACACTAGTGGAGGGTGCACTGGGAGTGCGTGGGTTTGACATGGGTTTGTGTGTCACACTTTGGCCAAAGGTGGTAGTGGTTAAACTGCACTCAGTGTCGTTGGTGATTAGCAGCAGTTCATCTTGAAGTGCTTTTAGGAAGCCTGCCTTGTTGGCACTTGCAACAGTCCTGAGCTCGCACAAGTAACGTTGTGCGAGTTGCTCCCCAGCCTCCTCTTCATACAGGCTCCTTATGGTTCTGGCATACCATGTCTCACTGGGGTCATTTGGGCTTGCTACTTCACCTAAAACTATGGGGTCTATCTTAGTGATGGACTTTTCATTTGAGTATTCAATTAGGACTCTACCCTGTGGGTTATTCACATCATCTGGTATCCTCACGATCCTACTGATATCTCCATTAATTGAGAACAGCTGCTCTATCTCTTCGTTAGTATAGATGTCTTCCACTCCCGTGACGAAGACTGTTTTTTGCCCATTTACACTATAGAGGTTGCAGAGATCCATTACTGTTTAAGATGAGAAAAAGTAAATGTCGGGGTATTGTGGGTAGGCGGGATAACTACCTGAAGCAATCCTCCTGGCTGGCTCGCCACTTTATGTAACTCTGCCTACTGTCAGTAGGCTCAGATCAAGGGTAAGGGATCAATTGGATATCTTATCACTAGGTTCAAGAGGAGGATTGCAGGAGTCAAATACTATTTAGTATATTAATGCCTTTTACCACCCACAATAACACACACGACAACAAGTTATAATAAAAGGTTCTGTATTTGTTGAATATAAAATGTATTTGCTGTTATTACAAAGTTCAACATGTATTCGGGATGATCACTTATAAATAAAAGGGGTATGAAATCAGCTAGTTAGTCTGTATAAATCTCAAGTCAATGTATCAATGTGTATCAAAGAAGTGTATGTTAGGTATTTTGTGTGAGTGTATGTGTGTTGTATAAAATTATCAGTGTGTCAAAATCAAGTCCAAGATCACAATAACAAATATCAAATGTATCAATTAAATATCACAATAACAAATATCAAATGTATCAATTAAATATCACAATAACAATTATCAAATGTATCAATTAAATATTACAATAACAAATATCAAATGTATCAATTAAATATAACAATAACAAATATCAAATGTATCAATTAAATATTCATTACGGAGAGCAAAGTACAGAATTAACCCCAAACGTGTTGGATCCAACAACCCCAAAATAAAACGAAACAAACCCACTGAGATCTCAGGGAAATAATAAAATTAAATAAAAAGAAGGGGGGAAAGAACAATACCGAGTCCTCGTTCTGAGTCACAGTTCGTGTTGGTGCAGGCAAAAGTCTCTGGCCGTAGAAGGGTCAGCACCGGCTCACAAATGACAGCAGACACTCGAAAGGGGGGGGTATACAAAAACCAGCCTGCACAAATGCGCGCAAGCGATTAGAAATGTTACTGGCTCAACCATCACATCTTCTGAAGTCGTAGTTCAACATTCCATCATTTGTTAACATCACTTTCACAAGTCATAACGGAAAAGATGTTTACAAAATCATACTTCAAATCAAAGTACCGTCAGCTAGCTAATCTAGCCAGTAAGGGTTAGCAGTGTGGCTAACATTTACCTCAGTGCCGTTAAGAACCATGTAGTCTAGGCGACATCGCCATATCATAAAAATACTCAACCTCGTATCAAATATGAAAATCAAAACAAAAACACATCATGAAACAAAACACATTGTAAACAAAACCTAACTGGCTGGTTTATTACACTGCTACAAGATATGTTGTACCGAGATATTATTCATTGACATTTCCATAGCATGCTAATGCTAATACAGTTTAATAACGGATCACTCACCAGGATAGTCTTCAATAAAAAGTAAATATTAGGGTTCTTCCGGGCAGAAATCAAGGTCTTCAAAATCAAGGTGTGTGGATGTGTTGTGGTGGGAATGTTGTACGTGTGTGTGAATCTTAATGAATCTTGTGAACTCTTAAATCTATCGTGTATCTTACTTATAGCTTCTTATCGTATCAATGAAATCAATTACTCTGGGGTCTCGCGGGAAGGGCAAGGGTAAATATCCCGTTCAATGGTAACTGTTGCCTAGGGAGCGTCAGCAAATTCCTATCCAGCTTTAGAATTAACGCGGGAGGGAGTTCCTTAGGGAGTGTCTTCAAATATCCGTGGCAATTAACAGCAAGTGATGTTAAAGGATGTAACAACCTAACAAAGAATCAGTGTGTGAGTGTAGTACACTAAGAATCAGTGGTAAATGCGGTGTAATTATTCATATGGGTTACATTTGCAACAACCATTGCCACAATGGCCAGCTCTTGGTCATTGTTCAGGAGCCTTCCTCTTCCCCCAGAGCAAGGAAGGCGTTCCATCCTTTGCAGTGAAATACAGTAAAGGGAAAATACAGTATGTAAAAACACAAAATTACCTGTTACCTGTATACAGTAATTTACCAATGAAAATAGACACAATCCATGTAAATACCTACCTGTTGGTTTATTGAAATATGCGAACAATGCTGGCAACTGTTGACCTTGGCACATTGGGCTGCACCCTTTCACCTGCCTCTCTTAGGGACAGACCATGATTTACCACATGTTTAATGACAGTGGCACGAATTTCATCAGTCACCACCATTCGTGCAGCTCTTCTAATGCCTCCACCACGCATCCTGACTCCTCTACCATGCCCTCTCCTCTGGCCTGCTCCTCTTACTGGGCCCACACCTATTACCGGGGCTGCACCTCTCACTGCACCGGCACCTCTTCTTGCAACATCTGCCCTTCTTCCTGCAGCTACCCCTCTTCCTGCATCCCTTCCTGGGCCTGCACCTCGCCCTTGGCCCCTCACTCTTAGTCTTCCTCGTCCAGACATTCTCTTTCTGCTTACTCCATTACAAGCATTACTACCCAATAAATATCTGCTGTCAATTATTCAATTACATATTTGTCAATCAGCTGAGATATATAGTTTTTGGGCTGATATCATTGCTGAGGGAAGTGTATTTATGCTGTATCTATAGTTTGGAATATTGTTTTTGCTATTTTGGGAAGTTGTGTGTTAACAATTGTAAATAATACAAAAAAAGTCTATAATTTTGTTAAGAGGCAAATCTTGTCTGTTATGAAAATGTAAGCAATGAGGAAATGTCTTTACTGACTGCAAATTGTGTGAAAATGTCATGAAACGTCTGAATGGTATGGCCACAAAAGTGTGGTGGTGTGGTGATTGTGTGAAGAGTTTTGAAAATGTGCCAAATGAGTGGACGAACGCTTGTTAGCAACTGAAAAAAACTGTAAAAGATAATAGCCTAATAGAAAGATAGAAGTTGACTACAGCGCCCCCACCTAGCGTAGCGGAAAGGGCCGGGTCTCTGACCGAATCTGCTTAGACGAACTGCATGTGAACAGGGATTTGGGGACAAACCACCCGTTGGGAAGCAACACCCAAACCAATCCCAAACCAAACCAATCCCACCATGTGAACGCAGTCAGTGTTGCTGGGGTCTGTGTGACATCATCCACATGCCACCCAAAATTTGTTAAAACATGCACACACAGACAAATGTGCATTTAAATCATAATCATCATTTACGATACTTCCACTAGATGTTACACTTATGTAGATGAGGTTGTGAAACATTTTTTCAAACTTTAATTGGACAGGACAGTGTGGTAGGTTATGTTTACAGTAAAAGAGAGAGAGATGGGAGTGAAAAATGGTCTGCCTTGCACAGCTGAGCTCTTTTTAAGTTCCGAGAGGAATGTTTATCTCACATTAAACATCAGTTATTGCAAGTGAGTGAAGCAGTTTTTTGGCATTAAACCAAAACCAAACATTGTTCACAGGTGTGTCTTCTAACAGTAAACATGAGGGTTTATGCTCAAGGAATAAGATATATATTGTACTGTGTAAACTAGCTACACAGTAATACACAGAACTGTCTTTGTCTGAAAGCTTTGATATCTTTATGGAGTTTATCTTATTAGCACTGGCATCCCCAGACAGCGTAACTGTTTGCTTTAACTGGTCTTCATAGTTTGGTGATGTTGCAACTAGATGTGCCAGTAAAGTTAATCCTCTGTCCTGGGTTTGTTTGTACCACAAAATAACATTGTAGTTTAAGACGTTGTGTTGACAAGAGATCTCCACTGAATCATCTTGGCTCTTTATCAGATGTAGAGGCGTTTGGCTGACCACTGAACTGAAAACACAACCTGTGGATGTAGAGAAAAAACACGTATGTTTACAAAAAAGCTTATATAATTACTGTTGATAAAGTCTGGACAAATTAGATTTATATTTACCAATTGAGCAAAGCAGTATGAGGGCAGTGATGTAAGCTGCATGCATGTTGATAATCGTCTGAGGGGAAGGCACACTCCAGCACTAGTGAGAGAAACACACATTTGTAAAGATGAGCCTTTGCTTCTTCTGCAGGTCTGTGGAACAGAAAATGTAGAGACACAATGCCCCCTACTGGAAAACTTGTAAATTAATGATTAATGTATTGGCTTGTATTATCTAATATTACATATAATAATATTATGCAGGTGTCATCGTGTTTTAACTGCCACATGAACAATATGGTTTTAGTATTGGAGAAACAGTCTTGGCACAGCTGCTTGTATGCAGCACAGAAATACTCAGCAGTATCATCAGATTCTGTATCATCATTAATCCATTGGTATCTGAAACTCCAGTTAACCTGATTTTATTTTGAAACTTAGTCTCTGGATATGGTGTTTTTCCATAAAAACATCCCAGATATGTCAACTGTTCAACTCTCTGTTGTTTATACCAGAGAATCATGTCATAGTTTTGGATGCTGTGGGAACACTGTATGTTTCAGGAAAAAATATTTTAACTTCCAAAAAGATAAATTTGAAGAAAACCTTTCACATTTTTGCAGATTACACAAATGGTGGTGATGGTGGCAGCGAGGACTGTGTCCTGCGTGCTGTGTGTGAGTGTGTGGGGTGTGGGCAGCAGGGGTGCGAGGCTGTGTCCTGTATGCTGTGTGTGCATGAGTGAGGGGGGTTGGCAGATACAGGTGTGAGGTGTCAGATTCCTGAGTTTTTAGCCAACAGATAAGAGGTGGGTTTTTGTGCTACGTGGGAGGTGTTTTAAAATGCTGTGTAAGCTGCACAGAAGTACACTGCACTGTCATTTGATGATAGATTGCTTATTGTTAATGAGTTTATTTTATTGGCATTGGCATTCCCCTTTAGTGTGACCTTTTCAGTAAAATCAGGCTCTATAGTTTCACCTGAAATTACAAGGTTTCCCATTAATGTTAGAAAGCCATCATGAGTCTGTTTGTACCACAAAATTGTATCGAAATTTGGAATTGTATGGAAGCACGTGATCTGAACATCCTTGCTTGGATCCTGGATCCAGTCAGATGGAGACTGATTCACATTCGTGGCAAGTGCAGAACCTGTCAAAAAAATATCTACTTAAATTTTCTCAATTCATCCATAGTAATATTGCCATGACAACAAAGCAAGCCTAAATGCTGTTTACAAAATGTTAAACACATGAATGCTAACAGTACTAAAATTTAAAATCAGTTGTTTACAACCACTTTTAGTGTTTCTCAAAATATTGTGGAAGGTTTGCACTATTATATATACTTAAAGGGTATACCTGACATCCACAGTGCCACTATAGTCAGGAGGATCATGTTGACAGCTCTGCTTGGTCTACTAATTGCAGGAACTCTATGATGGACTGAAAATGAACTCTAGCAGAGAAAGCAAGGGGCGGTGCAGTGTTTGGTAATAGAAAGTAAAGAGAAGACATACAGAGAACAAAATAGCAAAATGTTTAGGTGAAATTGGCCTGCGATAATATGATAGGCCTACTTGTTATTCTGATACTTTTTTGATGAAGGCTTTTATTCCTCAACCTCTTATGAATCACATATGATAGCTACAATTGGCAAAACAGATCTCTGATTATTTGATTAATGAACCCAAACTCCACATTTAAAAAATGAAAAATAAAAACATACATATATATTGTCAGTATGTAAAATAAGTGACCTATGTCTCGTTTTGCTAGGTGTTTATCAGAATTACTGTGATGAGCAACAGAGGAAATTAGGTTTTCGTTTAGCGATTCAGCCATTTTGTGACACTGTGCTCACTCACAGAGCAGAAATATGTGCTGCTGTCCCCAGACTCCAAGTTGTTGATGGTGAGAGAGCCTCTCTCAGCATCAGGTTTTGTTGCAGAAAATTTACCATTATTGTCGACATTAAAGTCTGGTTCAGCTGAAGCTACTGTGTAAACTATGAGTTTGATTGGTTCCCCTTGGCGTTGTCGATACCAATACATCTGAAAATAAGAAGATCCTTTGGAGTGGCTGCACTTCATCTCAGCAGATTTCCCTTGTTGCTGAAACAGTATTTCCGGAGTTTGTGTAACACCATTTATGTTCTCTGTAAAATCTACACAAAATATACAAACCAGAAAGGCATGTTTTAAAGTAGGAACGGAATGCTTGTCTCAGGACTTTTACACTTGCAAAATTAGATGATTGCATCAACAACCTGCAGTCTTCAGGAGTGAGATGATGACTATTACAAGGACTGGGCTCATGCTGGACTTCACAGGAGAACTGACAGGAAAAGATTGGCACTTACAGTTGGACTTAATAAGTGGATTTGACAGAGGATGTGACATCAGACTTACCCAGTGTAATAGGCCAGACATCTTTTATGTTAATTTCATCTTTCATGTTATGCAGCTTATTCAAAAGACGTCATACCACCCATGAGGGAGGGATCAACTTGTTTGAGATGATCACCTACAGAGCAACAGGTCCCCCTGTCTGAATAAAATTGTTACTGCGATCTTGATTCATTTTTTTAACTACCGCATGTGAGTTTTTGTTCAGCTCTTTGTTGAAGCTGCAGCACTGTGTTCACTCACTGAACAGAAATAAATGCCGCTGTCGTCTGACTCCACGTTAATTACTGTCAATGATCCCTTGTCAGCAACAGTTTTAACAGTGGAATATCTACTGTTGTTGACGGCTCCAAATTCTTGTGTGCCGTATGAAGTAGTGAACACAACCAGCCTCATAGTCTCCCCCTGACGCTGTCTGTACCAGTACATCTGAGTGTAGCCGGCACCCTTAGTGTGACTACAGCTCATCTCAGCAGGATCTCCATGTGTTTTCCATAATGTCTCAGGGTCCTGTGTGACATTAGCAGAGCCTGTGTAATAATAACAGTTGAGCTTAGAAAGTGTGCATTTATTAACACACACCAACACACATTCTTATTTATACATACAATCAATATCAAATCAAATCTATATTAACATTTATAACAGTGCTTAACCAAAGTCTTTCTACCTGTCTTCCAAAGTGATGAAAGGAGTATGATGAGAGCTGTGTTCATACTGAATCAGCTGAGAGTAAAATTGAGAATGGGTGATGAGCAGACATGGTGATGTTTATACACGTGATTTAGATATGAACCAGGAAGGGGTTTACATAAGAACCTAGAAAGTGATTACAGATGCCGGTATGTTTATCACCACAACTGTATACTCTGTGCGTTTACAGTTTCTTTCCGGTTATAAAATCTGATCCATAAGTGTTCCATAGTTCAAGTAAAATGAACAACTAAATTAACCTTAAAAAAAACAAATGTAGTAAAAACGATATCAGTGCATCATTCCTCTAAAATCTGATAAGCGTAAGCATATTTTTTTTCTTCACCTGTGTGTGGTATGTAATGTGATGAAATGTGTGGTGTCTATTGCCATTACATTTATATATTTTAAGCAAAGAAGTGTGAGGGCAGTAATGTAAGGCTGCATGCATGTTGATAATGATCTGAGAGGAAGGCAAACTCCAGTAGCCTTTGCTTCTTTTGCAGGTCATTGGTACAGAAAACGCAGAGACACAGTTCCTACTGGAAAAGATACCATCAGCTATAAATGTAATGTGTGTGTGGCAGAGGGAGAAAGGCAGAGAGTGGTGAGAGGTTTTTGACTGGTGATGAGGGAGTCTGCAGCACTGTCATTTGGATGCACAAAAATACACTGCAGTGTCATCTAAGAATGGTTTTTCAATGGTCATGTTGGCTTTATGGTCGCCTTGGCAACAGTAGGTGGAGCTGGCGCAATGGAGCTGGTATTGCTGGTACCGTTTGGAGCATCCCTGGAAGCTGTTGTGTGGACCAGTGGCTTCAGCGGGTGGGCGTGATCAAGTCCAGTCCTGTTCTTGCTGCCCAGAGGACACGGGGCACCTGGTTTGAGCATCCCAGAGGGCACTCTGTCACCCAGGAACAGCTCCACCACGGCTGGGTCGACGGCTGTGGGCGGTGAGGAGGAAAGGCGGACAGCTCCTAGGAGCCCACAGGCATATGTGTGCAGTGCTGTAGTTTGCTGTTGCGTATCTTACCTACGTAGCAGCTTTGTTGTGGGCAAATGTTTACTCGTGTTATGTCCATTATTGTAGTTATGTGTCATTAGTCGCGTTATGTCCAACATTGTAGCAGCTAGCGTTGTAAATCTTATCAGCCTGGGCCATGGCTGGGTCGGCATGGTTTGACCGATATATCTTTGGGATTTTTTGCCCAAACAACACGAAACTTGGCACTGCACACACTGGTAACATTATGAGGCCCCCCTTCAAATTTGAGATCAAGCGGATGAGTGGTTCAAGAGTTATGCGTGGAACAGACGGTCTTTGCATTAAAAGATAATAGCCTAATAGAAAGATAGAAGTTGACTACAGCGCCCACACCTAGCGTAGCGGAAAGGGCCGGGTCCCTGACCGAATCTGCTTAGACGAACTGCATGTGAACAGGGATTTGGGGACAGACCACCCGTTGGGAAGCAACACCCAAATCAATCCCAAACCAAACCAATCCCACCATGTGAACGCAGTCAGTGTTGCTGGGGCCTGTGTGACATCATCCACATGCCACCCAAAATTTGTTAAAACATGCACACACAAATGTGCATTTAAATCATAATCATCATTTACGATACTTCCACCAGATGTTACACTTATGTAGATGAAGTTGTGAAACATTTTTTCAAACTTTAATTGGACAGGACAGTGTGGTAGGTTATGTTTACAGTAAAAGAGAGAGAGATGGGAGTGAAAAATGGTCTGCCTTGCACAGCTGAGCTCTTTTTAAGTTCTGAGAGGAATGTTTATCTCACATTAAACATCAGTTATTGCAAGTGAGTGAAGCAGTTTTTTGGCATTAAACCAAAACCAAACATTGTTCACAGGTGTGTCTTCTAACAGTAAACATGAGGGTTTATGCACAAGGAATAAGATATCTGTTGTACTGTGTAAACTAGCTGCACAGTAATACACTGAACTGTCTTTGTCTGAAAGCTTTGATATCTTTATGGAGTTTATCTTATTAGCACTGGCATCCCCAGACAGCTCAACTCTTTCCTTAAAATTGTCTTCATAGTTTGGTGATGTGGCAAATAGATATGCCAGTAAAATTAATCCTCTGTCCTGGGTTTGTTTGTACCACAAAATAACATTGTAGTTTAAGTCGTTGTGTTGACAAGAGATCTCCACTGAATCATCTTGGCGTCATCAGATGTAGAGGCGTTTGGCTGACCACTGAACTGAAAACGCAACCTGTGGATGTAGAGAAAAAACATGTATTTTTACAAAAAAAGCTTATATAATTATTTACTGTTGATTAAGTCTGGACAAATTAAATGTATATTTACCAATTGAGAAAAGAAGTGTGAGGGCAGTGATGTAAGCTGCATGCATGTTGATAATCGTCTGAGGGGAAGGCACACTCCAGCACTAGTGAGAAAAACACACATTTGTAAAGATGAGCCTTTGCTTCTTCTGCAGGTCTGTGGAACAGATAATGTAGAGACACAATGCCCCCTACTGGAAAACTTAAATAAATGATTAATGTATTAGCTTATATTATCTAATATTACATATAATAATATTATGCAGGTGTCATGGTGTTTTAACTGCCACATGAACAATATGGTTTTAGTATTGGAGAAACAGTCTTGGCACAGCTGCTTGTATGCAGCACAGAAATACTCAGCAGTATCATCAGATTCTGTATCATCATTAATCCATTGGTATCTGAAACTCCAGTTAACCTGATTTTATTTTGAAACTTAGTCTCTGGATATGGTGTTTTTCCATAAAGACATCCCAGATATGTCAACTGTTCAACTCTCTGTTGTTTATACCAGAGAATCATGTCATAGTTTTGGATGCTGTGGGAACACTGTATGTTTCAGGATGCACCAGTATTACTTGTTAATGTA
Organism: Setipinna tenuifilis; assembly: GCA_030347295.1. Taxonomy (NCBI): domain Eukaryota; kingdom Metazoa; phylum Chordata; class Actinopteri; order Clupeiformes; family Engraulidae; genus Setipinna; species Setipinna tenuifilis. Next base: position 12,500,373 of record CM059278.1, read on the forward strand.
AGGAGGATCTTGGTTGACCAGATGGCTTCTTGTGAGTCTTGTAACAACATACATAACTGGCATTAACAAAATCTGCTTGAAAAAACACCTAATCAAATTTTATACCACCAAGAACTTGCTTAAAACCATGTCAAAAATAGAAAAATATTTTACCTTCCAAAAAGATAAATTTGAAGAAAACCTTTCACATTTTTGCGGATTACACAAATGGTGGCGATGGTGGCAGCGAGGACTGTGTCCTGCGTGCTGTGTGTGAGTGTGTGGGGTGTGGGCAGCAGGGGTGCGAGGCTGTGTCCTGTATGCTGTGTGTGCATGAGTGAGGGGGGTTGGCAGATACAGGTGTGAGGTGTCAGATTCCTGAGTTTTTAGCCAACAGATAAGAGGTGGGTTTTTGTGCTACGTGGGAGGTGTTTTAAAATGCTGTGTAAGCTGCACAGAAGTACACTGCACTGTCATTTGATGATAGATTGCTTATTGTTAATGAGTTTATTTTATTGGCAATGGCATTCCCCTTTAGTGTGACCTTTTCAGTAAAATCAGGTTCTATAGTTTCACCTGAAATTACAAGGTTTCCCATTAATGTTAGAAAGCCATCATGAGTCTGTTTGTACCACAAAATTCTATTGAAATTTGGAATTGTATGGAAGCACGTGATCTGAACATCCTTGCTTGGATCCTGGATCCAGTCAGATGGAGACTGATTCACATTCGTGGCAAGTGCAGAACCTGTCAAAATAATATCTACTTAAATTTTCTCAATTCATCCTTAGTAATATTGCCATGACAACAAAGCAAGCCTAAATGCTGTTTACAAAATGTTAAACACATGAATGCTAACAGTACTAAAATTTAAAATCAGTTGGTTAAAACCACTTTTAGTATTTCTCAAAATATTGTGGAAGGTTTGCACTATTATATATACTTAAAGGGTATACCTGACATCCACAGTGCCACTATAGTCAGGAGGATCATGTTGACAGCTCTGCTTGGTCTACTAATTGCAGGAACTCTATGATGGACTGAAAATGAACTCTAGCAGAGAAAGCAAGGGGCGGTGCAGTGTTTGGTAACAGAAAGTAAAGAGAAGACATACAGAGAACAAAATAGCAAAATGTTTAGGTGAAATTGTCCTGCGATAATATGATAGGCCTACTTGTTATTCTGATACTTTTTTGATGAAGACTTTTATTCCTCAACCTCTTATGAATCACATATGATAGCTACAATTGGCAAAACAGATCTCTGATTATTTGATTAATGAACCCAAACTCCACATTTAAAAAATGAAAAATAAAAACATACATATATATTGTCAGTATGTAAAATAAGTGACCTATGTCTCGTTTTGCTAGGTGTTTATCAGAATTGCTGTGATGAGCAACAGAGGAAATTAGGTTTTCGTTTAGCGATTCAGCCATTTTGTGACACTGTGCTCACTCACAGAGCAGAAATATGTGCTGCTGTCCCCAGACTCCAAGTTGTTGATGGTGAGAGAGCCTCTCTCAGCATCAGGTTTTGTTGCAGAAAATTTACCATTATTGTCGACATTAAAGTCTGGTTCAGCTGAAGCTACTGTGTAAACTATGAGTTTGATTGGTTCCCCTTGGCGTTGTCGATACCAATACATCTGAAAATAAGAAGATCCTTTGGAGTGGCTGCACTTCATCTCAGCAGATTTCCCTTGTTGCTGAAACAGTATTTCCGGAGTTTGTGTAACACCATTTATGTTCTCTGTAAAATCTACACAAAATATACAAACGAGAAAGGCATGTTTTAAAGTAGGAACGGAATGCTTGTCTCAGGACTTTTACGCATGCAAAATTAGATGATTGCATCAACAACCTGCAGTCTTCAGGAGTGAGATGATGACTATTACAAGGACTGGGCTCATGCTGGACTTCACAGGAGAACTGACAGGAAAAGATTGGCACTTACAGTTGGACTTAATAAGTGGATTTGACAGAGGATGTGACATCAGACTTATCCAGTGTATTAGGTCAGACATCTTCCGTGTCAATTTCATCTTTCATGTTATGCAGCTTATTCAAAAGACGTCATACCACCCATGAGGGAGGGATCAACTTGTTTGAGATGATCATCTACAGAGCAACAGGTCCCCCTGTCTGAATAAAATTGTTACTGCGATCTTGATTCAATTTTTTAACTACCGCATGGGAGTTTTTGTTCAGCTCTTTGTTGAAGCTGCAGCACTGTGTTCACTCACTGAACAGAAATAAATGCCGCTGTCGTCTGACTCCACGTTAAGTACTGTCAATGATCCCTTGTCAGCAACAGTTTTAACAGTGGAATATCTACTTTTGTTGACGGCTCCAAATTCTTGTGTGCCGTATGAAGTAGTGAACACAACCAGCCTCATAGTCTCCCCCTGACGCTGTCTGTACCAGTACATCTGAGTGTAGGTGCCACCCTTAGTGTGACTACAGCTCATCTCAGCAGGATCTCCATGTGTTTTCCATAATGTCTTAGGGTCCTGTGTGACATTAGCAGAGCCTGTGTAATAATAATAGTTGAGCTTAGAAAGTGTGCATTTATTAACACACACCAACACACATTCTTATTTATACATACAATCAATATCAAATCAAATCTATATTAACATTTTTTTTCACTTTCTAAATTCTTAACCAAAGTCTTTCTACCTGTCTTCCACAGTGATGAAAGGAGTATGATGAGAGCTGTGTTCATACTGAATCAGCTGAGAGCAAAATTGAGAATGGGTGATGAGTAGACATGGTGATGTTTATACACGTGATTTAGATATGAACCAGGAAGGGGTTTACATAAGAACCTAGAAAGTGATTACAGATGCCGGTATGTTTATCACCACAACTGTATACTCTGTGCGTTTACAGTTTCTTTCCGGTTATAAAATCTGATCCATAAGTGTTCCATAGTTCAAGGAAAATGAACAACTAAATTAACCTTAAAAAAACAAATGTAGTAAAAACGATATCAGTGCATCATTCCTCTAAAATCTGATAAGCGTAAGCATATTTTTTTTCTTCACCTGTGTGTGGTATGTAATGGGATGAAATGTGTGGTGTCTATTGCCATTAAATTTATATATTTTAAGCAAAGAAGTGTGAGGGCAGTAATGTAAGGCTGCATGCATGTTGATAATGATCTGAAAGGAAGGCAAACTCCAGTAGCCTTTGCTTCTTTTGCAGGTCATTGGTACAGAAAACGCAGAGACACAGTTCAGCCAGAAAGACTCAGAGAAAGGCATAAGGTTTAAATGGATTTAATATGAGAATTAACAATAGTTGACAAGTAGAGGATAGTCCAGTCCAGTCATCAGCCCGGGTCTAATGATGAGGGGTCCGACGGTTCCTGCCGCTGAGTGTTACTGGAACCGAGACACACCCCCCCGGGCGCACGGGTAGAGTGGACCAAACTGGTGGTGGTGGGGATGGAGGAGGGGACTTCAAAACGCTGGTACCTGAAGCAGCGGAAAAGGTGAGTTAGGTATGTCATTTTAAAGCAGGTGGCGGCCGCTGATTGGCCGAAAGCGAAGTGCGCTTCCGTGATGTTGGAGTCTTCCTGGCAGAACTTACGCAGGCTTTCATTTCCTACCGGGAAAAAGATACCATCAGCTATAAATGTAATGTGTGTGTGGCAGAGGGAGAAAGGCAGAGAGTGGTGAGAGGTTTTTGACTGGTGATGAGGGAGTCTGCAGCACTGTGTCATTTGGATGCACAAAAATACACTGCAGTGTCATCTAAGGATGGTTTTTCAATGGTCATGTTGGCTTTATCACGCCCATCTCCATGAAGTTTAATGTTATTTTTAAAGTTCTCCTCAGTACTGGGGTTATTGTGGTTTAGATATCCAGAAGGATGATGTTAGCTGTTTTGTGCAAAACTAACAAGTGAAAACTGTGAGGAACTTATTCACTCAAAGAACAGGGAAATGGTTACAAAGTAAGGCCTGCAGGAGTTGCAGATGGGCAAGATAGCTTATAGGCCACATCAGGAGGCTTTGGGTAACCGATGTCAGCAGGAGGTTTTTTATTTTATTTTTCTTTGTCAGTTTTTGTCAGCATTGTACATTTGTGTGAACTGCTGTGCGTCCTGTTTAGCACAGAAGAACAGAGCACTGTCTGTAGGCTCTGCTTTTTGCAGGGTCAGTTGCAAAATTGAACCCTTGCGGTCAGCAGAGAACATCTTCTTAAAATTTTCTTCCAGTGTGATCATTTCAACATAGGAGTGCATCATCTCCAAAGGCTTCCCCTCCTTCTGCCTGTACCAGTACATGCCATTGTATGAAGAATTAATTTGGGAGCAGCCGAGATTAACCTTTACACTTCCTTTAACAATAAGATCAGGAGTCTGTTTCACTGCAAATCCTGTAAAAGAAAAAATAGCTTCCTCGAAAACGAATATATATGACTTAATATAGTGATATATAGTACTTAAACCAGTGTATGAAAGTGTTACAGTTTTAAAAACTTCTGTGCACCACAACATTTACCAACTGGCAGGACGACATGAAAAACACAGCTGCTGCCATCTCGTTTGGCTAAATATGACTTTTTGATTCTCTTGCTACTTCAGGCTGCAAGTTCATCTCTAGGGCCCCCCACAGACAGGAAGACAACCCTGCAGCTTTTTTTAATTTAATGAAAAAGCTAAATTCTTCAGCACCTCTTTTTTTGTCAGCGTCTGCATTCACACTGTGCAGTTATCTTTCCACAGAGGCACACAGCACTGTGAGATAGCCATTCATAAGACTTGAAGCTTTTCTCTCCCCACTGAAGCCATGGGACTGGAAACCCTCTTCCACCTCAATGCTGCGTACATAAGAACTCAGCACCAGTCTGAGGGTGCTTTTGCTGAAGGGAAGAAGTTAGTTAAACATGTTTCAATGAGGAGCCTCATTTTGATTAGTTAGGGATAATTTTGTATTTACCTTGCAAAAAATATGTCCACTATCATCACTGCAGATGTAAGTAAAATAGTAAAATCTAGAATTTGGTTCAGAATGCTTCCACATTGACTGGTTATTTAACTGGTTGGTTATGTTTCTCTCTCAATGGTACTGGATTATGACTGTGTTGGAGGTTGAAGGTATTGGTCAACATTATATTTCCTATGTCTGAACAATGCAGCAATGATATTCTAAGCACACCTCCTGGAATAAGATACAGAGCTAGAATGATGAATATGTCTTGCATGCATGAATCACATCATGGAGGAGTGATGTGGGATGCTTTTGTGGCTAAAGCTATTGGCTTCCATGCGCACACTTATATTATAGTAATGACCTGATAATTCTTTAGAATCTGACCAAGTGACAGCATATATTTGGTTACAAAGTAGTGGTGTCAAGACTTAAAACTTGATTCTCGAAAAGAATCACATCAACAGTTTGATGCTCAGTCAGTCGGTTGATTAAACAGTTTTCTAAATTATTTGTTTTATCTATAATTCTACCAAGAAATTGTAAATTAGATATGGTCCTATAATTAATTTAGTAAATTCAAGTTTTTCCTTTTAAGCAGGGGTTTAACAACAGCCATTTTCAATGATTTGGGAAGATTTTCCAAAACATAGCGATGAAATAACAAATTGAAGCATATAATCTCTTAGCAAGTAAATAAAACAGTATAATTATCAAAATCTGACTGGCTAAATGTCATGTATACTGTATATTGTAAAGAGTGCTGCTTAGAACCAATGTAAAAAATAAGTTATGTGCTGCATTTAGCTTTTTAAGTTGGGTTAATTTGTAAAGTGTCTTAAACATATCACAACAAGTACCAGTGATAAAAGATCTTTTGCCTTAATATATTACATATAGTTTTTTTTCTACAATATTTTACAAGGTTACAAGTTAGATCTGCTCCGCTCTGAAGAAAATATGTATTATCCTACTGTAAAAAAACAATGGATAACAACTGGATAACTACTGTCCCTGTTTAAATTAAGGTGAAAGTAATGACAAATCTGGTCTGATCTGTTGTGACATACAATCCCACAGATTAATTGATTTCTAGTGTTATTGTAAAGATTAGGGGCTCTATTTTCCCGATCATAAGCGCATTGTCTAAAGTCTGTCGCGCAAGTTGCTTTGGGGGCGTTCCCGACACAATTTGGTATTTTCACGGCAGAAAAAGCAAACATTGCGCCAGGCGCATCGTTCAAAAGGGTTGGGTTAAGTTACTTCATTAGTCATGGGTGTGTTTTGGGCGTAACATACAATTAACCAATGAGAATTTATACTCTCATTCCCTTTAAGAGCCAGCGGGCGCATTGTCCATAGCCTGTTGCTATTACGATGGCGGATTTACCCGGACGGGAGGAGCTTTTCGTTGGAAGAGACCGATCTGCTCGTGCGTGAAGTAAAAGCGCGTGAGTAGTTAATATTCGGGGATGGAAAGAATCCCCCCAAACCTCCGCGGGTCATAGAAGTATGGAAGGAAGTATCTTCAATAATTGTGTCCTCCTTTGGCAAGAAGAGAACTTTCGAACAGTGCCCAAAGCGGCAACGTTAGAAGACGTGAAACAAAAGCTTTAAACTCAAAGGAAACATCAAAAATAAAAGGTGGAGGTCCATCAAACCATTAGTCCACTAGTTTCCTTTTTGATGATTAGTCCATTTCATTTCTTACAACTTGCCACGCTGTTTATTAAATAAACTGCAGAGCATTGCAATCGCTGTTTATTTAAAAGACAAAAGAAACTGCAGAACATTGCTATAAACTGCAAAACATTGCTATACTCTTATTATTTGTGCCTGTTTGCTTATTAAAACATAAAAATACATAGCTATACAGGCTATACACGTTGGAACTTTTCTGCCAGTTCAGCTCGCCTCTCTGGGGCAGCAGCAGGTACATCGGGGTTCAACGCGCTGTGCGCCGAAAGCGGTACAATAACGTTAGAAGACGGGAAACAAAGCCTTAAACTCAAAGGAAACATCAGAAATAAACGGAAGGTATAGGTCCATCAAACCATTAGTCCACTAGTTTTCTTTTTGATGATTTGTCCATATTATTTCTTACAACTTGCCGCGCTGTTTATTTAAAACGACAAAAGAAATCGTAAATAAACTGCAGAACATTGCAATCGCTGTTTATTTAAAACGACAAAAGAAATTGTAAATAAACTGCAGAAGTTGAACATTGCTATAAACTGCACAACATTGCTATATTCTCATTATTTGTGCATGTTTGCTTACTAAAGCATACAAATACATAGCTATACAGGCTATACATGTTGCAACTTTTCTGCCAGTTCAGCTCGCCTCTCTGGCGCAGCAGCAGGTACATCGGGGTTCAAAGCGTTGTGCGCCTCTAAAATAGCTTTTCAACAATGCGCCAGTGACGAAAAAGCACCTTTTCATTAATCATCATCATCATCATCTTTATTTATACAGGAAGATTGACTGAGCGCAAGCTCTTTTACAGCAATGTCCTGATAAAAGTACAAACAAACAGCAGATGAGGTTAAAAATAATAATAATAATAAGAAGAAGAATAAAAATTCAATAAAACATCAAATATCTAAAATAAAGATTCACAATGAAAAGAAAATAAAACATCTAAAAACAGGTCAATTTAAAACAGAATTAGAAATAAAAATGCAAGGAGAAATAAAAAACATCTAAAAACATCTAAAATCAGGTCAAATTAAAAACAAGAACACTGCTCTGACAAAAGCGCAAATGGTTTATACGTCCTCATAATAGCATCTGGTGCGCTTTGCGCCAGACCACACCTCTTCTTTTCGCTGACCCGCCCGTCACGGCGCAATGTCATCTGCTATCTAGACAACGTGATTTTTTGCCTGAAAAAATGAACGTTGCGCTGGCACAGAATAGCAATGACAGCATGCGCATGTCGCGAATGCACAATGCGCCGCGGCAAAATAGGGCCCTAAGTCAGGAACTTTGTAATAAGATCACTTCTACAAAATATAGGCTTATCATAAAGAAAAGGATTTCTGTAAATTCATATTGATTGTAGAGCAGTCATTTGTATCTCACGAGTTTTTAGGATAAATTGAGTTTATTTCAGAATTACTATAGTCTACTACAGCACCTTGATAAACAAATAACAGATGACCAACATTCTGAGACCAGTCTAAAAGAGAAGCAATTTATTTCACCATTTATATCAACATGAAAAACATTCTCGCAAGTCATATAACATCTTACTTCCTGTAAACATTTTGTTTCATAAACAAACACAATCCTGCTTCCTGTGACATAAGCAGCAATGCAAAGAGAATGGTGCAGTTGAGAGTGATAGTACAAGTTAAACTGTATAACTGTTTATCTAAGTTTGTACAAATAAAACTGTTTGAAAAGTTTTGGATTATTGTGTATTGTTCTCATACCTACAATGTATGGTATACTGCAAAACCAGGTATTTTCTAGAAACATGTAACTGTCGGTGGTTAGTGGTGGTTTGATTCAGGTGTATTGGACTTTGAAATAAGTAAATACAGCACTAATAACTTGATTAGGGACCCCTGTATTTTTGTTTAAGGGAAAAGCTGTTGGTATAACTGATTCAGATTCATCAGATTAATCAGATTCATCACTTTTAACTTTGCTTAAAAATATCTATGTCAGCATTTTCTCCTTGGTTAGAAATCCACTGATCTGGGCTTTGATTAGCCTTGTTGTCATCTGTGGTTCCTGTAAATCTAAAACATGAAATCATAAACATAAAATGACAAAGCAAAAATTAAAAGAATGCTGCACATGTTTGGAACTCCTTTCATTTCCAAAACAGAATTAGAAATGCCAGCTTCATAAAGTAAATAATAACCTGATCCTGATTAAAATTATCTTTTTAGCATTCTTCACAATAGTATATCACAATACTGATGCAGAAATGACATTTTTATTACTTTTGGTGGCCTTAAGCAATGTGATAACTGAGTAATGTTAGATGCAACATGCTGCGATATCAACAGTAAGTGAAGAATGTGAAATATCAGTCATACAGAGGCATTTAGCACCAATAAAAAACCTTGACTACAATGAATAATGTAAAAAGTGTAATGTAGCATGCTCATTTATATTTTCTATTTCGAAGGCATTAATTGGGAACAAGGCAGTGGCACCTAGAGACATATGCCCATAGATAATGTGATACACTCACAGATAGTGAACAACAAACAGATGTTTACAGACCAAAATAATGTAGTTTTTCTGTGCCCCATGTTTCAACACTATGTCTTAAAACTAAGGCTGGTAGCGTTTGCTCAATCATGCCAAGAGACTGGAGAAATAACAACCATTAAAACAAACACAATAATCTCACTCAGCTTCAGATCCTTAATGGTAAGGGATCCACTCCCTTGACACAACTGATACCAATAAAACTGCCATGACTACAGTTCATCTTAGTAGACTGTCCTTTTTGTTCTGTGTTGCTAGGTTATGTGTGACATCATCCACATGCCACCCAAAATATGTTAAGAGATGCGCACACAAACACACACAAACAAATGTGCATTTCAATCATAATCATTATTTATGATTCTTCCACTAGATGTTACACTGGTGTAGATGAAGTTGTGAAACTTTTTTCAAACTTTAATTGGACAGGACAGTGTGATAGGGTATTTTTACAGTAAAAGAGAGAAAGATGGGGTGGGATCAGATGGGTGTGCGAAAAATGGTCTGTCTTGCACAGTTGAGGTCTTTGTAAGTATTAACATCAGTTATTGCAAGTGAGTAAGACAGTTTTTGGCATTAAACCAAAACCAAACATGTTCACAGGTGTGTCTTCTAACAGTGAATATGAGGGTTTATGCTCAAGGAATAAGATGTCTGTTGTACTGTGTAAACTAGCTGCACAGTAATACACAGAACTGTCTTTGTCTGAAAGGTTTGTCATTGTAATGGAGTTTTCCTTATTAGCATTGGCATCCCCAGATAGCTCAACTGTTTGTTTCAACTCATCTTCATAGTTTTTTGATGTTCTATATAGATATGCCAGTAAAGTTAATCCGTTGTCCTGGGTTTGTTTGTACCACAGAATAACATTGTAGGTTGAAAAGTTGTGTTGACAGGAGATCTCCACTGAATCATCTTGGCTCTTTATCAGATGTAGAGGGGTTTGGATGACCACTGAAGTAAAACCACGGCCTGTGAATGAGGAAAACCATGTATGTTTACACAAAAGTGTACATCATTACTGTTGTTAAAATTGACAAATTAAATTTATGATTACCAATTGAGCAAAGCAGTGTGAGAGCAGTGATGTAAGCTGCATGCATGATTATGATGGTCTGAGGAGGATCGTCTCCAGCACTAGTGAGAAAAACACACATTTGTAAAGATGAGCCTTTGCTTCTGTGGAACAGAAAATGTAGAGACACAATGCCCCCTACTGGGCAACTTGTAAATAAATGATTAACATATTGGCTGATATTAGCGCTTCCCAGACTTTTGACTGCCGTTTACCCCCTAGGACACTTTGTGTTCTACCGACTACCCTCTTCACTACAGGCAACTTACTGTAACAATTTATATTTCTGCATAATTATTGCTTAATCCAAGTATGGTGTTTTTCCATAAAGATATCTCAGATATGTAAACTGTTCATCTCTCTGTTGTTTATACCTGAGAATCCTTTCATGGTTTTGGATGCTGTGGGGACATGTATGACAGCATCATTGAAAGAAGAAACACTATAACCCTGGTACGCAAAGCACCATGTAAGTGTGCCAGTTTGAAACAAGAGTTTTATTTATTTCCCACTGGGCAAAGGTGGGTAATCCAGCTACAAAGTAAAGCCCAAACCATATATTTTTACTGAAGCAAAGAGTGTCACCCTACCCAGTCTCAAAACTTGGTCTTCTAAACATGTGCTTTGACCACAACGCCAAAGAACCAGGCTTTCTGAATGGCAGAGCACATCCTCAACTGTTACTGTTACTGAAGCAAAGAGTGAGAGCAGTTACCCTACCCTACCCAGTTTCAAACCGGGGTCTCTGGACTATTAAACATGCGCTCTGACCACAACACCGAAGAACCAGGCTTGTTGGAATGGCAGAGCACATCCTCAACTGCAGTGGCTGCACTCCACCACAGTTGCAACTATTCACATAAGCATCTGACTGTAGTCAGCACAACTCTACAGCTAGGTGGAATGATAGCGTGCCTATGTTACAACAGTCCTATGTTCACACAGCCTTATATTCCCACATTTCATTTTTCATAAATTTAAAAGCATATTTTAAATGTCTTTAAATGGCTGTGTGTAGAGGCTTGTTTAACATTGGTTTAGTTGATCTATAAAAATGTTACAAGGCTTGGACTATTAAATACAACTGACGTGTGCCTGACATCCACACTGCCACTATAGTCAGAAGGATAATGTTGACAGCTCTGCATGGTCTACTATTGCAGCAACTTGATCAATCAGACTGAAAATCAACTCAGGCAGAACAAGTCTGAGGCGGGGGCAATATGGAGTGTACCTACAGGCAATGTAGAGGGGAAAGCTCAAATATTTGAAATAATATTGTTTAATGACACTTTTATAATACTCTTTCACAACCTTTGTTTTGATATTCAGACTTGTTTGTTGAAGGCTTCTATCTCTCAGACTCTTTTAAGTAACTAAATCACCTACCAGCAGTGCCATAGCTAACAGAGACCCACCTAATGCAAATATTTCAAATGTGCCATACTAATACATGTCTGCTCATTTATCATTTTAAACATTTTTAAAAGGCTTTAGAAAACACTGTGGTTAACCTGGGCATTTGTGGAAATTTTAGAGCAGACTACACTGTTACAAAAAAGGCCTGTGTGTGAAAATTACATCTTAAAATGTGTTCCCAGTTTTGTGTGGCATACTTTAAAATGGCCAGTAGAAATTATGCATTCTAGAAAGATAGCCCACATTCCATATTCTAGGGTAAGCAGTATGACAGCAGAAGAAAGTTAAAACAAAATCAACTTTCACATGTTGTCAGTTTTGTGTGGCAAACTTTAAACTGGTCAATAGAAATGATGTGTTCTGGAAAGATAGTCTATATTCCACATGTTATGACTAAGCAGTATGACAGCAGAAGAAAGTCAAACCTCACTGATATATCTAACACAAATGTGTCATACACATATTAAGTGGGGTGGAGTGCCCTGCTCCAACAATGCCAAAGATGGCCAATTAGGACATCTTTATTGTACGTGTAGAAACCTTGTATGCAGATGGTGATGTGGCAGAGTCAGTTTTTGGCATAAAACCAAAACCAGACATTGTTCACAGGTGTGCATGTGAGGGTTTATGCTCTAAGAATAAGATATCTGTTGTACTGTGTAAACTAGCTGCACAGTAATACACAGAACTGTCTTTGTCTGAAAGCTTTGATATATTTATGAAGTTTATCTTATTAGCACTGGCATCCCCAGACAGCTTAACTCTTTCCTTAAAATTGTCTTCATAGTTTGGTGATGTGGCAAATAGATATGCCAGTAAAATTAATTCTCTGGACTGGGTCTGTTTATACCAAAAAATATAATTGTAGCCTGAGAAATTGTGTTGACATGAGAACTCCACTGAATCATCCTGGTTCTTGATCAGATTTAGAGGGGTTTGGTTGACCACTGAACTGAAAGCACAACCTGTAAATATAAAAGCAAACATGTATGTTTACAAAATAGTGTATATAATTACGGTTGTTTAACAAATTAAATTTATATTTACCAATTAAGCAAAGAAGTGTGAGGGCAGTGATACGAGCTGCATGCATGTTGAGAATGGTCTGAGGGGAAGGCAAACTCCAACACTTGTGAGAAAAATGGTAAAGATAAGCCTCTGCTGCTGCTGTTTGCAGGTAATGGGGAAAAAAATGTAGAGACACAGTGTCCTCTACTGGAATCTTCTAAGTAAAACATTCACATATTGGTGAAACTGTAAAAATCCCATACCTGCTGGTTCAGTAACACACTTACAATGTTGCAATGCCTGTTTCAACTGACAGGGGCAGATCAGTCCATCAGATTCAATCCATCATGACAATCTCAGTCAGTTTGCTGGAATCCACAGTGCCTATTATTGACACGCAATAGTCATGCCATAATTTCATTGAATGAAATGGGCATTAATCATGGATTGAGGAGATACAGTCAGTTAAAAAGTTGTCCAGTTTTTATGGCCCACCCTGTATAATCTGTGTTATGGGGTTCACATGAACAATATGGTTTTAGTATTGGAGAAAGAGTCTTTTCATAGCTGTGTGTATGCAGTACAAAAATACTCAGCGATGCTCCAACTCCAATTAACCTGTCCTCTTGACGCTGTCAGCAGGATCTTGGTTGCTTTTTGTAAATCGCATGATCAAACGCACAATTACAATGCAGCAACTGGTATCTTTCACCATATTTCAATATAAAGGCCTTGCCTAAAGCCTTGTTAAAAAGAAATGTACACAATTGAACCAACCCATTCAGCACTGCCAAATGAAGAGAAACATACTTTGTCACAGTAAGTCTATTCATGGGTATACTGCCTCTGATGCATCATTCAAAAGAATAAACACGTTTACTTATTTATTCCATATGATGCAGCATAAGCTTGCCATGGAAAGGTAGTTTTTGTTGTACCCTGCTTGAATAAGTGTGGATGGCAATAACAGGTAGGCCAAGTAAATAGGCTAGGCATCTTGTATAGATTTTTAGAAAACTATGAAAAAGAAACTGCACCATACATTACATGCAGAACATGGATGACGGAGTAGCAGAAAACCTTCCCCTTGCATAGCTGTCTCCCACTGCTTTCTTATCTCTTTATTTTTGGGAAACCTACATGAAAAGTTTATATGTCTATGACCAGAGTTGCACTCCTCACTCTCAACTCTTGGGAAGGAAAACAAACTGGCAGTATTCATGACCAATCCAACCGTGCGTAAAACAGAATGGCCTTCCCAACTAGGGACATAAAAGATGTACAAAATGTCGACTGACTTTTCAATTCGAAAATTATTACTTTTTATTTCTAACCCCTGTCAAACTGTAGCTATAAGGGTACTAAATTTGTCCATACATGGTATAAACAGTGACAAAACTTTTTATCTTTAAACAGACATCTGATCTGACAGTTTCAAGACGTTTGAGATTTAAAAATGTGTGTATCCTGTGCCATCGGTGTCTTAAATTACACTACAAAGAGTGGGAGTGAGAGCTCCAGTTTGACTGTACAGAGCTCAAACATTTCCAGGGTTTCAGGACAGGGAAAAGTCAGTCACAGAAGTCACAGAAAAGTCCAAATTTTTAAACTGACCTCCGAGTACACTGTACTCACTCTGTATTGTCACCCAATAGTACAGTTTCCAGACGTTTGGGATTTAAAAACGTGTGTTGCCTGTGCCATCCGTCTGTTAAAATACACTACAAAGAGAGGCAGGATGAGGTCTTGGTTAACTGTACAAAGCTCAAACATTTCCAGGGTTTCAGGACAGGGAAATCGTTTCCACTTTGCAGACTTCGTCCTCAGCCCCGGCTGTATCATGGAAATGATCCACAGAATTCCCCACGTAGCCTTTGTCGGAGGGGACGTTGGACATGACATGCGAAGGAAAACAAACTGGCAGTAGTCATTTAAATCACCGTTCTAACCGTGCGTAAAAAAGAAAGGCCTTCCCGACCAGATAGATAACAGATACAAAATGTCGACTGACTTTTGAACTGGAAAAAGATCACGTTTTCTTCCTAACCCCTGTCGAACTGCCATACGGGCATTGCATTTCTCCATATATGGTATAAGGAGTGACAGTTTGTCAAAAGTTAGGTTTTAACACGTCTGAAACTCAAGCGTGTGTCTACCGTGCTGACCAAGTCATAATATGCTCACACAGCATAGAGCTGCTCCGTGGTTGTATGAAAAGGTTGGTTGTCACTCTCATCACCAGTTTCCTCCAGCTCCGGGACGAAGGAATTTCTGCACAGTGTGACGCACAGCGCCCTTCGCGTATTAGCGACTGAAAAGGTAAATAGCATGTGGTTGAATTGCGCTTTCATCCTACATCATTAGATTCACAGAATACTGACAAAGACTGATAAAACGTTGAAGAGGTGGTCGGAAAACCTTTTCCCACTTCTTAATTGGCCACCTTACACAATCGATCAAAACATTCTATCCTTTCTCCATGGCAATGACTGCTGACATCACGCGTTGCCAAAACAAACCTTAGCAACGGCAAGGCAGAGCCGCAGCTGAAAAACTGACATTAAATGACTCGATAAAATACGCTTTCATGTTGTTAATTGTTCTCTACCCAAGTCCAAATTTTTATACTGACCTCCGAGTACACTGTACTCACTCTGTATTGTCACCCAATAGTACAGTTTCCAGACGTTTGGGATTTAAAAACGTGTGTTGCCTGTGCCATCCGTCTGTTAAAATACACTACAAAGAGAGGCAGGATGAGGTCTTGGTTAACTGTACAAAGCTCAAACATTTCCAGGGTTTCAGGACAGGGAAATTGTTTCCACTTTGCAGACTTCGTCCTCAGCCTTGGCTGTATCATGGAAATGATCCACACAATTCCCCACGTAGCCTTTGTCGGAGGGGACGTTGGACATGACATGCGAAGGAAAACAAACTGGCAGTAGTCATTTAAATCACCGTTCTAACCGTGCGTAAAAAAGAAAGGCCTTCCCGACCAGATAGATAACAGATACAAAATGTCGACTGACTTTTGAATTGGAAAAAGATCACGTTTTCTTCCTAACCCCTGTCGAACTGCCATACGGGCATTACATTTCTCCATATATGGTATAAGGAGTGACAGTTTGTCAAAAGTTAGGTTTTAACACGTCTGACACTCAAGCGTGTGTCTAGCGTGCTGACCAAGTCAAAATATCTTTTGAAATGCTCACACAGCATAGAGCTGCTCCGTGGTTGTATGACAAGGTTGTGGTTGTCACTCTCATCACCAGTTTCCTCCAGCTCCGGGACGAAGGAATTTCTGCACAGTGTGACGCACAGCGCCCTTTGCGTATTAGCGACTGAAAAGGTAAATGGCATGTGATTGAATTGCGCTTTCATCCTACATCATTAGATTCACAGAATACTGACAAAGACTTTGATAAAACGTCGAAGAGGTGGTCGGAAAACCTTTTCCCACTTCTTAATTGGCCACCTTACACAATCGATCAAAACATATCCTTTCTCCATGGCAATGACTGCTGACATCACGCGTTGCCAAAACAAACCTTAGCAACGGCAAGGCAGAGCCGCAGCTGAAAAACTGACATTAAATGACTCGATAAAATACGCTTTCATGTTGTTAATTGTTCTCTACCCAAGTCCAAATTTTTAAACTGACCTCCGAGTACACTGTACTCACTCTGTATTGTCACCCAATAGTACAGTTTCCAGACGTTTGGGATTTAAAAACGTGTGTTGCCTGTGCCACCCGTCTGTTAAAATACACTACAAAGAGAGGCAGGATGAAGTCTTGGTTAACTGTACAAAGCTCAAACATTTCCAGGGTTTCAGGACAGGGAAATTGTTTCCACTTTGCAGACTTCGTCCTCAGCCTTGGCTGTATCATGGAAATGATCCACACAATTCCCCACGTAGCCTTTGTCGGAGGGGACGTTGGACATGACATGCGAAGGAAAATAAACTGGCAACAGTCATTTAAATGGCCATTCTAACCGTGCGTAAAGAAAGAAAAGCCTTCCCGACCAGACGGATAAAAGATACAAAATGTCAACTGACTTTTGAATTGGAAAAAGATCACTTTTTCTTCCTAACCCCTGTCGAACTGTAGCCATAAGGGCACTACATTTCACCATATATGGTATAAGGAGTGACAGTTTGTCAAAAGTTAGGTTTTAACACGTCTGAAACTCAAGCGTGTGTCTAGCGTGCTGACCAAATCAAAATATCTTTTGAAATGCTCACACAGCATAGAGCTGCTCCGTGGTTGTATGATAAGGTTGTGGTTGTCACTCTCATTACCAGAGTTTCCTCCAGCTCCGGGACGAAGGAATTTCTGCACAGTGTGACGCACAGCGCCCTTTGCGTATTAGCGACTGAAAAGGTAAATAGCATGTGGTTGAATTGCGCTTTCATCCTACATCATTAGATACACTGAATGCTGACAAAGGCTTCGATAAAACGTCGAACAGGTGGTAGGAAAACCTTTTCCCGCTTCTTGATTGGCCACCTTACACATTCGATCAAAACATTCTATCCTTTCTCCATGGCAATGACTGCTGACATCACGCGTTGCCAAAACAAACCTTAGCAACGGCAAGGCAGAGCCGCAGCTAAAAAAGCTGACATTAAATGACTCGATAAAATACGCTTTCATGTTGTTAATTGTTCTCTACCCAAGTCCAAATTTTTAAACTGACCTCCTAGTATACTGTACTCACTCTGTATTGTCACCCAATAGTACAGTTTCCAGACGTTTGGGATTTAAAAACGTGTGTTGCCTGTGCCATCCGTCTGTTAAAATACACTACAAAGAGCTTTGCAGACTTCGTCCACAGCCCCGGCTGTATCATGGAAATGATCCACAGAATTCCCCACGTAGCCTTTGTCGGAGGGGACGTTGGACATGACATGCGAAGGAAAACAAACTGGCAACAGTCATTTAAATGGGCATTCTAACCGTGCGTAAAAAAAGAAAGGCCTTCCCGACCAGAGAGATAAAAGATACAAAATGTCAACTGACCTTTGAATTTGAAAAATATCACTTTTCTTCCTAACCCCTGTCGAACTGTAGCCATAAGGGCACTACATTTCTCCATATATGGTATAAGAAGTGACAGTTTGTCAAAAGTTAGGTTTTAACACGCCCATTAAACTGAAATAGGCTGTTCATCAGCCGATGAAAAGTTTAGGGCCACAGCCTTTAAAAAATGTGGATTCAGTGTCATTTTTTGTCAGGTAGCCACACTGCCATGACCTTCTGATGGCAAAGGCAAAAAAGCTTTCTCTCTTTGAACGCGGTCTTGCAGCGTGCAATTGCTGAAGTTTGACGCAGTAAGACAGTCATTTTAAACTTCTTAAAAGATCTTAAAAGATCCTGAGGGAAAAGATCCTAAGAATTTTATTCTTGACAGTCATACCATGTGCCAAACTCATATTTGTAACATCCTCATTTTGTATTAACTCAGCACATGCAGTTCATCACAATTGGACTCTCAATAAATATCAGGGTTGCATGTGCCAGGAAGATTATTCACCTAGTTAGCACCCCTTTACTTCATGATGATGTTGTCATTGTACAAAGGGGTGGATGACTGGCTACTTAAATCAATGTTTTTTCAGGGGTAGTTTTATTCAAATGGCTGTAGCGGACATAACTTACTTTCCTCCCCTTACTTTTATGGTCATGGATATCACTGTAAAGAAAATGGAATGGACTTTAATTTTCATGGATTTTAATCATGAATTGAGGAGATACAATCATTTAAAAAGTTGTCCACTTAGTATGGCACTTCTGATAAAATATTTTGTCTTTCTTGCATAGGTATATAGTGTCTCAGAACTATGCACCCCACCCCCTTTTATTGTTCATCTTGAGCAAAGTATCACAGGAAAACAATTATTTGTGCATATTGATGTATGTGTCCGCTCTTCCTTCCTTCATCAGCAGCACTGACCTGTCAGGTTCTTAAATGCCGGAGCTGGAAGGAGAGCAGAGTTTTTACTGGGCACCTGTAGGCCATGGATGGATGGTGGCCAGAGTCCGACCAGTGTCCTCAGTAGAGTAGTAGAGCCACAGTAGACACTAAAAGGAACTAATGATCGTCCTGCATGTGGATGTAAAGACACCACCAATAGGTGAATATTGTATACGTCACACTGGCACAAGCTGCAATACAGCATAACAGAAGGATTATTCCTTTAGGCTCTACTTATCTTGTAAAGTGCTACATTTTAATACCAAGATCTTGGGCTCCATAGAAACACCAAAATCCCCATGCATAGCCTGAGTTCCAGTAGGTTCTGATGTTCTATCATATGTGTTCATGTTTGTACTGTATAGGTTCTTACGTTTGGTGAGTTCCCCTCAAACTCCTGATTATGCAGGGCAACCAGTGTTTTCAGCTGGCAAATAATTGTCTCTTTGATGTTTCTCTCACTGGACCTACATTGATATATTCCAATGAATGTTCTGTATTAAGAGAATAAATGCATGGGTATGGGCGGTGGGGGGTGAAAGGTGGTTAGGAAGTGAAAAGGGAGAGATAGGCCTAATTAGAGAAAAGAGTGACAATCATTCATAGGTGTAAGGAAGTGAGAAAATCCACATCGGCTGAAAGAAATAAATAAATAAAGAAAGAAAACTATTCCTACCTGAGCAGCAGTGCACTGGGCTCGACCCTCCACACCTCCTCCTGCTCCAGCAGCTGGGTGCAGAAAAGAACATGAAGTGTATACAGCACTGATGAGTTGTTTTGGGGGTCCTGTATTTTTGTGCAAGGCAACAGCTGTTGGTATGACTGTGTAACCTGGCAGCACAAAAATATACTGCAGCATCATCTCCCATAAGATTTATCACTTTTAACGATCCCCGTTGCTTAAAAGTGTCTCCACCAATTTTGATTTTGTGTTCAAATGCAGATTCTAAAATATCTGAACTGCCGGTAAGATATCCCAACAATATGACATGTTTGTCTGAAGTCTGTTTATACCACAGGATATAGTTAAAGTTTGTGTTGGTGTAGTAACAATCTATGTCAACATTTTCTCCTTGGTTAGAAATCCACTGATCTGGGCTTTGATTAACCTTGTTGTCAGCTGTGGTTCCTGAAAATCCAAAAGAACATGAAATTACAAACATAAAATGATAAGATAAAAATGAAGTACAGATGTCAATATCTAAACTGACCTGTAGTTTTCTACAGGTTTAAATTACATATAATGTAATAAAGTGACAAAACTATGGTGCTACGCACCTGTAACCCAGATCATTAAAATGATTAAGATTATTGGGAGCTGATCCATGTTGGTCCTTAGGTGAACAGAGACAGAGTGGGTGTACTTGTGTGTTGCCTTTTCTAAGTGATCATGGGAATGTACTGCCCCCATGTGGTCAAAGATAAAAAGAATTAGACGTGCTGACAATGTGGTGATTGTGGTTCTTGTACATGTGTCAGTACATGGACCCTACACTTTCCTTCAAATCACACATCAACCACATAACCAAGACATCCTTCTTCCACCTCCGCAACATTGCACGTCTCCGACCCACTCTTTCCTCCACAGCTGCTGAGACACTGATCCACGCCTTCATCACCTCCAGACTCGACTACTGTAACAGCATCCTATACGGCCTCCCCTCCACTGCTCTTCAAAAACTACAATATGTCCAAAACTCTGCTGCCCGACTGCTCACCCGCACCCCTTCCAGAGAGCACATCACACCTGTCCTCCACCGACTTCACTGGCTCCCCATAAAACAACGCATACACTTCAAAATCCTCCTCATCACTTACAAGGCCCTCAACAACCTTGCACCCGTATACTTGACAGACCTCCTCCACCGACACTCCCCCACCCGCCGACTACGCTCTGCCGATGCAAATCTCCTCACCCCTATCACCACAACCAAATACCGGACAATTGGCGACAGGGCTTTCACCATTGCTGCCCCCACCCTCTGGAACTCTCTCCCCCAGGCCATCCGCAACTCTGACACACTACTTTCTTTCAAATGCCACCTCAAGACCCACCTGTTCAAAATTGCATACGACACCTGACCCTACATCCAGTTTTCAAAAAGTTGTTGTCAGTGAAATCCTTGGATCAAGCCAAGTTCAATGAACCCAGTGACGTAAATTTCCAGGTGCCACATCTTCCCATCATTTTCAAAAATGTCAAAAGTGAAACTGAATTTTCACAGGTCACAAACTTCCCGAAACTTGGCATATATAATCTTCAGACCAAGCCTCACACAGAAACCTATGTGGTGATTTGATCAGGGAAAGCAATGCATGTTACTGCCAATCGAATTTGGCAGCGAAGGCACCAGTCAGGAAGTGAGGTCATATCTTGGCAATGCTTTGATGTATCGTAATCATTCTTAGTAATAGGACTCTTAACAATATCACAATCAGTCACAACAAATGTATTGCAGTTTGGCCATGAGGGGGTGCTGTAATGAGCAAGAATGTGTTTTGACTCATATCTCTTAATGTGTTTGGGGTTGAAACTAAATGATCATGTGTTATGAATCCTTGGATCAAGCCTCACACAGGAACCTATGTGGTGATTTGATCAGTGAAAAGGTTTCTGTGTCAATCAGATTGACCAGTGAAGCCACCAAACAGGAAGTGAGCTCTCGGAAACGGGGGATAGCATATTTTTCAATGTGACCGGATGAAGCCAGATTTTCGATTTTTCAAATTGGTCACCAGGTTACTGTGCAAGCTCGAGACCCAGCCTGGTGACGTTGGCCAACGAATCCAAATATGATAAACTGACTACTTGTTCATTAAATTATTAATCTTTCTTCAGTAAAGCAAATTTATTCTCAGTATATTACCATAATTTAGGAGGGTTTTAGCTTTCATATGAGACATTTCTAAAACCAATGGATTATTAAAAGTCAGGTTATAAGCTTTTGTTTCTACAAAATGGATAAGCGACAAGACTTTTGTCAGGGACTGTAAATACAAACACAGACACAGAGATTTATTGTGTATCATGCCTGCTATACTCATCTCTCTCTCAACAATTTAATTATGCATGAAAAATAGGACATTTGTATTGCCAAAGCAGTAATACAGGTACCTAGATGTCTATGTGTAGACATACATACAGGGGTACAGTATATCATAGTAAAATAATAATAATAATAATAATAATAATAATGATGATGATGATGATGATAACATGAGTGACAGATCAGTTTACAATACTCTATAAAGAGAACACTACAATATATCTCCTATGTTTCTCTATAGAAATAAATAAAATAAAATTAGGTTGCTGCTAGAGGAGCCGAATGCTCCTTTTTCTGAGAGGATAGTCAGTTTTTCATATGCCTATGGTTTCAAAGTTAGGGTGATATGTTGTACAACTAGGAAAGACACTTCTGTCATCTGTCTTAACCTTCCTTGTCTGGTAGCTTTTTCTCTTTGGACAGCCAGGTTTTCCAATGCCTACCTGTTTCCCAAGCAAGGCTGTGGTCACTCAGCTTGTACGTCTCAGCAGGATTTGCTTCTGCTTCGTATCTCTGAGAGAGAAGAGATACTCTGCCAATTTATAGTTTAGATTTGAGACCAGATGGAAATCCATTCTGAATTGACTGGTAGTTTGATTTCTCCAGTGTTTTCTTTTGCTTGTTTCATGGCTTTTTTGACACAAATTGCTGTTTGGGGAGCAGGGCTGGTTTGAGCATGTTGTATATTAGTGTTTGACATGGAGTTAGTGAGCTTTAGTACCAGCTGGCGTAAGGACAAAAGAGTATTTGTGATCCTTGATTTAAGGTGCATCCAGAATTTAAGTGCTCCTTTTTGGATAGGTATTGCCAATGGGTAACGGCCTAATTCTACACTACATGCATTAAATCTAAAATGTTTGTCTCATTCAGTAGTCATACATGCTGAGTGGACCCCATACTTCACTTACAGCACAATAGAGTGTATAATGATGTAAAATAATTTATAACAAATTGCTATTGGTATATAGTTAACTGGACTGTATTACATAGAGGCCTCTTCTGGCTTATTCTTTAAGGGCATGCACTGCTATGCTGAAACTTCTAGTGGTTTAGGACTGGTTAGCTTTAGCCAAATAGCGAGGGCCTTCCTCGTCACCATTTTTTCAGAAATTGCATCATATCTGCCCCCGTTTTTCCCATGCTGATTAGTGGGTGCTCCACATTCAGCTCATGCAGGAGGCCGCCTAAGTAAAATGGTGGTGGAAATGAGCCCTGTGTAACTCCATTTTGACATTTGAAAAACTTGTTCAATTGTGGCTGAATTCGCTAGCCTAGCATTTCCCATTACAATGAATGGGGACGGGACTTACTCACTTTCTCCAGTTAATATAGTACTATGTCTAGGGCAGTGCAACCCATAATTAATGTGTGTCTATGTTTCTGACATCTGGGTTTCTTTTGGAAAATCATGATTTTTGTTTTTGTGGGAGCCCAGGTCTGACAGTATTTTGCCAGCAGGTAAAGGTGTTGTTTTAGTCCCTGTTTAGAAGGGAATAGGAGCACCAAGGTGCCTGCAAAGAGCAGAAATGTAACTTCTGTGTGAAGGGTGAGTTCAGGGCCTGTCGGCTGCTCTAACTGCCTTCTCCCAAACAACCCCAAGAGGGCAGTACAATCACATGAAGCATTACCCTCCAACTTCGACCTGGACCACCACCCCCATCCTCCATTCCTTCATGACGTCAGTTGCACCCCCAACCCCCACCCCCACCCCCATGCCAGCTCCTAGCCAGTCTAAACTCACCTCCTTTAAATCATTAGCTGAGAATCCCTGTTGCAATGGTAGAAGTGTGTTTCCAGCAGACACAGTGGGTGATTATGCATGTCAAATGCATCAGATACACAGACCATTGTTCAACACAGGGGCCTCAAGGTGGTTTCTCATACTGCTCGACAAGCAAGGCATTTTAACTGCTTGTCAACTGGTTCTGCAAAACTGCATATCATGTCAGTGTTTCTCAGGTAAATTAGACAGGAGGAAAACCTGTACTAGGCAAATGAGCTTTAGATAGTGGCCAAAAATTCTTTGGCCACCCTACTATATTCAGTACATAACACATGTTCCAAGATTGTTCAAGCTATGATACTGCACTAAATATGCAAATATAGAACTGTTTCAAGCTCTAAACACTTTGGGAAACAATTACATTTTACAACAGGAGATAAGCTAGGCTAAGTGTGAGGGAGACAAACACAAGTGGATATGATTCTAATTAAATCATCCCCTGTGCTTACAGCACACCCACTCCCGAGCTTTGATGCATGCTATCAACACACCCTTCACGCACACTCATATGAAATTGGAAATGCTCAAGTCAACATTTTTCAACTTTGAATACTGCTATAGACAGTTTAGAACAGGGGGAATCATTTACAGTAGTACAATAATCCTTTGTACTTCCTTGTAAACCAGGAGATTTATGCTAGTGAAAATTAACATATAAGTGTTCATAGTGTAGACACCTGCTGAGTGTTTAGTGTTGTTTAGCAGAGTTGTTGTTATTCTTAACTTTTTTTATATATGCTAGTCAAGGTTGTTACCCATGAACAGTCCACAGTTCAAGATTTTACTTTGTAGTATAACATGTATTTTGATTTTGTAGAAGTAGCCTGAGGGCTCTGGCAGAGTTGTGATAAAAAAGAGACTCCCAACCAACTTGCCCAGAGCTAAAACAGTGCGATGAGACATTAAGACAGTGTTATTTGGAGGGAGAAGGATGGTGGGGAGGGGAAGGGGAGTGGAGCTAAAACTAAGAACATGCAGGGATGTGAATCCTGAAATGTTTTGACATCTGCAGAGGATACTTTATTCCTGCCGCACGTCAAAGAGACTGTACAGGAGAGACTCTTAATGAGACCGGAAGCAGAGTAAAAACTTGTCCAACTACATCACAATTAATTTTGGGCGAGTGCCAGGGGAGCGCCATGCTACATGAAAGCCATGGTGTACTGCGAGAAGTGAAGTGAGAGGCAAGAAATTTATCTGTGAACGAGAAAACGGAGAGAGGTAGGCCGCACAGAGACACAAGTCCACTCATTGTGAAAGTGGAAATGTGCAACACTGTATCTAAAGATTCCGTAAACTTCTGAGTAATCTAGACAATGCTAATTACAAAAATAATAATGGATGAATTGAATGCTAAATTTAAAGACTGTACCAAAGACTGATATTCTAGATAGTTGCTGGTGAATTGATTCACCAAGACAATACAACAGAGTTAAAAAAACAGCCCTATGTGTAATATTCTGTACTGTGTGCAGAAACTCACAATCAAGGTCCTAGAAAATGAGCATGATGACTGTACAGTAAATGTAACACAGTGCAGTTGTCATAATGTGGTACCATTCTAAAAAAAATGTTATGAAACATACTGAGACGCCAGACATGCAGTTTTGTTGCTCCTCGTGAGAATTTCATGGGTTTATTGAAAGTGTGAAGCGCTTACCAAGGTCAGCACATTTATCATCACACAGAGAGTGAGGAAGGACAAAGAAAAATAAACGCTGATGCTGAAGCAGGGGGAAAGAGAGAGAGAGCGATAGAGAGAGAGGGAGAGAGAGAGAGAGAGAGAGAGAGAGAGAAAAGTGAAACCCAGTGGACCACTGTATCAAGAGATGATCCATGTGTGAACATTGACCTGTGCTTCTGTATGCCACTGCCAGTGAGTTCCATGCGACCATTATGGAGTGGTTGAAGGGTTTCAGAAGGAGACACAGGACCCAGGAGAGAGCCCCTTACCCCTTTCAAAGACCTCACAATCACAGAGTGGAGAGGGGCCCTCCCAGGTTCCCAATAGTCCGCCTCCTCACAATGTCAGTCCAGCAGCTAACGTGACAAACAATAAAGCAAGTAACATCTAACATTGTAACAACGTACTAGTATACACTGAACAATATATCTTTGACAGCAACTCAAGGTGTCCCCTTTTTCTTTTCTAATGACAAGGTGAGAAAATTCAGAGAGCTGAGAAGGCTGCCACAGTGCTATGTGCGAGACACATCATCATATAGAAAATAGCGACTCATCTAGAACTCAAAATGCTCAAAGTTAGAAGCTACATTGAGAGAAAAAACATAAGGAACTTGCACAAAGCACAACAGGTGGTCAAAGCATTTTTCACCATTATGCTGCACTGCTTTTAGAAATCTAGTTGAGGCACTTCAGTTTTTTTTAGTTCAGGATGCTTAAAGCTCTTCTTAAGTTTGTCTAAGTGGACAGGTTTACAACAGTGTGGATAGAAGACAATAATGTCACAGTGACTTTCAGAATCCTGAAAAGTACATTTAAAGTGCTTTTGTAGTGTAGTATTTTTTGTCAGAGATGTTGGTTACAAATCACAGTCGCCACAGATCACACCTTCCCCACCTCCTGGAGACAATGGCAGAAGAGAAGAGAGGTTTAGGTTTATCTGGCAATTACCTAAAGTGAAACACACTGTCACACAATCATACACAGGGCTATAACAAACATCATTAGGGAAGCATTCCTCTGGTAAATTAGGATATTGATTCCCCACCCCGTGTCAGGTAGCAGAGAGCTGGCAGTGGTGAGGCCTGGGGATAGATCATGGGTGGAGACAGGTACACCTGCCCGCTCTCCAGTTCCTATTGGCAGCTGACAACAAACCCAAGGTTCCTCTGAAAAAAAAACCCCTAGAGGATTCAATTCCACAAATAGCCTTTTTCACATAGGCAGGCACATGCAAAACGCACTGACTGCAAAAAATAGCTGCCCATGGATTTCCCATTCTCCAGATCCACTGTATCAGCCATTAAGAGTGCAGTGCTTGCAAGCAATTAATTATATGGCTCTAAATGAAATGTTCTGTCATGTTTGGAAGTTTAGATCTTGTGTTTATTTTTGCGTGTGGCCATGCAGTAACTATTTTATCATTACATTACACAAGAAATACACTTTTCTTCACTTTCCATTAAGTAATGGTAGTTTTTCTCCTGCTGTTTACTTGCTTGTTGAGATAAGAACACTGTAACGGATTAGTTCAAGAGGATGTTACAGCCTTTAACAAATCTTAAAAATACAAAAGCTAAGAGTTAAGTCAATATAGGGTGTGAGCATTGAAGGCTGAGACTGTGACCCGCACCAGAGGTTTGAAGCCCTGTTGCGTTTTTGAAAGACTCTTCTTCTTCTTCTTCTTCTCACAAACTCTGCCTTTTTTACATTACATTACATTTTTAGCCACTTCCCATGCACAAAAACCCATGACATTTCTGTATGCACATCCCTCCAGCTAGCCAAACACAAAGAAACAAACTAATTCACATGACCACTCAAAACTTTGAAACTTTATAAAGTATTGTACATTATGATTACAATTACAGCCAAAGTACCTGTCTGGCATGACGCCACCAACGGCAATAGAAGGATTTTTTTTTTCATTTCTGTCAGATGTCATTCCTTTACTCACCAGTGTCAGTAATTCACACATCCAAAATTGTACATATACAAATACACACATACAGACACAAACACTTTCCCACTTTCTGGCTATTTGGAGGTGGTCACCCTATTGTTGAGGTGTGAGGGTCCATCATCACCACATGTGGCTATATTTTATATCTATTACCTGTACAGACTTGGAACACACTTATCATCCATTAGTCCTTAGTGAAAACTGAACAGACTGCATAAACATCTTGCATGACTGCAGTAGTTGGTAACTCCTATTTGTATGTCTGTCATGTAGTGTGCCTTCTGCTGCAGTTTTTAGACACAGCTGATAGAGACAACAGTAAAGCGAGAAAGTAGGAGACAACAGATAACCATGCTTTATTGTTCTGTCAGAGTGTAGTTAATAGATGCCATTGCTGAGGTTCAAGATGCAGGACCTGTGTATTCATCATTCGCATTGTTGTGGAGCTGCTGTTTGTGTGTCTGTTATTCATTGTTAACCTTTTTATTTACAGCAAAATAAAGAAGACAAATAAAAGCTAAACATGGATGGATAACAAACTTCTGTTTCTTTTATTTCTTCTATATTCTATATGCACTAACCCCCCCCCCCCACACACACACACACCCCATTAAACTGAAGTCACACTAATTGAGTTTTTTGTCAGTGGACATTTTCAACCTGTATTGGACTTTTAGGTTCTTAGGTAACTTTCCCCTTAAAGAATGTAAATCTCTTACTAAGAGTCAGCAACTAAATTCTCAGATGATACTACAGTTGACAATTTTATCCTCTGATTCTACCTGGTATTTATTAGTTATTCTATAAAGGGAAATCTCCTGATTTCCTTAATGTATGTTCAAAAACACTGTGCCTGTCAGCAGTAGAGAAGCAACACGGTCTCTGAATGTGATATTCCTGTTTGTGTGTCTCTCTAGGGGATGCCTAAGGCATGACTTCAGAACCCACTCATACTGAGCCTCAGATACCTGCTGATGTGATTGATCACCATCCTCTTGTCGAATCTCCTGGGGACTGAGAGAAGCAAACTGCCAGGAATGGAACAATCTGCAGATGACGGCCCTCTGTGTACATGCTCGCAGGGAAATGTAAACAATCACCCTCATGGCCAATTAGAATGTATCAGTTTACCCTCATAAGCCTTTCATCTAAATCTGGTTGTACGCGATTTATAGGTTGGTACGGTAAGCAATTTACACCCAAGCATCTCTTAGTTTTTAATCAAACTCAGTAAGAGAGACGGAGAGAGAGAGAGAGAGAGAGAGAGAGGTAGAGAGAGAGAGAATGATCATTGGTCTTTTGTTGGTAGTGCAATTAATTGCTAAGATGGTTATACACACATGACACTTTCTTGGCCTCAACATGACTCCTTATGCAACCTCTGTGATTTGGACGTAAATAATAAATCTTTCGCCAAAAAAAGATAAGATGATTTCTGTTGTATTTGCACTAGCATCATAGCCTGTGCCTGTGATGCTGCATAGAATTTTACATTCAGTCAGTCTGGCCCAGGGAATCAGGATTTGGCTGGTTAGCTTCAGTTGATTCATTATTTTCCAGAAATCATATCCACCCCCGTTTTCTTCATGGTGATTGGTGGGTGCTTCACTCATGCATGAGGGTGTCATCGAAGTACGTCACCGTCCATTTTTGAACATCCTATGCCCTTTCTCGATATACCTTTCTGCTCTGCAATCAGTAACGTGGCACTTAAATGACAAAGTACAATGGCGGCGAGAATAAGCTCCATGAAACTCCACTGTGTAAAATGTGTTCAATTTTGGCTGAATTCCCTAGCGTTCAATAATATTTCTGATCAGGGGTGTTGTTAGACCCGAGTCCTGGTTGCTCAAATAGCAAAGACTGCTCGCATCCAACATGCTTGGCCTGCAATAAAACAACAAAGGTTGATGTAATAAACGTGCAATTGTAATCCTGAAATTAAACTAAGTAAGACGTCAGGATGGGCTAGCAAGAACACAAATGGATCATAGCTGCACCAACTTAAGGTAGGACAACTGGTTTCCTTTAGCATATGATAGCCGTGGCACTAGTTACCAAGACAGTCACAAGAAATGTTATTTTCATTGCATCTGAAGTCATTTAACGTAGGATTTATCGTCTACTTACTGTGACTTCTACTACCATCAAATTCATAGCATCACAGGCTAGTCACTGTCTGACATCACCACCACATTAAGAAAGTTTTGACCATGCGTGTACACCTATTTAGCTAGTATTAATCTGTTGAATATGGCAAGGGGGTTGTAGTTGTAGTTTTAATTCTGTAGGTGTCCATGAATTTATTTTGTTGTTAGCCATGTGTGTAGCTAACATTTTAAGTGTGGTGTACCCGTGTGTGTATGCGCTCCCGTGAGGCAGTTGTTCAAGTTCCCTAGATTTGTTCACTAGTGTTCATTGTTCATGTGTAGTATAATAATAATAAGAAGAAGAAGAAGAAGAAGAAGAAAAAGAAGAAGAAGAAAATAATAATAATAAAAATAGCCCCATAGAGGAGACTTTTCTGTGGCTGCATTACCAGCAACTGCTACCATAGAACATTCGTAGCCAGTAAAAACTGCAAGAAAAACTGACCTGACCATAGGCATTAGGGGCAGATTTATAATTATTTGTCGCAAATTCAACGTTGGTATTCTTTCTTCTCTATGTGTAGCATGACCATGTTTAGTAATAGCCTATTTTAATGTTACATTTTGGCTGCTGATGTATGTGGTGCACTTTGGCAGAAGAGACGTTCACAGGCTACCTTTAATGTAAACATCAAGCTTCTTCTGCATGGCCCGTGAGTTGTGGCGATTGGCCTTTCCTTTCATTCTGAAATTATGTTAAAATTGCATGTTAATCAATTTCAAAAAGGCAATGACGCGGTAGTTTAGCGACCGGATATCTACCTCAGTCACTGTCAACATGGCGAACGTGGAGCAACGGCAAGATTTCAATGCAGCTGTTTTGGAAGATGGATGAGCATGTTAGCCAACGAAGTCTACAAAGAAAATCTCCTTGGCATTGTTGTCGACGAGGTTCATCTGACTTATAAATGGTAAGTGTTGCCAAGTCAACCCAGTTTACAGTATGTAAATAGCAGAACAACACAGTAATATCTTGCAAAGTTGTGGAGCTATTTCATTGACAAAATAGCTGCACGTTACATTGTTGATGATAGCTTTTGTGCAGTTACGTTTTTGTTTACTCATATGCAGGTTACTATTCTCTGTCTAATGTGATTGGTCGAAGCTTCGTCCAGTAGCAAACACAGGCATTTTACACACGTGGGTTAAGCCCGCCCTCTGAGAAATGGGTTTACAACACAGCTTGGCCAGACCAATGTTCGCAGAGCATTGATAAGTCGCGTTAGCCAGGCTAATCTTAATCAGCCCAATTTTTAAAATTTCGAACCCCCACAAAGAAATGACTCTTCTGGGCTGTTCTAAATACCTAGCGACCGCCCTGTTTTGTATTGAAACGAATGGTGCCAGGACTTTCTCCCTTTCTCCAGTTGTTGTAATATGGTCTGCCCAACCTGCCTATTCTCAGCTGTTCCTTCGCCCGAGAAACCGAGAACCATTTAAAAAACAAACACTAATACACATACATCATCGGAATCAGTGGTCTGATTGGTTGTAGCTGTCCAGTAGTATACAGAGGCGTTTGATAGACGCCCATTGATCCCACCTCTGATAACTTCCTGTCTATGAGATCTTTGCCAGACCAAGCTCTACAAATGAGCTTAGTGCAACAGCGAGGCTATTAGCATCATGCATCGCTTTATTAATAGTCTTAGGTGAAGGAAGGTGGAAAATAATGCTAAGTGCCTAAAACTGCATGATCAAGTGGTATCATTAGACTAACCAGCAGCAGTATATATTATATCCAGCATGTCTCTTGAGCTGGTGAATGTGGAACAGTCTGTTGCTGATGAAGTAATTTCTCATTCTGAGTGTGATGCACTGGGTGTCCATGATAATGCTGTGTTGACATTTTACCTGACCCTTTACCAGAAATGTTATGCTTTTTTTTCCTTTTTCTTTTCTGTCCATGTTTAACTGATTCTTCTGGATTTTTTGTGTCCCAAAACTGTCCTTGCTCAGCTCAGCTCCTGGAGCCAAGAAAAAAAGTGTGATTTTTAAAAAAAAAAAGAAGAAGAAAAGAAACGAAGGAAAGGAAAGATAGCTTGGCTCACAGCCTTAAAAAATGACAGTTGAGCATAGAAAATGGCTAGTTCGAGTAAACAGCTTCTCCATTCTTATCAGAAAGCAATTTGTTCTCATAGTGAGATAAAGTCAGGGCGCTCCATCATTATGAAATGCCTGTCTGCACATGGTGACATGGGGTGTGAGGGGAGAATACTGCAGTAGAGTATGTTTGTGTGTGTGTGTGTGTGTGTGTGTGTGTGTGCACGCGCAGGCGAGTGTGTGAATGTGTTGGTGTGTGTATCAGTGTGTATGTGTATGTGTGAGAGAGGGAGAGATAGAGAGTGAGAGGGTGGATGGATGGAGGGAGGGAGGAAGGGAGGGCGGGCGGGGAGAGAGTGAGGAGATATTGCCTTGTGAGCAGTCCAACTATCTCGTAAAGAAATCTGGCTTGCTGTTACAGGGCACGCTTTAGTAGACTGTTGTTGGCGTGGCGGGAGTGTCTGTGGTCCCGATGTGTGTGGAGAGCGCTGCAGTGCACAGTGCCAAGTGACAGCCATACCTGCCAGGCAAACAAAATGGCTTCCAGCGGCAGTACAGGGATCTATCAACTGATACGAACTCCCTCTCTCCATCTGAATGGAGGAGTCGGAGACAGGCTGGTATTCATAGGTTCATAGGTTTTTTTCAACACACTGTGTACAGTGAAGACATTGTGTGACTGGAAAGCCTGCCCATTTTCCCAGCACTACGCACACTTACTAATTCATCCTTTATGCCCCCAAGTCCCTCTCCACCCCTGCCAACTGCTCTACTCTTCTTCAGATTATTGGGTGATACACAACTAATTACAAAGTATTGTGCAGGAACTGCAAACACCTTGTGAAACAGATGAGCAATCTTTTTGCTTTTCCTCTTTTGCTGTCATTGGCAAACTAGACATATCTGTATAATGAAGCTCATTGCACAGGGGCAGGCGTTCATCTTGTGAGCAGATTCATCCCACTGTGTCCCTGTGGATTAAAGCAGAAATAGCAGAAAAAAGCAGTAATAGCAAATGACTTTAGCAAATTGTTAAAGTAGCCCATTGCCTTTAAAAAATGAACATAGGTGTGGATTCATTCATGTCATTTTTAAACCCAGAGCCACAAGTCAGGACAGGCTTAACAAGAGTTGTAGTCTCTCAAAATAAGGGGACTGCCACGATAAGAAAGCTAATGGTGGTAAGCAAGCAATTACATGAATGGAGGGGAGAAATCTCCCACATTCCAGCATACTTATACAAATGACTGAACTTGCCAAGGCCGTCATCCTGCAGACAGAGAGAGAGAGAGAGAGAGAGAGAGAGAGAGAGAGAGAGAGAGGGAGAGAGGCCTGAGGAGAATAGGGAATCTGCGTTTGAAATATACACTTGGCGAGACCTCCTGGTCCCAAAGCACTGTACAATGGCTCATTGGAAAGTTGGGTGAGAGAACCCACATCCCAATTATAGTGCGGTAGCCTTGGAATAAATCTGTTAACACATTGTGAAATCTTTGGCAGGCATCCAGCGCTGTAATTGGATAATTTATGTCAAAGTGGCTTGTTATCCAAAATGTTGAATGTATAAAAGAGTGTACTTAACCCTTGTGACATTTCTTTTACACAGAAAATTGAAAACTCATGCAGTGGACAAAAGCTTTTGGAATAAAATATGGATGTCGCTATCTGCAGCGTCCACTGTTCAAATCGGTGATTAGGTGTTCCTCTGATATTCTGATATCATGTTGTGGGTTAGATTTATCTGGCTTAGCTGTTTATGCATTCCACCCTTTGCTTTCATCAGTGTTCTTCACCTCTTCACTGCACACCATTTATTCCATTTATTCATTATTTTATGTTAGTGGACTACTCATGGACTCCACTCTTTCACTTAAATTTCTCTTAGTTGATTCCTCCTACATATATTCCTTTTTTATTTGCCTCTTGTTTAATTAAAAAAAAGGCAAAATGGGTCTATCTGCAATTTAACTCACAATAGATCAAGTGGCTTCAGACAATACAGCATAATGAGACATACTGTGGGTAAACACAGGCATAAGAAATAGACGAGACTTAAGAACTGATATGAGCTTTGAGATATGAAGTGAAATCAAAACTGCACATGTATTATTGACAGATAAATGCACTCTCTCAGTCCCCCAGGCCATCACAGCTACTGCGCAAGTCCAGAGGAAGATGAAAGACCCCACACACTTCGTGTGTCTGTGCCTACATGCGAACACAAGAAGGGTGCAAGCAGTTTAAAGTGATAGTGTGGGATGTGATCAGAGCTCATCTTCACACACTAAGCACATAAAAGTCCTTAATGAGGTTACACATATTGTATGTGCATGTGTTTGTGTTTGAAGCATGTAGCATGTGCACATTGTTAGTCTAAGATGCAATGTCTGTGTGTGTGCGTGTGCATGTGTGTGTGTGTGCGTGTGTGTGTGCATGCGTGTGCGCGTGCATGTGTATGTGTGTGTGTCTGTGTGTATTTGGACTGTGTGTGTTATAGGACTAGCAATGGCTGAATGCCATAGAACCATTCTTATTTCATAAGTTGCTCAAAGCACTGACATACAAACTATGAATTAGTAATCATTTCTCTGTGCTTGGATTCTAATGGCCTGCTCCCGAGAGGCCTTCTAGAGAAACTGACAGATTTAATGACCGGCTTTTTTATGAATAAAACACATCCAGCTTGAACAAAAGCTTTTAAACTGCATTTTACAATGCTATGTTTCTATACATAATTCATTGACAACACACACCAGGGTCAATATTAAGCAGCGCAGCATTTGACTTCATATCATCATTTTTAGAAGAATTAAGCCAATCTCTTAGATCAAACGGAAAGCGAAATTAAGTCAAGAGTTCGGAGGGAAAAATAAAATCCTTTGTTCTCTGACAAAAATACATTGCAACACTCCAAGAAAGAAAAGACCATTTTAGCTGGGCAATACATTTAACATTGAAAAAGAAAGCAAAAGCTCCTGCAAAACGCCATTATAAGAAAACAGGTCATTGCACTAAGCCAAGCCTGCTCCGCTACCAGTCAAAGTTGTTTTTTAACATGAACCTTTAGTGTGTTGGTTTTTGAGCTATGTTTGGCTGTAAATACTGCAAGCTCGTATTGGGTGGAAATCGCAAGGTCAGAAAGGTGAGGACAAACTGATGCATCATAGATGCTGGCCATGAAAGTGTAAACAGCATTTCAATGAGTAGGTATGGTATAGCAGAACACAAACACAAGAATCTAAGGGAAAGATCTGGAAAGGCTGGAAATTGGAGTCACACAAATAAATCCCAGGTCAGAACAGAGACATGTAAACAGATGAAACAAATCCCTGATTCATCACTGTCAGAGACCACATCCTACTATAGAAAGCCATTTCATGCTTTGGTTCTACACTAGGGTCATGAGTAGACATAGTAGTGTGATTTGGGGGGGATTGCACGCACGCACGCACACACATGCACACACGCGTACACACACACACATACACACACACAGAAACAAACAAACACACACTCACACACACACTCCCTAAAAACTAATCTCGAGTGTCTGTTCATCATCAATTTTCGAGAAATACAGTACATAGTAGAGCTCGTACCTACTGCCATGAATGCCGTCTGTAAATGTGGCTTTCGTAAATAACAGTTTCATTTTCTTGTGCACACAGGCTCATGCCCACTTACTGTAAGTTCCATTATTCCTGCAGCCTCCCATTAAGATTTTTTGAAACTAAAGGACTTGTTTGTTTAAGTGATCATTTCAAACAACAAACCAGCTCCAGTATTATGTATTGACCTCAGAGCTTTTACATTGACTATACAAAAACAGTGCAGAAACAAGAAGGGAAAGTTATCATCATGCAGGCTCAGTTTTCTTTAAAAGCCAGCTTACTGAGGAATAACCACAATGAGAACTGCCTAAGAAATATTGAATATTTTTCTTGCAGTTCATTACTTTCACATTTTTACTTCACATAGACTTACAGTTTTAGTCGCTAGAGAAGTAATCTTCAAGCAGTGTGGAAAGTGTTGTATTAAGAGCTCCCAGTGACACTATCCTATATTATTGGAGACGTAATTATGCAATCACAGCTAAACACTACTGCCCCCCCCCCCCCATATGTATATGCCATACATATAGCACTATGTCATATATCTCCATATGGAATAACAATCTATTCTATATCCCTTGCAGTTCTATGGGGACAGAACCAAATCTGTCATGAATCAAATGATTAATGACCATGTTTACCTCTGCATATTAAACTAAACAAATGACATTTTTTGTAAACCAGGAAGAAATACACTAGTGGCATTGCTGAGTGCATTTTTTCCCTTTTCAAAGCATATTGGCAAGTACTGGTGTTGGTTTTCAACTGAGGTGACATTTAGGATGAGGAAATAACCTAATTTTAGTGGCGGAACAAAAATTCAACAGAGACAGTAATTTGTTTCCTCTTTATTTTTTGCATTGATGTCAGGCCCACAAAATGGACGACGGGTTGGAATCTCCACAAACACCATCTCTCTGCAAAAGCAGCAGGTCAGATAGCTCTAATTGCTATGGCACCTCAGCTATCACTCGAAAATGGAACAAGTGGGGTGAAACATGGTGCGTGAGTTTGATACGTAATGAGCTGTATACAGCTGTGTCTGACCTCAGAAACACACTCTGAAAGTGTTGAACAACAAGCCAGACTATAAATATATTTCTGTGTTTATATTTTTACTTTCTCTTGCTTATATTGTTAGAAAAATACAGGGCAGTGCAGGGGGAGTGTGAACATATGAGCCTATCAATTCTGACTGGAGTTTGTGAACACATATCCAGACTCACTTCATCAGTCAAGAAATATTTACAAGTTGTGAAGTCCAACGGCGTCTTCAGTGTTTCTTCCTCTCATGACGATTTACACGCCCCATATTTCTCACCAAGAACAGAGCCGCTTTGTCAGGACCGCTGTCAAATAAATCTCATTAGGCAGTCTAACAGCCATGTGTTGAGAGAAGCACAGTGTGTACACACAAACACACACACACACACACACACACACACACACACACAGACACACACACACACACACACACGCCTTCATCCAACCCTCCCCCCAAAATCTGACGTGGGGTGAAGAGTGAGAGGAAGAGAGAGAGACAGACAGAAGATAGAAAGTGAGAGAGAGAGAGAGAGAGAGAGAGAGAGAGAGATGGAAAGACAATCTGTCTCTGGACCGCCGCTGGCTATAGAAGCATCCCGATTGGAGCTGCAGAGCTCCGGTGCTTGGGCACTCTGTGCTCGACGTCTGTGGCTGCAGGATCCGGATCAGCCGCCACCAGCTATCACTCACCGCTCCACTCGGCACTCAGTGGGGAGCTTTGGTGGAGGGATGTGTGTGTGTGTGTGTCTGTGTTGGTGTGTAAGAGAGAGAGAGAGAGAGAGAGAGAGAGACAGAGACAGAGACAGAGAGACAGAGAGGACGGGGTTGTTGGCGTGTGCCTGTGCCGGCACTAAGTCACCACAGACTAATGACGCTGTCAGAGCTAGAACAATC
The DNA here is from genome assembly GCA_030347295.1 of Setipinna tenuifilis. Classification (NCBI taxonomy): domain Eukaryota; kingdom Metazoa; phylum Chordata; class Actinopteri; order Clupeiformes; family Engraulidae; genus Setipinna; species Setipinna tenuifilis. Next base: position 12,537,224 of record CM059278.1, read on the forward strand.
TGCATTCATCATTTCTTATCTGGCGGCCAAGGGAGCCGGTCAGATGCATCTCCACAATGCTGCCGGGGTCAAGGACTGCGTGATTGAGTCGAGTGGGTGGGTGGGTGTATGTGGAGAGAGCTTGAGGGATGGGCAATAGGCTACTGCTAGGAACTAGCTTCTCTCTTACTGTCTTTTGCTCTCTGTTAATACCCACACTCCACAATCAAAACCAACAATCAGGGAATGGACAAGCACAGACACATGTGCACGTACATGGAGTTTGAGGTGCTGTGTTAAAATGCCAATGCACCAAGGCGGCAAGTAAACAGACACACTGCTAGTGCATTAGTGGTAGAGACAGATAATCACATACTCATTTTATGTGTGTCAAACATACGCTCATACAAATCAATCACTTGGATAACTGCAGTGGTTTGTTTTTTGTTTACATACTCACAACCAATGAAAACCATTCAAACCTTGAAGAAATGTAACACATTCAGACAGTCACAGGCACACACAGACACATACACACACACACACACACACACACACAGAAAGAGAGAGATACACACAAACACCTCCCCAGGGCCGTAACACAATGAAAGCCAATTTCACCTGAGCTCATTTGCCCATTTCTTTGATCGCGGGCGCCCGGGGCGGCAAATTTGTCCTTGTCGGCTTGAGGGGCGGCAGGGAGAGAGGATGGGGAGGCGGGGAGGACTTCTTTTCATTCGAAACATCCTCTTTTCACTGACTTTCTGCCGACTCACTCACTCAACGGGCCTGACCTTATTTAGCAACTCCCTCCATCAGGGAAATGAATGAGAGACATCACCAGTGCTGAACTGACAGGGGTGGGGGGTGACAAGTGCACAGGCTACAGCCACACACACACACACACGGATTCATGTTTACACACAAACACACACACACACACACACACATTCACAAACCAACACAGACACACACACACACGCACACACACACACACACACACACACACACACACACACACACACACATCAGCCCAGTCAAGCTAAGGCACTATAAATACACAGGCCATAATGAAACGCAACTAAGCATAGCACAGTGGCATGCCACCATGACTCCACCCATGACAGCCCATTACCAATATGAATGAAGCCTCCTTTGTCCTCTCTCTGTCTTTAACTTCATCTCTCTCTTTCTCTCTTTCTTTCTGTTGTCTCTCTGTCTTTCACCTGTTCATTTAGTCACTCCCATACTCTTCCATTCACTCGCCCTCTCCTCTGCCTCTTTCTCACCTTTCTCACCGAGGTTGTTTTAGTCAGTGTGATATCTCCACAGCCTCTATTTGTTAGGCAGCAATGAACAGATGGCCCATGCCTCCTCAAAAAAAGCAAGATAGATAGAAAGACAAAGAAAAAAGACAGCCATGAATCGAGCCGTCACGGGAGACAGAATGTTCTAGCATACTTGAAGAGCACCTCACTCTCTCTGTCACTCTCTCTCTCTCTTTATCTGTCTTTCTCTCACGTGTCACTCCTTCACTGTCTTGTGGGCGCAGAGGGGGTCTTTTCATGTCTACCTGTCTCAGACAGACAGTCTTCCTCTTATCACCCCCACCCATCAGTTATCAATGACAACAGCCCCGTCCCAAAACCAAACTCTTGCAAACTGCAAAGGAGAAGCTGCACAAGACACATGAGAACACAAACAAATAAAGTGAGAGAAGTGAGAGATTGAAATGGAGAGAAACGAATGAGAGAAGTTGAGAGTAAAGAGTCACAAAAATCATGATACTGACGCCTGTCTTTGTCCCACCTGTGAAGACTGAGAAATAAAACGGAAGAGAGATGGAAATGGAGAGAAAAGAAATCACAGAAAGAGATAAAGAAATCACAAAGAAAATGAAAGAGAGAGAAAAAAGAAAAGAAGCCAAAGAGACACACATGATACTGACGCCTGTCCACAGCCTCCTGAATATAGTGGTGTTGAGATGAGAGGGGTCTTAGTGGTACGGTTGGTGCGTTGCGGAGTGGTGCGGTTGTGGCTCGGGGAGTAAAGCAGTATGTTGCAGTGGGATAAACAGGCAGCGGCAGAGACATTGAGGAGCTAAGTGCGGGTGTTATCACACACATGCAGGCACAAGGGGCTGCTCTGATGGGCAGCCGTGGAAGGAGAGGCTCCCACAAGCACAGGATGCTGAAGAGATGCTTAAAAAAAAAAATACTGGAGCATTTGGAGATACTGTATTCCACATTAAGGGAGAAATGTACAGTTTGTGTAGATATGGGTGTGTGTCTTTCCACATGCCCAATTTGTGTGTGTGCGTGTGTCTGTGTGTGCGTGCGTGCGTGCGTGCGTGCGTGCGTGCGTGCGTGCGTGTGTGTGTGTGTGTGTGTGTGTGTGTGTGTGTGTGTGTGTGTGTGTATGTGCCTGTGTGCTAATGTCGGTAAGCATGTGTATATGTCTGTGTTATATCTTATGGCTACATGGGGGTTTGTGTGTACTCACATGCGTGTGTGTGTGTGTGTGTGTGTGTGTGTGTGTTTGTCTGTGTGCATTTAAGCAAGCTAATTCCCCTCCCTCGTGCAAGTGTCTGTTGGACATTTTTTGCGAAATCCTCCGAAACAAATCTCTAGCACGTCTGAACACATTAGGAAAATCTGTACGCCAAAGACATAACTGCACAAATAAATGTGCTTTGTATCTCTCTGGCTTTGGAGGAGCTCTTGTGCAAGACAACTCATTATCCCCACGTGCCCAGTGACTTATCACAGACACCACAACAACTTCTGCTGCTGCTCCACTCGATTTGTTCAAGCACTTCAGAATGAACCTATTTTAGGACCAACGCAAACAAAATATATAACATTTTCTCAAAAACAGACATCAATCACAAAAATCTCAGCACTAGTTCATACACCGCGGGTAATTTCGAGTCCACTGAGATTCTATTCCTCTCCTCTCCCCTCCATCTCCCCTCTCCAGTTCTCTCTTTTTTCTCTGTTCTGTATCGCTCTATCTCCCATAAACAGACTGCTTTGTTGGAGCTGTAAAGCTAGAAAGGGGATGATATCACATTGAGGGAAGATAAGGATCCTGATATGAAAAGATGTCCAATTCTGCCCATCTCTCTCTATTTCCATCCATCTCTCTCGCCATCTCCATCCATCTCTCTCTGTCTCTGTCTGTCCCTCTCCCTTTCTGTCTCTTTCCCTCTCCCTCTCCCTCTCTCTCTCCCTTCCGGCCCATCTCTTGACTTTTAATAAGCACAACCACAAGGAGCTCTGCACAGTGGAACTTCCTGCCCTGCAATTGAATGGATGAGGGCCTCAGCTCCTCATCTCACTTCTCTCTATCTCTCCTGTCTCCCTCTGCCGGTGCGGCACCGTCCACTTAATTAGATTTGCCACAGGACAGAGAACAAGAGGAGCAGGAGGTAGTGTGTGTGTGTGTGTGTGTATGTGTGTGTGTGTATGTGTGTGTGTTTGTGTGTGTGTGTGCGTGTGTATGTGTGCATGTGTATGTGTATGTGTTTGTGTGTATGTTATGGGGGGGTTGGATACTAAGGCAATTTTTCAACATACTCCCCACCCCCCTAGCAGCATCTGGCTGTCTGCAGATGCCCTCTGTGTGGCCCCTCGAGAAGCAGGCCGCCCTCTCTGTTTACACATCAGCTGTCAAAATAGCCTACTTTTTTTCCTCCTCTGATTGGGCGCTTGGAGTAATCACCATTGAGGTGGAGTAGAGGCCTGAGGCTTGGCTTCTGATTTTCTTTGTGTTTTTGTAGAAAGAAAAAAGAGAAAGAAAGAGAAAGGAAGTAAAAGAATGATATTGAGGATGGCAGATCGGACAGCTTGAAAAAGTAGAAGAGAGAAAGAGAAAGAGACAAAGAGAGAAAGAAAGAGATAGAGAAAAAAAAAATGAAAAAAAAGAGAAAAAAAAGGAAATCGGAAAAAAGAGACCAAGAGCACAACAAATAGCTGGGCATAGTGATGGAAAAGAGAGAATGAAAGAAAAAGAAGGGAGAGAGAGGGGGAGCAAGAGAGAAAGAAAAAAAGGGGAAGAGATAAAGACTCTTTGAGCGAACTGTTAAAAAAACAGAAAGTCTAATTAAGTTTTTCTAAGCCATGCTGCTGCATCATCAGAGGACGAGTTAGCAGCAGCAGCAGAGCAAGAAGACAGGCCCTTTGCTCCATGTCACCATGTCAGCACTATCAGGAGAGGTGTCCTCACCAAGCTCTCAACTACTCACGCACACACACACACACACACATATGTATGCCCACATGCACACACACACACCACACACACACACACACACACACATGCACGCATGCATGCATACGCACACACATGCAAACACACACACAAGTGTACCCACACGCACACACACATGGAAGCACATGTGTGCACAAGCGCGCGAACACACACACACACACACACACACACACACACACACACACACACACCTCACTGCTGACTCACCCTTCATTACCAGGAAGAGCCTGCACGTCTGCCACTGGATAATCCCCCCCTCCATTACACACACACCCACACACACACACACACACATACACATGTATCACACACAAACTACACACATATACCACACACACACACACACACACACCCTCATGTACTCAAGCACTATGGATTACTAAGGGCCAACGTGCTCCTCCAAGTATAAAAGGCATGCCAGTGGCTTTGATGAGCCACTGAATGCATTCTGCTTGAAGTGCACAGTGGGTCCGGCAAAGGAAAAAAGTCTCGATTCAATTTCACATCCCGGCAACTGTCATACAGCGAACGGGGAGCTGTGCCACCCCTGCACTGACAAGAGTGAAGGAGGGGAGAGTGGGAAAGGGGCTGGAGGAGGGGGCAGTGTGTTGTAGAGGGGGGTTTGCATTCAAAATCCAGACAAGGTCCTTTTTATCCTGAACAGTTGCCTGTGAATGAGGCTGACATGAATGCTAAATCAGAGAGCTGACTGGGCTTTGAGGTCGTGGAAGCCTTTCGGTCAAAGCACAGAGGAAAAAAAAAGAAAGAGAGAGAGAGAGAGCTCTCACTCTGAGGGTCCATTCCAGTAAAAAAGGTCAAGGTGGGTGCTGTCATTAGCTTTGATAGGTAGCTTAAGTAACAGTGTGTGGCGGAGAGAATCAAACGGTAAGGCTTCAGGAGTGGGGCATGTGGCATGTTGTTAGAAACACTGATGTCCTGTTACGGAGATAAGGCTGCAGAATGTTCGCCTGCCAAGCTTCAGTGAATCCCATCGCGCTGACTATGGCACTGGAACACAAGACCCCACAGTTCACATCAGACTACATCTGAACAGCACCTCCTCCGCATAGAAAGACAATACATGAAAACTACACACAAACTCTTTGCCCTCTATGAACTGTCAGGGTGAAAAGGCAGCAGCGCATCGCTTTAACGATGTGAGATGGCAGTCTGTCCTCTCTTACTCCCTTTCTCTCTCTCTCGCTCTCTCTCTGTCTCTCTCTCTCTCTCTTTTCCTATCTTGGTTTCACTCCTCCTACCCTAAGATGATGGTCTGCAGTGATAGTCCATGATGGCTTAATCCCCACTGCCACTCAAAATACCATTCTCAGAAGTCCAAAGTGACAGTGTCACAGGTCAAAATCAAACAACAGCCTCTGACTGGTTCCCTGCTTTTCCTTTTTTTATCTCTCTCTCTCTCTCTCTCTCTCTCTCTCTCTCTCTCTCTCTCTCTCTCTCTCTCTCTCTCTTTCTCTCTTAATTCAATTTAATAGCAGCTTTATTGGCACAACTCAATGAAGCAGTGTAGTCAAAGCTGACATGTAAAGATACAAACAGATACAATATTGGTTTGAGAGAAAATACTTAATACTATAGTTTAGGATTGAAAGAAAACTGACGTAATACTTTAAATCCAAAGGAAACTTACTAAATATTATAGCTATGAACCAAAATTTACTTTATTCTTTATTCTTATTTTTGTTCGTTTATATACTCTCTCTCTCTTTTTCATCTCTCTCACCCTGTCAAAAACTGAGATTAGAAGCACACTGAAATGAAAGGGATTTGTCAAAGGGCTCTTTCCTCTGCTCACCTGGGCAGGGTGCAGTGAGGCGGCACAAGCACCTAACGTGGGACGCGGACCCCAGAGAACTCTCACTGTGAGGAGCCCTCTTTTGTACTCATTTTCAAAGAAACACCTTTGTCACACCCTGTGTACATGTAGTAAATAATATATAGCAAACAGTATAGCAAAGGCAAAAACACACACACTCACCCACCCACCCCCCCCACCCCCCCCACACACACACACAGGCACAGAAAGAGACAGAGAGGGAACACACACAAAAACTATGAAGCTATGAAGACACACATATAGGCAAACATGCTTCAAACACACACACACACACACACACACACAGACAATACATTAACACACTGGAGAGAAAGCCTGACAAAAGATGAGGGGGATGGAGGCACACACGCAGGTTTGTTGTTTGGCTGACTGTGAGCAAGACACCAGCCTCTGTTGAAGTGCAAAGCAGAGGCGTCTTCACAGGAGAGGAAGAATCCCTTGTGGAGGGAACTGTCGGCCTACAGCACAAGACATCACAAGACAGCCGACTTCACAGAGGCCAGAGCCTAATTGAACCACAGGACTCCTCAGTACTCCGAGAAAGAAGAAGGCACATCTTCACAATTATATAATAGAACCTTTAAATTTTTCATTTGCCCTGTCAGACCATGTCTTTATTCTCCGCACCAGTACACGACTTGCAATCAGCTCAGAACGCTGTGAGGACAAGTGAGAGGTCATCGAACTTCAGTGCTGCTTCATTTCATTTTGGGTTTTTTTTTCTGATGAATTTAATCCCATTTTGGACCTTGCCCTTGCTTGTTTCTGAATGGTAATCACGTCTTCAGTTAAGAGCTGGGACGAGCTGTATTTTCCTCGAGTGGTTATATCTGAGAGTGCATGTCCCGAGTGTCACGGCACCACCATTAAAGCACAGGCCCGGGCCTAACACCATTACAGGGCAAAGGAGGGCCTTCTCTGCCAAGTTAAGCTTTTATGTACCCAATAGAAAAATACCAACAACAACAAAACTACTGACTGAGACACAAGTGTCATGGAGACAACAGAAATGAAAGCCTTCTTTGATGTTTTCCCTCATAAGATACGTGAAGCTTGTTATCTAATCCAGGCTCTTTATTTTCCCTCACTCCACACACAGACACAGTCACACAGACACATAGACACACAGACACAGCCACACACACACACACACACACACACACACACACACACACACACACACACACACACGTACACACACACGTACACACACACACACAGAGCTTTCAAACATGCCTATGAAACAGAACACTGTTATTTCAGAAGTGTAATAAATAAATCTCTTGATAGCTGCAGAACAAACAGCACCGTCTAAATTAGTATCATTTGATTGGAAAACAATAACTCTCATGTTGTTGTTATTTAGCCTTTCAAAGACTAACTGAGTGGTTAAATCAATGAATTTCATTAAACCCACTGCCAGTCCAATTATAGGTAGTGACCTTGCAATCTACTCTAAATATTTCCTGTTTGTTATGCTGCCCATGACACACAAACACATTGGAGAAGTAAAGTGGGGGATTGTTTGCATCTTGTCAAAACACCACTGAATTACCATTGATACCGGATGATAACATACTCTTTTACTTTGTCAATAGATTTGGCCCCTCACGGCTTTTACAGTTTTTGCCTATTGCTTGCACACATTTTTCAAAATTTGACTCATAGAGTAAAATCCCTACACACATTTTCAAAACCCAAAACACTTGGAAATAAACCATTCACATTTATGCCATAATGACACTCTGCTATCAAAACTCAAACTAAACAAAAAAAACCTAACAATCCTTTGTCGAAATGTAACTCTGATGGCAAAGCACACAAACTTGCACCAAATGGTAAGACAGTTCAACTCAACTATAACACACTAGTGTACTTTACATAAAACAATCCACTCTTTCAGTTACTGTGTTTTATTCAGCTCCGCAAAGCAAATAAGGCACATAACAACCCCAAAATAGAAATATTCAATGATGCAGACTCAAAAAGCCCTCAGTCAAATGAAACAATAGTAGGCTCAGAAGCACTTCAAAAAACATAAAGTTGCCCTAATGTCATCTGGTATTACAATGCGTTGAGTTCTTTGTCCTCCTCTAAGCTGCCCTCGTCCTCCTCCTCGTCCTCCTCTCATTCTTACTCTGCCGCGGGCTCTCCCTCCATCCATGCTTGCAGTTTTCAAAAAGGCCTAAACTGAGGCCTTTTTGTTGCTGACTAATTGGTGTCCAATTTTGGAGGTAAGGGTTTTCTGGTGTGAAGCAATGTTTAACCAATCATCCAATGTGTTTTATGTTTTGGATATGTGTGTTTTCCAAATGGTATGATGAGGCATCCGTTTTTAACGGCGTGTCTTATGAATGAAAAAGTGAGCAGTGAACATTTGCAAGTGTGTTGTATGAGGAACAAAGTGTGTTGCTGAAATGACACAACAGTGTTAGGCAGAACTTTTGTTTAAGATATGGCACATTTTGTTTCCAGTATAGCAACAACAACTTCAAGTTATGCTACTTTGGTTTAAGCACTGGGTTTTAGTGTCTAAGCAATAGGCAAAAACTGTAACTGCACCCTTAGTCACGTCATCCTGACGTCAGGCATGTACAGGACACTGTGAGACTCTGTAGACATTAATATGTCATACCAGAGTAGACTATGAAAGAGTGCCAAAGCATATCTCCCTATGCAACCCTCAACTGTTTTTTTTAAACTCTTTCTTTAACTGTTTAAAACGATGGTAGCATCCAAAGGTAGCAGAAAAAAATAGGATTTCTTACTATCCAGGGGCGATTTTAGCATCTGGTCTTTAGGGGTGCCCGGCCCCCAGTGCTTATCACACAACACTATTATTATATATAATATATTATTCATTTTGCACTGAGCCAGGGGGTGCCGAGCAGTTTCACGGGGGTGCCTTGGCACCCCTAAAAATGGTCTAGATTCGCCCCTGTTACTATCTATACCTGGATGGCAAAGCAAACCTGCAAGCTGAATTTAATATGATGGTGCTTTATGTGTTATTGTGTTATATAGTTCAGTAACTCTCAAAGCTTATTTTCAAATATCTAATAATTTTTCAGTAAATGTAAGGCTAACTTGACACAAGCCAGAAGCCCTCCACACAAACCGAATAAGCAAATAAGCAATACCATATTTTCCTTAATCTTCCTGAATGTCTAGAATATTGCAGTATTACTGTCCCAATTACTTTCCAATCAACAGTGACTTTCATATGCAGAAATACAAGAAATGCTCTAAGCTCTTGCTTATGCAGTGATGTTAACTTCATGAGGTAGAATGCCATAATGCCACAGTTATCCAACACTACCCTCTTGCACTTATGTAAATATATTAAATTAGAAAGCTCAGTTTCTGCTCCTCAGTTGGTATGTGTGTTGTAGCTGTGTGATGCAAGATGTATGAAGTGCGAGTAAGAGTTCAGAAGAAATGTATATTATTTTGTAGCTATATATATCATATATATATATTTCTAGTTTATTAATTTCATATATCCTTTCATTGCAGGATAGATTGTTTGGTACCATCTGAAAGCTACAAGTCTGCGTTTTTATTTGGTATGCATGTCCTATCTGTGCGATCGTGGAGTTGCAAATGATTTAAGTTGGACTGGGGTTTTGTGTTCACATAAGTATAGACTGTAACTGTACAAGCTTTTAACTGATATCAGATTTGTTTTTTTTTTCAACATTTAAGTACACAGATATACCACCAGAAAGTTCAGGCTGTGCTGTTTTAGTTGATGTGCGTAGCATCTTTGCTATGATGCACCATTATGAAGTGACAGAAAAATGGCTGTGATGCTGCGCTTTCCGGCGTTTTTCACAGCTGTGTTCAAATCTTTAAGTGAAAACTGCACTAGAGCGAGGCATAACTTTTCTTTGTATTAAATCCTTTCACCTGGGGTGGCAACAGGGGTGGCAAGGCTGCGTGTTATGGTGGCACGTGCCACCCCATGCCACACCAGTAGATCTGACCCTGGAGGACAGGTAGTACAAATTAATTCTGTGCAAATGCAGGGATTTCATCTGTTGGTGACAATATCCGGTTATTGTCTACAAGGGAATGAAGAGGCCCATACAAACAAATTGACTACATACTGTAATTTCACTCAGGAACAAGAGTCTTGTGTTGACGCCAAACAACCAATGTCTGGAGTATCAGTTCCAAATGTTCCCATTCCTGAAGGCAAAAGTTTTCCTCTTTGGTTGGTATAACCTCACAACAGTGGCACGTACACTACCAACTTCGCGGGGTTTGGGGCTGTGTTGTGGCTAAGTCAGTGATTGTGGCAGCTTTCTCCACACGTCGTCTCTCTCTGGCAGCCCTTTCATCGCAATCTCACAGCTTTGCATCAGTATATTCCTGCTCAAATACAAATGGTCTTTGTCTTCCTCAACGTCTTAGTAATACTCACCCTTTTCCGCCATCTCTACAGTATTCAGGATACAGTCACTACAACCAACACTCTCTGCTACATCTACAGTAAACACTTCCAGTAGGTGTTCATGTGACGCTTTCGCTTCTGGATTGTCAATGAACTTGTATGGACTTTACTTCATGCTTTCACAATGCCCTTCTGGGTTGAAATGGTCTAAAATAGTGAAGTTCTAAATGCAACAGGCTAGCGCATTTTTGCTCCTCAGCAAACATACCAGTTTTCATTTTACAGTGACGGTTTCCTTTAAGGTAAGGTTTAGGAGTAAGGTTGCTGTTAGGTACAGTATGTACAGTGTAAGTAAATAATATTAAATGTTGTTATATTAAAATGCACTGTGAAAGTGCTTGTAAAATAACATGTTACTGTAGTGTATTCTTGCATCATGTTTGAAATCTGTTTAAACAATGGCCGTACATCGTAACATGTTGATAGTCTGATTTGACATTACCCATACAAAGGCACCGCCCTACTCCTTCCAAGCAGATATGCAAAAAACAAAGGGCTGCATTTTAAAGGGCATTAAAGCCTCTGCCCAAGCTCCACAGGACCTCTATGCTAAAAAGAAGGGGCCTCCCCACCGTGTGCTTCCACACAATTTATTCACACTTTGATCGGCCCCTGCCATTTGATCAGTGGCCTGCAGCTAAATTTACCTTACCCCTGCAACGCTCAGATCGTCAGCCAGCCAGCCCGGTGACATCATCCACATCAATCAAAGCCCCCGCTCTAACTAGATGTCAAACATGCTGACTCCACTTAGGCAAGACATGGAGATGGAGAAGGATAATGCCTTGCCCGAGGACGAGGGGTGCAGGTGATATGTGTGTGTGTGTGTGTGTGTGTGTGTGAGTGTGTGTGTGTGTGTGTGTGTGTGTGTGTGTGTGTGTGTGTGAGTGTGTGTGTGTGTGTGTGTGTGTGTGTGTGTGTGTGTGTGTGTGTGTGTGTGTGTGTGTGTGTGTTCATGTGTGTGTATGTTGTTGTGTTGTGGTGGGGTGGAGGTCGGAGGGGAGTTCTTAGAGCCTCATTATTGTTGCCTTTGAGTTTGTTTACTTTGTCCTTTAAAATGGTCTTCGAATGATGGCTTTTGCATTAGGTTGCTTTTAAAATGTGTATTTAATGTCACCTTCTGTCAAGGTTCATTTAGTAAGCTGACCACAACTAGAAGCTGTTATTCAACACAACAAAGAGGGCTAAAAAACAAGTCTGGTTTTATTTATGTATTCTACCATGATGACAAAATAAGAACTCATATTTTGTAGTATTTTTGTATTTGTCCAGTGCAGAAGTAGACTTAAAATGTGCAGGATTATGAGTAAATATAAACTTATATTAACTATACAGCCATGTTGTGTGGGAGGGGAAGTGTCGATCCCCACAAAGATTCATAGACAAAATGCAATTAAAGCATGTTTTACCGATATAGTTATAGCATTTTTTGGCCTAACAACATGAAACTTGTTACTGCACTTACTCGTGCCATTAGCAAGACACCTAGCAATTTTGAGCTCAGAGGAATAAATGGTTGGAGAGTTGTGCATGGAACAGAGAGAGTGACAGACACACACACACACACACACACACATAGACGTTTCTTGAATTCATAGACAGACTTGTGCAGAGCCAATTAAAGATGTGCCTGGATACTGTGTTTTGTATAACTTACATGTTTAAATGTGTGATAGCAGATGATACGATCAGGAACTAACTATAAAATAATTGTATTATTTTTATGAACAGCAGGGCAGATCAAAGTCAAAAGCCAAAGTCAAAGTCAGCTTTATTGTCAAAAACCATATGTACAGATTGCACACACAGAATTTGAAATTGCAGTGCTCCCTAGGCCCACAGTGAACATTACACATCTTATAAACAAGACAATAAAACATGATGACAAAACATAACAATATAAACATAACAAAAAGTACAATACTTGTGTATCATACAAATAAGTAGAACACACAATAAAGTTTAAATGGTGCCATTTAGGCAGCAGTGTCATTGGTTGCAGTGCAAAAACGTGTACATTGAAATTATTGTGGAGCAGTGGGAAAGGAACTTCACAGGAGAGAGATGTGCCTTAGGTAAGTTTCACCAGACTGGGACACTTACACTAACAACAGCGGCAGAGTGAAGTGGTGTGGGTGGGGGTCAGAGGGGGAAGGGAGGGCAGGGCAGGGAGAGTTCAGCCTTAGGTAAGTTTCACCAGACTGACACTTACACTAAGAACTACGGGAGAGGGAAGTGGTGTGTGTGGGGGTCAGAGGGGGAAGGGAGGGCAGGGCAGGGAGAGAGTTCAGCATCCTGACAGCTTGGTGGATCAAGCTGTCTTTCAGTCTGCTGGTCCTGGCCCAGAGGCTCCTCAGTCTCCTTCCTGATGGCAACAGACTGAAGAGGCTGTTGTATGGGTGGGTGTGATGGAGTGACCATCACTAGAGTTGTGGGTGTGCTCTGACTGCCATTCCAAGGAGCCTGGCTCTTTGGCGTTGCGGTCAGAGTACACGTTTGGCACCCGGGAGACCGGGGTTTGAATCCCGGTGGGGCGACTTCTCCTCCCCTTCGCTACAGTGGGTGTGATCACCTGCAATGCAAAGGGCTTTGCGGGTGAGGTAGATGTAGTAGATGTCCTGCAGGGAGGGCAGAGAAACACGATCCTCTCATACAGGCATGAGAATTAAAATATAGGTAACTGAACAATATTCATGTAGTGTATTAATATTATATTATATATTATGTGTAGTTCTACTTGTGGCTTGTTAGTGTTTAAGCAGTGAATTGGCCAACAGTTTAGTTATAGGCTATATAATCGCCATTTGTAGTTATGGCTAACTTCACAGTCACAACTGACTTGGCAATTGAAGATTTTGTTTTTAAGCTAGACTTTAAGCAATGTGGGAACACGACTGATGTAACCTGATCACATAAACACAGCAGCGATAACTTTAGAAATCGTTTGAGTAAAACTTATTGATTCAAAGTGGGGACATTGGGAAGCCAATAGTGGCAATTTACCGGTACATCTTTTACAACTGTCATGTATGTTGTACTGCACTAATGCGCATTTGGAGTTGCAACGTTTGTTTTCCTTTATGTATGTCTGTGTAAGCATGCGTGTGCTAAATTCAAGTCGGGAACCATAATGCACTGATGCAGCTGTGTGGTGTGAGAGGGGGAGTGGCGACGGTGCATAGAGTGACACTCAGACAAAAGGCAATTTAAACTTGTTTTAGCAATATATTTGGTATTTTTCGTCCTAACAACCTGAAACTTGATGATACATTCATCCGTGGCAGTAGCAAGACCCCCACCAAATTTGAGCACAGTAGAAAGAATGGCTCGAGAGTTGTGCATGGAACAGACACACAGAGTGTGTTGCATTTATAGAGAGATAGATAATGCTCTGTGGTGTTTAATGAAAGGAACCCATTTTGCATGGAAATGCCCATTAACAGAGAGACAAATGTTATATAGTAATAATTTGCTCACAAAGTTGTTTACTGTACTGTGGTGCGTGACATCTAGTTAACAGTTGGTGAATAAAATTGCTAAGTTAAATCATTGTGTAACTGATGTAAACTTATAAACCCCACAGCATGCTGAACATTTCTTCTCTATGGCTGAAATGTGTGTTCCAGAGACATCATAGAGGTTAGTAAACACTTCCAAAAATGTTATGATCATAATTATAATAAGAACCCTGATCAATTTCAGATATTACCTATACAATATACAGTCCATGTTGGTGGATTCTCATCATTTGGCACACAAACATGCATGCACGCACGCACGCACGCGCACACACACACACACGCACACACGCGCACACATGCACAGGCACATGCACACACACAAATCAAAAACTCATTTAAGTATGATCTATTGGGGCTATTAACTCCATCCGCATTAAATCTTCCCTTTTTTCTCTTTAACATGATAAATAAGGAACTGGTCTCAACAAGGTAGCTGTCGAGCTCCCCTTACACTGTGTATTACTGTATTGGAAGGCAGAGGAGATACTTGCCCTTTACTTTCCTACATTAAGATGTGCGTTTTCTCGGAGAAGATGTCACCGGTGACAAATGGGCTCCCTGCTTGGGACCCTCAGACAATAAATTAGAAACAATAATGCCGGGCACTTACAACATAACCTAATGGAGAGGCTGAAATCATCCCCAACATCAGGAGCTCAAGGGCAAGGGCTGCCTGGCTGCCATGAGACGCTGAGTTCGGGATGAATGGTCCTGCAGGCGCTGGCTGGTTAAGAGTGGGTCCAAGCTGAGCTTTTGCCATAAATGTGCAAAAGGGAAAGAGCTTGGTTTGACATAATGTGGCAGAGCAGTGAAGAGTTTGTTGTGAGCTCTGCTTAGGACTTCCATTTAGCACAGTTATAGCAGCTCATGTCCCATATTGCAACGCGAATGGGAATGTGGCCCCGGTGTTACGTTCGGAAATTTCCTGTGTGCCGCGCTTGCTTATCAATCATGCGTGTGTGTTTCATGACAACGTACAAAAGGCTGATGGGAAAATAAACTCCGATGCTAACTCATCAATATGACCTTTGTGAAGAATTATGCAGGCTCTAATGAATCCCTACAGCAGCCACATGCAAGCTAATGAAGATGAATCTCTCCTCTGCTGTGTGGGGTACAGAACGTGGAAACTGTCTGGCTTCCCCATCAAACGGGCAAACCCATGCAGTGCTGAGGCAACTGCAGCCCTCCACATCATCTCCATCCATCTTCAGGTCACAGTTTAATTACAAGAATACATTTCTGCACATGGAATCACAACATGCCTCAAACACATGCTTTTTTAATGCATGAAATATTGTGTTTAATATTTTTGGAGTAATACAATTGCTTGCATTATGAGACCTGCTTTGATCAAGGCATCATGTTAAATACCATAGTTTAGGACCATTAAGCTGTGTTTGTGACCCTAAACATTAGGACGTTTGGTGTGTGTATTTCCGTCCCACTCTCTGCTGCTGATGCTGGTTTGGCACTTTTGCTCTACACAGACACACACATTGCACTGATGGCATAAATGAGTAAGTTTGGGATCAAACAAGGACCAAAAGTTCAAAGAATTATAATCTATTTTTGATGAGCCTTCATCTTTCGGGATCCCTGCGGCGCAGGCTTCGCCGCCCTGGCAAAGCTCGGAGAGAGGCCTTTGTAGGGATTAGAGCCTAACTCTCTACTACCTCTTCCCCAAACTTGTGTTTTTCCCTCAGCTGATTCTGTGTGTGTGTGTGTGTGTGTGTGTGTGTGTGTGTATCTGTGTGCATGTATTGGGGGACAAGGATGTTGTGTGTTGTGGAGGTGGAAGACTGTAAATATGAAACTTTGAGAGCTCAAATGATAAGGGCAAAAGATTTTTTCTTCTTTTAAACCATCATTAACAGAAATAGCTAAGTTGTGTCTATGTTTTTGAGAGTAATAATACTTATTTATAAGTTACATGGCTTAAATACCACCATATCAAATATCGTAGTGCAACAACAAAAAGTGGGTTTGTGCAGTAGTATGTAAATTTAGTATAAAATTAGTAATCAGAAATAGTTGAGTAAATGCTGTTTTGTAATTAATAAGGGTACAAAAATGACATTTACATGCATTTCACGTTTACTACACTGCCATAGCATGTTCAACACTCTTTCTACACAGCTGTGTATACAGTACGTCCAATGTATGAAACTTTAAGTGCCTACAAATGTTTGAGGGGAACTAACATAAATTGCTGCCTAAAAACTGTCATCTACCTACGGTTTTTGCAGTGCCCCCTTTCCTGTTTTAACAATCAGTTCTACCCAATATGCTATATGCTGGTATTTGAATGTTACGATGTACCCAGCTTGTTTTATGCATCCAGAAATGTCTTCCGTTATTACCACACATTAGTGCTGGTGTGACTCATGCTACCAGCTAAGCCATGGGTGGAACGAGATAAGTACGAGACATAAGTGAATAATCAACTGAAAACACACTTGCACACACACACACACACACACACACACACACACACACACACACACACACACACACACACACTTAATCAAATCTTCTAATTATGCCCTGAGGTGCCATTTGTCATTATGAAGCTCCTAAAATGTCTTAAAATTCTGATGGTACTTTTTTCCTGTTTGGATGTTTTAGTGTGTCTGCTTGTTAATTCATACATGTGTGAGATAGAGTATATGTACTGTATGTGTGTGTGCATGTGTGAACGCAAAAGCCCTCATCTAAAAACATGATCCTCCTCACCTCCCATCATATCCCACACTTACTCCAAACTCCATCTCCAGAGAAGGGTTTTAGATGCGTCACCAACACTATCATCACAGGCACGACTAAAACATGCACCTGCTGAAACAGCTGGGGTGCCCATCAATCTCTCTCCTTTCTTCCTTTTCTCCATCTCTCCATTCCCTTCTTTCCTCATCTCAATCTCCCCCTCTCTCTCCGTCCTTCCTTCTTTCCCTCCATCTCTCTCTTTCTCCTGATCTCTTTGGAACCGTCTTTGCTTCTGACACTTAAATCTGTTGCTCTCACTTTCCTTTCCTGTCTCTCCTTTTTTTTTACCTCAGTGTAGAGATGGATAATTTAAGCGTCCACACACCCATGTCCTCTTTTCATGCCTCCTGTTGCCACCAGATGCCCCAGTGCCCCCATGGCGAGCTCTTTTGGTGGTCACAGTGTCCATGCTGACGCATAGCCCAGTCACATCAGCGCCCTCCCCGCTTCGTCCCTCCGACGATGATGATCACAATGCAGAGGAGACAGAGGGCAGCATCAGCGTGGGAGTCCACTCTGCTTACGTTCAAACACAGAGGTCACTCTCACCCTCTCTGTCTCTCTCTCTATCCTTCTCAACACCCTCCCTACACCTAAATGGACAGCACTCCAGCAGCTATTAGTGGCTAAATGAGGCGTCCCTGTTTATTTTCGATGGCTTGTTCGAAAAGGCTGGGAGTGCTGTAAGTGGGCTGCTTTAGGGTCAATTGCCTTCACCTCTCTGTCTGCTTATTAAGCCGGAAGAACGTGGAAAATGCAGGCCCCTCTGATGTGATCAATACCGCTGCATTTGTTTCATAGGCCAAGACTTTGAAAATGTAACGGTGGAGTAGTGTAGTCATGGTGGGAGTCTATGAACAAATAAGAGTGAGAGGGGGCGCATATCTAAAAAAAATAATCTACAGGTACCAGGAAAAGACAGCAAACCAGTAAACAGAATAAGGTCTGCATGCTGTATTATGCCCTAAAGCATATGAAATTGTGAATTTAATACATTTTAGAGCATGTACAGTGTGTAGAGCTTATTCTGTTTTGTGAGTCTATGAACACCTTGGGTGACGCTGAGTGGGTTTTGGTCTAATTCTAACTGGCCAGCTCAGTATCAGAAAAAAAATAGCTTCAGCAAAAGTGATAATGCCATATCACATGCTTATTATTCTCACCCAATCAGCAGCCTCTATGAGTTTTATAATGCCATTTATTGCCTTTTTTGCCTCAGGTGATACCTTTTACTATATATGTTAAAGTGGTTAAAGTGGGTAACTTTTAGTATGTATTAATTATTAAATGTCTAATCTGTCCTTCTGAGTCTTTTCCTTCTCAGAGTGTTTCATTACTCTTGCAAAAGCCATAAGATAAAGCAAGTACACCGCTTCTGTTTGTCATTCTGACAATCCAACTAAAAGGAGTTGGAGCAGTCACTTTAGTTTAGTTTGGGAGGTCAATCTCAGACAACATACCACAACAACACAAAACAACACAAGACATTATACAACATGTTACATGTGTGTGTGTGAGATATGTTTATGGCATCCTATAAAACTTGCATGTAAATTATGTAACAATGTTAGAAATATCCACAGGTACATATGTAAACATGCAAAAGGTTAACATATGCTGGAAATCAATCTGTAGATTCTCATCCAACAGATGCAGAGCCATACAGGCTGAATTTTTCCCAGGTTAGGGGCACTGCAAAACATAGCAGCCAACCCATACCTGTGCTTTCCTCCATACCTTTCAAAGTCAAATTACCCCACGGGGACATGTTTTGTTTTGCGCTGCTGGCGAAATCAAAGCACAGTTCCAGAAGGAATTGATTTCTTTGCTGCCTTTATCGCCAACAAAGGTAAAAGCTGCTTTTAGAAGGCTGCTGTGGATTAGTTGTTAACTGCAATTAGTGCCATGAAAGTGCTTCAAAGCACACAGGAACATGCAGGTGTTTCATAGGATTTTCACAATGCTAATTCGGTTGAACAGAACTTTCTTATTCACATTAAGATCTGTTCGGTTGTATTTGAGCAGATGTGAAGACCTGCTGAAATGCTGTGTGACCACACTAACGAAAGCCTGATTGGAAAGAACAAACACGTAAGCAGCATTTTTACTCTTGGCATATATGACTTTGAGCAATTAGAATACCTCTACTCATTCAGGCTACCAAAAGGTGGTAAATGGACTGCATTTATATAGCTCTCTCGTATTTAGAAGATGACCCAGATGTACAGTAATTCGGCAACATTATTTTTGTCATTGTGGCAGGATGCATGCAGGATTACTTACTGGATGCAGAATTTAGACCCTGCATAGAAACAAACCAACATGTATTTTGTCTAAGCGCTCCCTCATGTCTACAGTCTTTTAACAGCAAAGTTAATAATGGTTCACATATCATTCATTCAGTTGTTGTGTCTTACAACTGAGCTTGTCTGATTCTTGCAAGTCCTACAAAGAATAAAAAATAATAAATGAAAAATCTTTCTAAAGTCTCCAAAGAGCAATAGTGAAAAGAATTACATGTGTAATATATTGCACAGTATGAACAGATGACATTTTCAACACTTCTTACTACATATTTTAATCATATATCAATTTGAATGGCATGTTGGTTTGCCTGAAAGCCGCTCATGACTGAAGGATTTCAAATGCAAACACAAACAAAGCGACGACTGCTGTCTGGACTTAATGGATTAAAAAATGCAGCACATTCCCAATTTGGCTTGATGAGAAGTGAAGCATTTTAACCTCCATCTTGTTGGGGGCACATTTTGTCGTTTCAGCTGCATAGTTAGGCTGCCAAACAAACCCTGGACAACAACACCAACAAAAAAGCCAGCCTTTGTTGGAGACTGTAAGCAGCCACTGCGCTAGTGAACTAATTGTTTGTCCAGCGCAGCTGTTTCAAATGTTCGTATTGCTTGGCTGGACAATGCCAGATGGCCCCTTCCTCAGTTCCAGAGTGCATCATAAAGCCATGGTGTGCCTACGGTTGACATCTCAATCTGCTGCACGAGGGAGTGTGAGACTGATGCTGTCTGGAGTGGATGGGCCACATGATCGCAGATGGCACACTGACATCCAGGTAAAGAACAGATTAATGCCACCTGTGGCTGCACGCGTAGGATGCCAACCCTTCTTTTTAAGTTTTGGTGTATCTGTGCCAATCTTGGTCTAGCTTAGCATCTACATTGTGTTACCTGGCTGGTGTGGGAGCCATTTTCCTCCTAAGATTCTCTAAGCAAATATTCTCATCTATGTATATACAGCATGTATGTGCGTGTATGTATATATGTATGTATGTGTGTATGCTTGTATGTATGTACAGTGTGTATGTATAAATGTTTGAATGTCTGTCTATATGTATGTACTGTATGTGTGTGTGTGTGTGTGTGTGTGTGTATGTATGTATGTATGTATGTATGTATGTATGTACTGTATGTGTCTTACTAGTTTACTCAAGAGGATGCATTATTAACAACCACACATATTTCTACACTCTTGTTGAATTGGATTTGTTTTTGGTTGGTTATTACAGATTACAAGAGTAAATTACAGATCACACCAAATGGAAAACTAAATGAGAAATTTATTTATTCATGATAATCCATTATAATCATCACTGGGGATTTTTCAAATCATATTATAGAAGAGACGAGGATACTTACAGTTTACAAAACATGTTGAATACTTGACAGGTTTAATAGGTGCCTTCTTTTTTTTCTAAGAATGCGTACCATATTGTGGATGTAAATGTGATCTCTGGGCTTAGTCTTACTTTTTGGGTCAGATGAAACCATTCGATGTTGTGAGAAAGTTACACACTGGATTGTTTAGAAAAGCAGTTTGCTGGTATGTTAAGTGCTATGTGAAACCTGGACTGAGGGGAAATTGTCATCTCCAACTCTTGAAATATGTTAAAACACACAGGATAAAAATGGCATCCTGTTCATTTTGTATGTGTGTGTGTGTATGTATATGTGTGTGTGTGTGTGTGTGTGTGTGTATGTGTGTGTGTGTGTGTGTGTGTGTGTGTGGGTGTGTGTGTGTGTAATCTGCCTCCAAAACAACAAAACACCATTTTCTTTAGAGTGATCATAGATACAGTCAAACACAAAGCAATGCGCAAAAGGAAAGAAAGCAAACAGACAGAGAATAAACCCAACTTTATATCTCACGTCAAATTAATGACCACATGCAAAGAAAGCCACACAATACCTGGAAAGCATTTTTATTGAACACAGACATAAAACGTTTCTTTCTTCTTGTATAGTAGCCTGTCTGGGAACTGTCCTCATCGGGTATGAGGTTTTAACTTAGCAAAGATGATTTATTTGTGTTGGGTTAAGTGTGTGTGTGTGTGTGTGTGTGTGTGTGTGTGTGTGTCTGTGTGTGTGTATGTGTGTGCACATGTGACTGGAATTTACATTTTGTGCTTTCTGTAAAAATCTTCAAAAAAATGTGATAGAACTCTAATAGAACCCTCTCGATGAGGATATTTACCAAATATATTTGCATATTAGCTTATATTTTTATTTTTTCTTCTATATATCATATATTCATAATAGTATATCATAAATATATTTGATAATACTGTAATAAAAAGGGGTAATGGTGAGTACATGTCTGTAGAGGATAAAGAATTCTATTGTCTGGAAACAAAATATCTTTTTTTCTTGGGAATGATGGCAAAAAATCAAGGGAGAAAATTAAAAAGTCATGTATGAGCAATAAGGAACGATTAAAAGATATTTGTTTTACAATACATTTCCAAAAACCCGCTGGTTAAGGTAACTGATGGCCTCAGGTAGCTCAGAGTTCTTGTGTAAAAACACAGTCACCCTCACAAGAGTAATAAAATATCGTTTGTTGCTTGTTATCGTTTCTTGTTGTAAAAGTCCTCATAGAAGGATCAGGAATTCCTTCTATCACCATCAGTCAAAGCCTCCTTTATGGTCCTTTTTTTGTCATTCTTGCAGTCTGTGTTGCTGCAAAACCATCTGTCTTTTTATTTTCATTTTAAACATCACTAGTCTTAAGTGAATGGCAAAGAAGAAGGCTATTCAAGTCCAATGCCCTTTGCCCTTTGCCCTTCTCCTTGGAGTGTCTTTTTTGTTTTCCCAAAGATTATCCATCAGGTCACAGAGGTCCCTCATCACTGCAATAAGGTGTAGTCTTCTCTCTCCACCTCAGTAAAAGCACCAACGTGTGTGTATGTGTCTCTCCATTCCTTTTCCTCTCCCCCACTACCCCCTCACACTCACATCACCTCTGAGGGTGGAGAGTATGGGGAGTATGCCCAACAGTGTTGTTGATTTTTTTTCACCAGGTGTTGGTCAGAATACACTCAAATCAAATTTCCAAAAAAGCCAAAATCAGTGTTGCAGTTTTTTTAGATACTCAGAAGTCTGGGGTGTGTGACGAGAATATGGAGTCTATCTCATTTGTTAACAAGTTGTTCTAAAACAGACCAATTCACAAAATCAATTACAGTTGTCCTACCAATTAATCATACATTATAAACACTCAATAAATGGTTTACAATCATTTTGATTTTTTAAATCCTCCGACTGTGCCTGTTTGGGAAGGGGTTTTTACATGCTGTAGCTGAGCAGCCCAGTTGTGTCACTACGCCTATGTTTCTCTCGTTAAGGTCTAAAGGCACTTGATATGATGGTAGACAGCAGCTACTCCTTCCCCTGGGTCACAAGGTCTATCGCCAGGAACCATGAGGACAGAGGACTACACTCAGCACCTCGGGAAAGAGCCACACTTCGGACCCGACACACTGGCACAACCTTAAGTGGGCAGAGCCCAATATATTTTAATGGGCAGCCTCAATGAAGAGGGGAGCGGAGGGGAGGGGAGGCGAGCAGCTGGGAGGGGAGGGGAGGGGAGGGGTAGTGGATGGGAGTTGACATTCAAGTTTCTTTTTTTGTATCCCTCCATATCCCCCCTTTTCCCCCCTCTCCACACATGTTTTTATGCCTTTCATTGAGACAGGCAGGAATAAAAGGTCAAGTCAATGATTTGTATCGGCAAAAAGGTGTTAATCTTGTCAGCTGTAAGTGAGAGAGAGAGAGTGGTGGTGGAGGTGGTGGGGGGGGGGCATTGAGGGTTGATCTGGAACAAATCTGTATAGACCTATAAATGGCAAACAAAATGACAGACTATTAAGTATCAGACAGCACCCACGCACTGCTGCTCTACAAGTTGCCAGTATACAAGACAGTACACACATCTGACTGTGGTGTAAGGCTATGACTGGCCACAACTGTAAGAAGCACCACCCACTAACACTATTCAGAATCAGGACTATTTCAAGTGATCGATAAAGCCTGATTCAAATATCCCTTCCAAATGTGATATTGTACTTCTACGGATAACTTCTGTCAAACAACCTGTCAAACATAATATCCAACATCAATCGTTACTGTAATAAACAGTTTTTTGTCTCTATCATACAGTACAGTTGTAAACATGAAGGCAGTGCGATGTGGGGGTATATAGGAGAAGCTGAATGGGGCTTTAACCTCTGTCTGTACAAAACCAGTAACGTTTCTTTTTATAAGGGGGTGGGGGGGGGGGGGGTCGCAATGCTGGGCAATTAGCATGAAAAAGGTGAAGATATTCATTTGAGTCACTTCTGGATGTGCCAACAACCTTAATTTTTAAATGTTCAAACAATATGTCAGATCGTTGCCGCACTATTTTCACTGCAGCGATCTTCCATGGCTGTCATTTTAGCGATTCCCACGACTGTCAATTTTGCGGGGGCTGCATGGAGATACAGTGTACACTTAAACATTGCATGGGAAATGGGTTAGACATTTGTCCCATAGCTGTCTGACTCATCCTTTACCTCTTCCACAATGAGCAAAACGAAGAATGCAAGAAATTGAAAACATTTTCACAAGAAGAAGAAACGCAACAGACTGAACCAAACAGAAACACACCCGTGTCCTTGTGCTTCAAAGAGATTATCCTGTCCACTTTCCAGTCATGCTCACCACAGAATCCCGGCACACCATTTTTTTTCTTTTTTTCCTCTGTTTTTGTCAGTTACCATCTCTTCTACTTCCCTCTTTTCCTCAAATATATACTGATAGATTTTATTTCTGTATTCACCCTTTTCATTATGGGTCACAGAGAAAAAGCCATGCTGCAGCTTGATGTTCCTCCTCTTACAGACCGGATGAATCTTTGGTTGTTTCATTTGGACAGTTCCACGTCTGTCAAGTTTCACCCCCCAACCCCATCACGCCCCACCCAACCCCCACTCCCATGTTGTCCCCTCCTCCCCTCAGGGACGGCCGAGTCGGGTGGAAGGGTGTGTCCTCGCCTCCAGAAGGTCACCTCCGGTGTGCGATCAACGCGAGGAGCAGGGTGACGCACGACTGCCATATATGCTGGCCTGTGGGTGAGGCGGAGGACTTCAGATCTGAGAGAGAGGAGAGGAACAAAGGCATGGGGTGGGCACACTTCAAAATGAGGCACTAATAGGCTTCGTGACTCAGAGAGGAAGGCAATCAAATGAGCTGCCATTAAAACACAATGGCATTTGATTAAACTCAAAGTCCTTTTTTGCTTATGAGTCGACAGGAAAAAAGTGGAAGTTGGGACTTTGTTGCCATGCCAGCACAAATAAAGAGGAACAACAACACTGTATCCCATTACTAAATAGTCTAATTAGCATGAGACTCTTAAATATTTATGGGAACTCAAGTCGGAAACACTCTCTATTAGGCAATATTTACTTAGACTACCCCAGTTTGACAATAAAATCAATGAGATGTAGTGTTTTCTATTTGTAAAAGTGCACAGAAAATTGTGCTATTTTTTGAGCAAGACTTTACAAAGCAAATGATCACACACCACATACGGTTGCTATTCAAAAATAATTGGAAACAATCAGAATAAGACAACAATTGATGGATTAATTATTCCTCCTATAAAAGTGCAATTAGAAAATCTGCAAACACATATCGAGTGGTTCAAAGTCAGTAATTAACAGATCTACTCGAGAGCATATACTCCATAGCCCTTGTTGCTTTGCTTGACTAGCCAGTGATGGTCTAAACAGCCGTGATTAATCTCATGCTGGGGAATCAGTACATCGCAAACAAACCTGGCTAATTAGTTGCTTACTGTATGATGCATACATACATTTCACCCTTCATAAGTGCATACGGCAGTTAGTATACAGCTTTGCTATGCTTTCCATCACAGTGCTCAGCAAATATGCTTTTAACCTATATGTCTTTGTTTTTCAAAGAGGAAATGCTTTTTTATAAAAGTACAGTTTCCACTGTACTTCATGGAATAACTGTGAGTAAAAAAAATGAAAATAGGCACTTACTACTGGGAGGTGGGTCACGACATTCTCCCTCCTCAATGGCAACATCATCTATGGCAATGTCTCCCTCAATGCCGGAGCCTCGGATGCCCTCCATTACAATCTGATAGAGAGAGAGAGAGAGAAAGTGAGGGAGAGAAAAAGATCAAGACAGAGAGAAAAAGAAAAAAAGACAGAAAAAGAAGGGGATAAAGAGATAGAAAAGGGAGAGAAAACAGAGATATAGGGAGAGAGAGAAAGTATGAGACAAAGGGCACAAAAGAAAGAATACATTTAGTACTTACAAAAAAAACCTCACTCCAACACTCCAATTTGCTTGGAACATAGTCCATGGCACGAAGCAACTCACACAACAAGTGGTTTGCTTGTTATATAATTGCTTTGGCTACATGAAGCTGTTTTACCTTTGCCCTGCCTACCACTCATTCTTTTCCACATACAAAAAGAACCACATATTTATATAGGCTTAAACAACACTTGGGAGATGCTATAGTCTACCAGTAGACATTCCTGCACTTTCTTAGTGACTTTGAAAGTATATAAGGGATTGAAGATGATAAGCTTAAATAGCACTTTGGGAGTGCATTATCTTTGTGACTTTGCGTGTAATTTATAGTGCCAGGAGAGGAGGTCCGGCAGATGTGGGTGATTTATTCGCACGCCCCAGAGTCAGCCTCTTCCATCTTGCCTCTCTCGCCACCCTCCCATAAAAAACGAGGGTAATCATTTTGTAACACTAAAAGGCGGATCAATGGAAAAGCAGATCGATCCAGCTACGTTCAAAATCCCCCCAGGGAAAAAAAACCCGGCTTCAAGTGCTGGCTTAAGCCGCATGCTATTTTTAAAAATGACTGATGCTCAGGTGAGGGTTTGGCTAGAAAAAGGTGTAAATAAATAAATAAAACAAACAAACAAACAAACAAACAAACAAACCAAAGCACTTGCTCTGGGTCAGGTCGGAGTGTGCAGTGCTCACCTGGAACGCCGACGTGGGATGGATGTTGACCCGCGCTTGTCTCCAGCGGTCGCCTTGGTTACCGCTGAGGGTCCACACAACTCCATCTGACCCCGTCTGTCCCTTCTGTCGCAGATACACATTCAGAGTTCCTGAGAGAGCAAGAGAACTAAGATAAGGCCACAGTTCAGCCAACACTCCTTTTTTGACAGTGGAAAGGGACTGTGGGAGATGGGCCACAGCAGAATTTAAAGGATATTAAGTGGTCAGCATTCAGTGGCATAGGCAGTATACAGCAATTACACAAAGTACCTCTAAAAATTCACACAAAAATTAGCCTCACTTCAACCTGATGCTGTGCCTTTAGTCATTTGACAGTAACATACAGACGTCATTAGCCTTTCATACCAGGTTTGTGTTAAGTACTGATTAAGGTGAGAGACAGGTTCAAATTGCATGGGGAAGATTAGTGTTAGGGCCAGGCCATAAATGGGATAACTAAAGAGATGAGCGTTTGTTACCAGAAGTATTAACTTGCTGTTCAGTTCATGTAAAGGTCTTACAATACTTTTTAGTGAAATGAACCGTAAGTAGTGGGGTTTGTCTGACAGGTCTTGATAACAACTAGAATTTAAAGTTCTATTGCAGTGATGGCTTAAACGCTGTGTGTAGGAAACCTAAGGTACTGTATTTGTTCTTCTTCAGACTTTCAGTATGTCTTTTACAGAAGAGTTTTACAGAGGAGCACTTATAAACCTCCAAGGGTTCATTTTATTCCCATTTCAGGCATGTTTTAATCTTTGTCATTCCATTTAAATTGAAAAGCTTTTACAAAGGTCCATTAATTCAGCTTTTACTGCAATTCTTACTTCTGTTGTTTCATTTTTTTTATCCCGTTCGATCTATTGTTAATCTTATCTCCATTGTATTTTTACATCTTCTATGTTGTCTTTGTTATTTATCCTGCCTGTTAACCTGTCCAGGCCATTATCTTCTCTGCAAAGCTCTTTTCATGTAATGCATGAGAAGAAAGGTGATTAAACAGATGGGATTTATAAATGGTATTGGAACAGACCTAAGTGCAACTTTTGAAATAACAGACATTTCCCGATCCTTCGTTTCCAAACACAAAAGAATAACCAGAGAGATTGAAAAAGAGAGTAAAGTCAGTGCAGACTGCTGAGGAGGCTCATGATGTATGCCACACTCGTCCATGTACAGCGCAGCACCTCACTTTCCCTTTGAAAATGACTAAATCATTATTAGCATGCAACCTGACGGAGGCATGAGCAGCAGCTAACAGATAGAGAGGGCAAGCGGCGGCACGCTTACTCAGCCTGACAGAAACGATCTCAATTTTCCACAGATGCCGTCAACTTCAGCCTCCTACCCTTCCTTCTCTCCACCACACCACCACCCCCTCTCAACCACACTGCCCCCAACCCCCCCCCCACATGATTCCCCTCCCAGTCTGCACTCTGCTCATGTCTTCACGCCTAGCAAATGAGGAGGCACCATAGCACCATGGGGGGTGAGGGTGGGGGGTGATAGTGTGGCATGTGTAGTTTGATTCTGTCAGACAGAGCTTCCCCTGGTACAGCCACACCAATGCCGCAACACACATCTGGTGATACCCATGCAGGACGAATGAGCATACCAGGACCAATTTCACCTTAGATGAGATGCTGTCGTCTTGAGGGGTGGGGGGTGCGGTGGGGGATCTTGGGGGGATTCTACCCTTCCCTCTACTTTTGTCCTGTCTTTTTTATGTTTTCGCCACTAATTTTCATTCTCTTGCTGTCCTGTAAACTCTTTTCACCTCCTTTGATCTTGAGAGTGATTTTTGAACTCCTCCTCGCAGTCTGCTTTTTATCCGAACAAATGAAAAACAAAAAGAATTTAAAAATGCAATAAAAAACTAAAAATAAAAAAAAACTAAATTTACAAAACTTTATAAAGGCTATTCTCACTGTCACTGTGTGTGGGTCAGTCTGGGTCTGTATGTCAGTGTGTGTGTGTGTGTGTATGTGTGTGTGTGTGTATGTCTTTGGGTGTGAAAAGTCCACCCGCAGCATGAGGGTGGGTGACCCTTGACATACCCCCACCCCCCACACACAAGTTCTGCCTGCTTAGCTGAGCTGGCAACCCAGCATTCTGAAACGCCACTGCTCCTGCTTTCTCCTGTTCTGAGCTGGACAGCTTTTGCCAAGCAGAAAATTGCAGTTGCCGCGCTGTCTCTGGGGCTGGTGAGATCTGCATCTCAGGAGTGGGTGAAGACATAGAAGTGACAGAACCCTTTGGAGAACTGGGCGTGGGGGCTCAGGGGTGGGGGGTATTCAAGGGAGGTGGCAGGTGGCATGGGCATAAAATGCACTGCTTGCTGGTCAAGGTCGCTCAATTCTGCGTATTTTCTCTGAACCAAATCCAAAGCAGTTCTTAAAGAAGGTTACCAAAGGTTCTCCTACAGGTTGATTCTGTCAGACAGAGCTTCCCCTCACACAGCCATACAGATGTTGCAACACACATCTGATGATGTGAGTGAGATCACGACCAATTTAACCTCTTTTACCTGACCCAATAACAACTGTATTTGGGGTGGTAGCAGAATAAAGAATAAAGCAACAGTACTGAGCCTTGTCTTCTAAAACCATCTTCAGCCTAAGAATGCTGTGAACACGCTCTTACAATCATCTTTGAGGTTTTGTTGCATTTCCCGAAAGCATCTAAGTGTAAGAACACTGTAAAAATGTGAGTACTCCACACTCACTTTAACCAACTAAGACCATAATGACTGACTTCTGAAGGGTGTCACCAGCAGGACATACAAGGAAATTACAACAACGTATTTATCAATGTCACTACAACATCTTGTTCCCCTTTGGAACTATGCCATTTTAACTTGGCTATTCCATAGCCTTGTATATACCATATAGTTCCCTTTTCGATTCTTTGGCTGACTGGTTTGAAACTTTATGAAATTGTGTATTCTGATTAGGAAGACATATGCATGCCCAAAGTGGCATTTATATATATATATATATATATATATATATATATATTCATTTCTGTTCCAGAATAATACATGTTAGACATACGTTAGCTCACCAGTGTTCTGACTTCACACATCCACATTGCTACCTTCACAAACAAACACAAAAACACTGTTCCACTTTTTGGCTATTTGGAGGTGGTCACAGTATTGTTTGGTTCTGAGAAAATCTTATTTTCTTTTTTCCAGTAGGCCACCTTTATTTATTGCCAGCACAAACGCTCTTACAATGAATCGTAAAGAACCTTGTAAGTGCCTAATCCATTGTTATCCACCACGGTTTATTTTCTCATACCATCCAAGATGATCGGTTTGAGATCATCTGGATTGAAACCTGTATTTGAAGCCAAGGACATATCTTACATACCGACTTTTTTTGTTCCATGTAATTTTGGCCACAACCAAACCAGTGCCACACAACTAACTTTGTCAACAGTGCTACCTTTGGTCATTCTGCTCATTCTGCTTTTGGCTTTACCTTTCACAGCAGCTCATAAATGACAGTGGTGCAGCGAAAGGTAGTTATTGTTATTGTGCCATTTCTGGCAAATGATTGATTAAATATGCCCAAGGCTGATCATCGTAATTTGCCTGAATTTTATAATGATCACAATTTGCGAATGATTAATTGCCCAATCATAGCTCTAACTACCATCTGTACCAAAGGTTCAGTTAGTTGTGTACCCGAGGGAAGACCAGTTACCTGTACAGTTATCAGTTAA
Source organism: Setipinna tenuifilis (assembly GCA_030347295.1). NCBI lineage: Eukaryota > Metazoa > Chordata > Actinopteri > Clupeiformes > Engraulidae > Setipinna > Setipinna tenuifilis. The sequence goes on from CM059278.1 coordinate 12,567,152, forward strand.
CAACAATGTCCACCACACTTTTCACAGGGAGTGCACATACAGACATATACCTAAACATAGATCTTAAATGGTGCACAGAGACGAAAAAAGGAGAACCAGTATAGCTATACCCTATCGAATTTTGTCGCTGGATATTCATGTCCTTCTAAACAAAAGGGAGCTGCTCTTCTGTCGCCACCTTTCCATTCAAAAAAATACTTTTAGGTAGTCCAATGAAACAATTTCGTTGACAAACGGCTCCGGCGCAGAAAACATAACTGTGTCTCCCCAAAGTAATTAGATTCTGTGCCTGCACTGTCTCTGGTCAAGTACACAATAACTACAACAGATGACGCATTAGAAGCCTCATTACGTTCCCTCCTGGACTCCTGGTAAGAAAATATCAGGCTTTTTATAAATGGCCATCTACAAAAGGAAGCGAGGTCAATTCCTCAATATTGAGCATTTTCATGATTTAGTGATTAAAGACACAATACTCATTGATGCACACTTGCATGCTTGAGGCTGAGGTCATGTGCAGCCCACACCACCACCACCACCCAACACCCACCCTCCCACTTACCTATATGCTTGCCATACATGTGGTAGTAGAAGCTGAAACAGTAGGTGGGGTTTGTTGTCACCGTCCCATAAGGATTTTTGGGGGCCACACTGAAGGAGGGACTCAACAGTCGCGCTTTGTCCCCGGCAACTCTTGGCCGAGATGTCTCAATGTACATGTAAAAGCCTGTTTCAAGGAGAACAGAAAGATAAAAAAAAAGATTGATTATTTCAATAAAAAAAACATTTCACGTCTCTAATGACAGCTGTTTGGTAAACATCATTACATTCATCTAGGAGAGGATTTAGAATTGAACAACTATATCTTCAGGATATGTGATCAAACACTCGCTTATGTGTATGTGTGTGTGTGTGTGTGTGTGTGTGTGTGTTTCCCAGTCGCCTCAGTGTAGAAAATCATGCATAATTTATAACATTAGCAATCACTACACATACCCCCGAACACTTCAACAAATGTGTCCCTTGAGGAGATTCAGAGATTAATTAGTTTATTTTTTGAATGTTTTTATGTATTTTAATGAGTGGCTAGTGAATGGACAACAAGATAAATCTTTCTCTCTCTCCCTCCCCCTTTCTTTCATTCCTTTACATCTCTTTCTCTCTCTTTACATCCATCTCTCCTTCACCCTCTAGCTGTCTATTTTTTTCTCTTTCTATCCATTCGTCTGTCTCTCGCAGTCACATAATCTCCCAGGCTTTCATATTCCGCACCCCTGCCGTCTGCCTGAGCTGAGGCCTGACTGGAAGCTCTTCCTCCGCAGCGCCACAGATCTGTCCATCACTGCTGACATGCTCCTGAGTGAGTCTGCAGAGACGCCAGGCGCCAGGGCCACAGCCACAGGAATGAAAAAATTACAGCACATCCAATGGGAGACCGTCGGGCAGGAGAGAGAGAGAGAGACAGAGAGAGAGAGAGAGAGAGATGTGAGAAGAGAGGAGAGAGAAAGAAAGAGAGAGCCAGAAAGAGAAGAGAGTGAGGGAGAGAGTGAATGAGAGAGAGAAAAAGAGAGAGAGAGAAAGAGAAAGAGAGAGAGGAGAGAACTTCAAAACCTACTTTAAACTGCCCTTCAGGTTGGATTTTTTGGGTCCTAAATAGTCTGGCTAAGCAAGTCTGAAAATGTTGATTCTAATGCCTTTTTTAATGCTAGCTTAGAGGGTTCAGGAGAGAATAGTTTAAGGCCAGGATCTGTGGGTCACCCCCTAGTGAAATGCTTTTCATGGTAAAAATGGTTTCATTTTTTAAAAAGAACTACAGGGGCTCTTACTCAGGGCTAAGGTTTTAAAGGCTAGGTGACTTCACATGCCTAAATGTATTTTTAGGTTCACTAACAGGTGATTCGAAAGGTTTAAACTAATGATACCAGTAGTAACAACCTGGGATTAGGTGTGACAAGCGGTCATCCTTCAATGTCAGAAGGAAATGGCATACTGATTGTGTTTTGTTTTGTAAAGTGGCTCTGTGCACATAATTTGGACCACATTGCCACTAACCTTTGATTGTGATGGAAAAAAATGGCATAGCTGTGTCTTCAGCTACTCCACTAATATAAAGCAATGGGCCCCAAGGATGCTACTCAGAATTGCAGGTCACTTTGCCCGGCTGGAAATGGCACTTAATTGATTTTTTATTAAAACACTGTCCTCCAGCACAGAGGTGCTATGTTGTGTCTGACTTGTGAAGAGGAAGGAAGAGTGGTGGTGAATCGCCAGGCCTTCTCGCTTGTCAATACAACATCCACCAACTGTTAAAACCAGAAATCTGAAATCAACCTAAAATCAATCTAAATGGCTCTAAATTGAGAAGTCGCATTAAATGCCAATCCTCCATTAGCAATGCATGTTTGTTGGCTGCGATCGAGACTCCCCTTACTGCATGCATCACTGCTGGTAGACACTTGAGAGAGAAAGAACCCCTGTCTTTGTCTAACAAACGGCTCCAAACATCTTTATGGATTACTGTAGCACGTCCGATGCGGAGGAAACCCATCTATTGTCAGCCGTCGCCGTGGTGATTCATGCCTGGCTTCCTGGAAACTGATAGCATCTCTCCTGGTAAAAATGCATTTGTATTCCACCCTTCCTCGCTAGTCTTCATCACTCTCCATTATGTGCGGAAAGGGGAAGAGAGTGGATTTGAGAGTCAACATCTGCCTCTCAAAGACAACAGCAAAAAAAACCTGCATGAAGTAGTACACGTGACTCCGACATGTGAGAATCTGAGGAAAACCTCACAACTTTAAGTACTGGAAAGAAACCAGTCCTTAATGCAAACGAGGAAAAAATGCAATGAACAGAATATGAAGACCTTCATATCATATTGCTACTCTTTCAAAATAAAAAATGGTATTTCAAGCACCAGTTAATTATAGTTTCTGCACTCATCAAGTTTTTTTATTTATCCTTTTGACCGTAGCTATTTTTAGTTCTAATGCTTACTGGGTACACAATGTTGTTTTTTTAACCCAGACGTTTGGCTTGTTGTGAATGTTAACATTTGTCAGGTTGGGCCAGGTTTCTGACACAAACATCTGGTGTGCCCATGACTCAACCCCATGCTACCTGTAGCATTAGCAAGCCCCAAGGAAGACAGCCAAGGTTAAAATGAATCAGTGTGTCCCTCTAGAGTTTTATTTGCTGTCCCTCTAGAGTGTTTTTATGTCCCTCTCTCTACAGTATAACAAGTCTTGAAAGAATGTCGTAAGAGCAAAGCAAGTGCATTCACATTAGGAACATGTTCAGGAAATGCACAGAAAATCCAGCAGAAACGCTCTTACGATGAATCATAAAGAACCCTTGTAGGTGCCTAATCCATTGTTATCCACCACGGTTTATTTTCTCATATAATCTGAGATGAGAAATCATCATCTCTCTTCATCTCATTTGAGACCATTTGGATTGAAACCTGCCTTTGAAAGCAAGGACATATTTTGTTCCATGTCATTTTGGCGACAACCAAACCAGTGCCGCACAACTAACTTTGTCAACAGTGCTACCTTTGGTCATTCTGCTCGTTCTGCTTTTAGCTTTACGTTTCACAGCAGCTTATAAATGACAGTGGTGCAGGGAAAGGTAGTTATTGTTATTGTGCCATTTCTGGCAAATGATTAATTAAATATGCCCAAGGCTGATCATCGTAATTTGCCTGAATTTTATCATGATCACAATTTGCGATTGATTAATTGCCCAGTCATAGCTCTAACTACCATCTGTACCAAAGGTTCAGTTAGTTGTGCACCGAGGGAAGAACAGTTATCAGTACAGTTAGCAGTTAACAACAATGTCCACCACACTTTTCGCAGGGACAATTTTTAAAACTTATTTTTCTGAAACTATCTTGCTCCATACACAGATGTCAGTGTGAGGGAGAGAGAGCAACATCCTTCTTGTGGGATTTTACTGCACTGATGAGTCGTCTTAACCTCATGCAGGCTGCTGCTGAGTGGGAGAGTTGCTGGGCATTTGGACGTGTCTACACTTTGAATGTGGCCATCAGTGCATTTTCTGCCTTGGCCCCCTCCCACGCATGTACTTTCCTCTACAACAGCAGTTTCAAGGTCATATTCACCTTCACTGAAAGTCCCTAGCATTGTATACCCTGGAAAAAGACACCTCTATATGTATCTGCCACTGGCCCAAGCAGCTTTTTCACCGTAAAGTAATTGTCTTGCCAGTACAAGGAGACAGTAGTTAGTGTTTTGCATAATATACACATGTTAGCACAAAGGCTAAAAGAAGAATTAACTAATTGATCAATTAATCCATTAACTACCGTCGAATCAACTAATGTCATCCTCTTTCAGGGCTCTGGTTTCAATTTGTACACTTATTAAAACACAGTGTAACACAACGGCTATGGATAGTTCTGCTGTAATTACTTTACACTGTAATTATAAATGAAATGCATTTAATCTACGCCCTGGCACCTGGCACTAAGCAGATTTAAGTAAATGCCACTGTGTGAGCGTGCCATGCGCGGAACAGCACACATTTAGGCCACAGCTGCATTAAAAAAAGAGCTTGTTAATATTTGTAGCCCCGCACACTTTACACACAAAAAAAAAAGCACGTGACAGAGGTCAGTCAAGGTGTGGACAGATGGTGCAGATGAGGTAGGACAGGCAGGAGGATACCCCGCTGGGCCCGGGACCTCCTGCAGGTATTAAACGATGCTGCGTCACTGCTCTTAACCCCAATCAAACACATGTGGCCCTGATGATCACATACTTGCAGAGGGGCTTGATTGGAAGTGTGTTTAAACAGCACGGCGACTGAGTGCAACAGGGTAGATCATCCTGGGGAGGTTTACTGGGAGGCTATTAAGACGAATACAAACACCTCTGAACACTCTAAATGCCCTCAAAGTGCCTTCCAATTACAACTCTAACCATTTAAATCAATCTACTGTTCATATTAAACACTTAAAAGGATATGCATAACACAGCTTGATGTTTTTTATAGCTTTACCAGCTCCGGAGACCTGCTTTTATGAAAGTTCACACCCTGAACACTGACAGGCGTGCCTGTCTGATGCAGATCTGTCTTGGGCGACAGGTCTAGGCCCTGCTCACTGCTTAGTAGTGATAAACTGGACCAGGCCAGAGAAGAGTGGCTCTTGGGAGGGGCAGTCTAACCTTGTTTCAAGCCAGTGCGGTCGCTGCTGGGCCCAGTGTTGGGGGTGTACTTGGTGTCCCGCGTGGCAGCGCTGTGCCGCGTCCAGTCGAACTCCTCTGTCTTGTCCTGGGTAAACATGCAGATGGCCTCCTCCTCGAAGCTGCACTGGAACTTGTCTGAATAGGAGCAGGAAAGGGAGTAAGTATCCAAGGCTATTTTAAAAAGGAAACTAATTTACCTAGCTCTACTCTACTGGTGCAGCAACTTAAATAGATGCATCGGCCTCCTCCCTATGCGGGCATGGAGCTGTTTTCTATGGACAGCTCGGACAGATGTGATTTTTACATAGTAATTAAACCAGAGACTGTGCTGTGTGTGTGTGTGCATATGTGCAGATACACCCTGAGCTGCACCACTGCAGATTGGTAGGTGGGCAGGTTGTTAGTGAGTGATTTGCCTGCCACACATGTACATCAGGTGGGATAACCACCTATCTGCAATTGGACCTGGCCCTGCATAACATGCAAATTTCTAGCACTGGAATGCAGCCTAGCACTGCGACAAGAGCAAGGCCAACATAACCAGTTGCACTCGATAGTGGGAGTCATTTGCATTGCTAATGCCCCACTACACAAATCATCCAATCAATTAAAATGGTCAACATCACATTTGCACTTCTTTCAATTATGCATCAACATTCCTACAGCATGTTAACACGGGTCCATCATCTAAATAGCCAAAAGTGAAAAAATGTCTACTAAATGGTTTTAGCATTTCACAAGAGGAAGACAGAGGAAGACAAAAAGCTCATACTTACTCCAGTGGGGGTTGACAGGGGCTGTGAGACCAAACGATAGACAGGTACGACAGATAGGGAAAATAAAAAAGAGAAAGATTATTACCACTACAGTAGTGGAAACCGTGGGAGGGCTATTGGCAATGGTCCATTACTATAATATGACTAAGGCCAAAAGGGAAATATCAGAGAGTCTGTGTTTTCCCCTCAAGTCTAATCTAAATGTGAATGAGAGTATAGGGCATCTAAAACCATTAGGGAGTGAGAGCTAAAGAGGCGGGGAGAGACAGGGAAAAGAGAAGGATAACGAACGAAAGAAAGAAGAAGGGGTGAAATAGTAGGAGGTGGGGAGATTGAGAGAGAGAGTGAGAGAGAAAGAAAAAAAGACAGATTAGAATACCGGAAGATATAAGTGACAAACTACTGACTGATAAAAAGACAGAATAGAAACAGAAAGCGATGGAGACAGTGAGAGAGAAAGACAGAGGTGGAGATAAAGACAGAGAGAGAAAGAAAAAGAGAAGGGGTTGGTAGAGTGAAAGAGTGATTTAAAAATGGCGAGTGATATATAATGAGAGGAAGAAAGGGGGGGTTAAGACCAGCTCTGAGGTGCACGGCACAATGCTGAGGTGAAGCACATTGACCCGCATCTTTCATTAGTTCCGCTCAACCCCCACATAGCCACAGCCATGGGCAGCCAGTGAGTCGTCGCAGCAGCACTCTGCACTGCAAGCACTTAAGGATGTGTGGATATGGCAACAAAGAGCAGACAGTCAGGGTGAAATTGATCCCAGTACAGCTGAGTGAGCCATAAACCATACGCTAATTGGTCCGAAAGTTTGTGCAACACAACACAAGCTAAGAGAAAGCCTGCAGTTGTTTTGTTTTTATGTCTAACGGGAGGGGTGCCAGCGGTGTCATCGTTAGCTCTGGTGCAAATGATCACGGCTCCTGATTCATGTTCGTTTTTTTTTTTAAATACATATTTGAAAAAAAAAAAAACACATTTTCTGTCATTTTGTAAAGAAAATAGTCGCACATCATAAATGCCAGTTTCAGGTCATCAGGTAAGGATTACAACCATCAGCAGAACATTTAATGGGCAAGAAAATGCCAACTGCGCCATAGAGTAGATGTGGATATTATAATTTTAACATTTCATTGAATTATTCATTGTAAGGTAGGTGCTATTTTTTCATTCATATCCCTCAGTTTGGCGGAGGTCACAGGTAGCTGTCGAAAAAGTTCACGACACAACCAACCTCTTCCCTTTAAAATATTTATACACATCCAATCAATCATTCAAGGGTGTCACTTAAAATGCATTCACCTCCCAAGGCCCGGATTCTCTGTTATAGACTGCAGTCGAGTAATGGAAAAAAGGCATTATTGTGCACAAATTGTAGGCAGACAAGATTGTGCTTTCCTGTGCTTTCATCGTACCCAATCATGACGCATGTGTACCTGACAGAGGTATCCAATCATGATCCGTGTCTCAGCGTCAGAGTCAACAAAGCCTTTATGGGCATAATTGAGGATGATCTGACGCTGATGATTAAACCCAACTGGCCGAATGCACGACAACACAGCAGATGCTGGGGAGGGAGGAGTGACAAGAACGTTCCCAAATTATGGTGACAGTGACGAAAGACAGAATTAGGTTCAGCAAGACAAAGAGGAGGGAGAAAAAACAGAAATGGGTGGGAAAGGATGACAGAAGGATTCATGGGGATGTTCGTGAAAGTTGAATGCTTTCAAGAAAAAAAAACAACACCAGCAGAAGGAAAAAACATCAGTATCACAGGGAATTTATAATGTATTTAGTATTGACTATCAATAACACTTTAGATCTACCAATAATGTGCAACTAATATATCTAAATATCTAAACTAATTATCTACTTAGGTCCCTAATTTTATTTTACGCATGTAGGCTATTTAACGGCTGTGTGTGTGTGTGCGTGTGTGTGTGTGTGTGTGTGTGTGTGTGTGTGTGTGTGTGTGTGTGTGTGTGTGTGGTGTATACACTGGTATGCATTTGTTTGTCTATTTGTTTTCATTTTCCCATATAGCATTCGAGAAAGCAATTAAGCATGTGAGGTTAGCCTCTTCTCCCTTGTAAACCACCCAGCTGTTTGCAGACTGACTAAGGAGTAGAGGGCTGCCTGCACTCACAGAAACAGATGTTGCGTATTTGGAAACACGCACAGCATTACTGCACACTCTAATTGATAGGCTATCTTTGCTCCCTACCTCCATCTCTCTCTCTCTCTCTCTCTCCTACATTCCCTGTCCTTCTCATCCCTTCTTCTAATCATCCTCTCTCTCTTCTATTCTCTCCATTTCTTTCTTATCCCTTCTTTGTATCATCCTCTTGTTACGTATCCCTCTCTCTCTCTCTCTCTCTCTCTTTTTTTTTCTCTCTCTTCATTCATTTATTCATTGCCCCTCATCCACATTCTCCTCCTCCTCGTCTTTCTCTCTCTAAACCTCTCTCTCTTGGTATCTTCCTTTCACTTGCCCTCCCTGCCTTCCTCCCTCTATCCATCCCTCCCTCCCTACAACATCACAATTAGAGGGAGAGATACATGGAGGCGAAGGCCTTAAGTAAACATCATTAAATACACATGAAAACCCTCACTAACACTCACACACAGACACACAGATACAGACACAGATACAGGCACACACACACACTTAAACAGACACACTTACACAGACACATAAACACACACACACAGACACATATACACATATACAGACACATACACACTCACAAAAAACTGCTCAGTGGCGCATTTGTCTCTGCACAAAAACAGGAGACCTCCGGGGATTCTTTGTCACGCTTAAGCATCCTTCTACATGCTTTGGCTTAAACAATAGAAATGGAGATTAGGGACAGCCAGCAAGCCTATGCTCTGTCGCTTGCTGACTCCTCCTGACCCGTTTCGGAGACCAAGCAAATACCCTGATTTTGATTCCGTGACAGCCCCGCCACGCTACAATATTTATGGCCGGGTTAAGGGATTCGCCGGGGCCACGGGAGCAGCACGGCAAACAGGCCGTGACTGAACCGCCGGGCCTTTAAATGAACGGACAAGGGAGCAGGGGCTGCCGCACTCCGCCTTTGGTTCTGGGGGTCAGAACCCCGGGTTTAACTGAGCAGAAGAGACCACCTGAGCCTTGTCACCAAACAAGCTGAATTTCATTTTCTGGTGGGGAAATTTGGAGAACATAGCTCTCTGAGTCTACCTGGGACTGATGGCAATAATACTAGAGTAGCGCATTGACATTCACATCGAGCCAGATCTCATATGACCTGGAGCAGCCCAAAACAAATCCCACCTGCAATTGATTTGTATTCCTGGTGTAATTTCGACTGCGTTGTATTGACAGGAAATAACGATGTTTGTAAAAAGACTCTGGGGTCAACTGTTGAATGACTTTGGCATGAAATTTAATATGACTGTTGAGTGATTAAGAAGTCTGATACACCAGGAGTCTCAGGCAAGCACTAAACGAGCCCTAGACCTCTGATCGATAGCAAGCCAAGCATGAAGTACTGTTATTTGTGCATAAATAATCATCACCATCCAAATCATTGCGTGCTTGATCTTTAGAGCTCCATCAATGAAGTTGCCATGGAAGCCGTCCAAATGGGACTGCGCAGAACAATTTGCTAAGTTTATATGCTGAGCCATAGCTTTACTCTATGATGCTAAATGGCTGAGTGACTCCACATTTCCCTTCCACAGCTTGCCAATCCTCCTGGCAGTGTGCATCTTGAGCTATGAATCTGAACGTCAGCCGACCACAACCCCCCCATATACCTACTCATACACCCTCACAGCCCCCACCCTCTGGACAAACAAACAGCCCTCAACTTTCTTTCCCCTCTCTCCCAGGTTGTTGGGGCGTTCTCTTTTGAAATATAGCATCAATTGAGAGCAAGCCGAGCAGCTGTCCAAGTCAAATGCCACGATGAGAGCACTTAGAAGAATGGCCGGTGGACGAGACCAAAAGATGCACAAGAAATAAAAATCTATCTCTCCCCCTCTCCCTATCACTCCCCTCCTCTCTCTCTCTACATAGATAGATAGATAGATAGATAGATAGATAGATAGATAGATAGATAGATAGATAGATAGATAGATAGATAGATACACTGGCAATACAATTGAGTGCTCCAGTGCTTATTGTATTGTCTGCCTGCATGGATAAGTAAGGCAAAGTAAGGTTACCTGTGCAATAACGGTAGCTCGTGATGTCAATAGTCCATTACCTACCATTTTTAAAGCACCCATTATGGACTCCAGAGAAGAGTAAAGGCAATAGGGAGCATATACAAAATAAGCCCTATTCACAAAGCTCCTTTATTTCCCCGAGCACAATAAACCTAATTCCTTTCTGCATTCTTTTTTGCCCCAAGGCTATTACATCCAATTAAAATGTATTAAGTCAAAGCGCATTCTCTCAGAGGTCGGAGGGTCTCATAAGGAAACAGCACTGACGCTGCAGATGGCACTCTCCTATGTGCCTGGAGGCAAATGACTTAAGTATGGACAGCAGAGAAGAGAGAAAGAAAGAAAGAAAAAAAGAAAAAGAAAAAGTAAGAGAGGGGGAGAGAGAAAGAGATAGACAGACATGCAGACAAACATACACAGAGAGAAAGAGAAGGAGAGAGGGTAGAGGACAAAGAGAAAGAGAGTGAGAGATAGAGAAAAAAAAGACAGTACACAGTAGGTAGCAGTGAGCACTGAGACCCTGTGTGTCTCTGGCATTGACTGACTGAATGAATCTGAATCGCAGGTTATGTGGTGCTCCTGAGAGAAACCTCCTATCAAGAAGGCACAGATATGCTAACGATTTTCTCTACAGGTGCTTGGGGTGAACTAAACTTATGAAGGCCTCAGGATCAAAGTGTTGTGTTAAAACTGAATAGTTACTTGCGAAATGGACAGTGTATGGCAGCTCATTCTAAATTCTGAGGTATAGAACTTTCACCGCACTTGTTCTTAAGTGGTGTGGAAAAGATCTTACTTCATTGGCTTTGTGTGAAAAGAAAAATGTGTTCTCACTCTCCACACAGTTTGTGAAGGTAAAGTTTTGAGTGGTATGCATTTTAAACTGAAGCTGAATTGCCTTCAGTATGATGACTTAAGGAAAAATTGCAGCATGTAATGCACCTAAATGCATTTAAATTTACTGACAAAGGCTATTTGTTTGGCTTATGTTAAAATAAAAGGACTATACAGTAGTGGAGACTACATTAGCCTATTCCCTCTGGCTCTGTGCAGACATTACCGCGGTAGTTACTAGCTGGATGCATATCTCGACATTCTGAGTGACGGCATGACTAGACGAATGGAAAGTGCCAGACAAACAGGCTGATATTATTCAGTTCTTAATGCTCCTGAGCTGACGGAGTCGTTCCTGCTCTCCTGCGCCGTGTGCAGTTCCCACTGGAGTAGAGGCACCTGGGAAGGGGTGTCAGCAACAGTGATGGCTTCTGACGGCTATCGGCTGGGAGTGGCGCGACAGCATGCCATCAAACAACAGCATCACAGCAGTACCAGCCAACTTCACTTTGTCTATGCGTGAGTGTATGGGTGTTTGTGTATGTCTGAATTTGTATGTGTGTGTGTGTGTGTGTTTGAATTTGTGAGTGTATGTTTGTGTTTTTTTGTGTGTGTATGCTTGTGTTTATTTGTGTAAGTGTGTGTGTGTGTGTGTGTGTGTGTGTGTGTGTGTGTGTGTGTTTGTGCATTTCACGCTGAAATCGTATTTAAGTGTTTGTGTGCATTTAAGAATGTGCATGTGTGTGTGTGCTGTGTACTGTATCTGTGGGGGTGTATGTATATGTATGTGTGTGTGTGTCTGTCTGTCTGACTGGCTGCTGTCTCCCTGTGTGCTGTCTCTCTGCTCTTTTCTCTCTTTCTCTCTATGACAAGTGTAAAAGAGCGGGTGAGAGATTTAAGTGAGAGGCAAAACAGCTCACCTCTTCTATTAGTCACAGCCTTTTGAAAAGCAAGCGGCAAATGTAATGGGTTTGCTGCTTTGTTCAGTGGATGTTCCTGCCTAACACCATCGGACGTGAGGGAGTGTTTTGTCTGTGGTCAGCCCTCCAACCAAGCATTTCAGACCTGTCTACAAGCCGTGTGGTTGTCTTTCATCTGAGCATGAAAGGGGGCTTGGTGACTGGTGGTAAACAGGTCCACTTATTCTTAAATACATGGGGTGGGTTCAGGCTGACATCCTTCAAAAGCCAAAAGCCCATCCTCCATTGTGTGGGTAAATTATAACTTCAAAGTCTGCATGAGTAGAAAAAAAAGTCAGTCCATGCCTTCATTATCCATCAATAGCTTTCTAAATGTCTTTCTTTTAGGTTGTGCCAGTTATGCACTATTTTTAGCATTCAAGTTGCATGCTTGTCTTCTTCATTGCCACCCAAAATGAGGGAATTAATGAGTCGCATTGATTTTAAGGGTTTCCATAACCAGCAGGGGTCCCTGTAGCCTAAATAATACCCCTGCAAGCAAGGCCAGAGTGGCCAAAACCCACTGCGCCCATTTGTTGATATTTCTTTTTTTCTCACCAGCAACCAAATGATGATAGGACTTGGCCTCACCCGCCTTTCCCTCTCCCCCCACCCACCAGCCCACCCTCCACCTATCCATCTCTCTGAGGGGGTAATATCCCTGTGAGGAATTCCAAGGCCCATCGACGTAACACACGCTCCAGGGGGAGTACCCACACATCCCCACACATCCATCTTGTGTCAGACCTCATCAGCACACAACGTCATGGAGAGCCAGGGGGTGCCGCCGCTAGAATAGCAATAAAAAAAGACACTCGGACCTATCGTTTTTTTTATCATTTCATAGCAATGTGCTTTCGCTACCCCTTTATCGCCATCCATCTTTGTATCCCTTTTTATCTTTTTCTCTCTCTCTCTGTCTGTTATGAATGTACTGGTGCCAGTGTTGAGTGAGGCTTCCTTGCGGGGAGTAAGTGAGTGAGAGGGGAAAAAAGAGAGAGAAGGGGGGGGGGGCACACAAAAGAGCAAAAGAGAGCAATGGAGAGTAGGGACTGCTTCCTCATATTTGCCATGGGCCGCTTGTGATTTAAAGCCTCATCACCTTAAACTGCAGCATCAAAAAAAAGCACTATGGGGAGGCCGGAGCCTGGACAGCCTGTGTGTTTTTATATTCCTCCCCATCATTGTCTGATAGACGGCCTGCTTAAGAGAAACCAAAGGAATATATGTAGTACTCCCATAAGCCTTTTGATATTTCCCAGAGACAAAAGCCCAGGGGCTTGCCAGGGAACCAGAAGGATGAGGAGCTCATTGAGCCAAAGTGGAGTGGGATACACTGATCATCTGCTCTCGCAAAGGAAATGCGAAGGACAAAGTGCCATTTGGGATGATACCTGTATTTAAGGTTGCCAAAATGGTGTGGATGAATTGCATTAAGTGTATATAGATTCTAAGGCTTAATAAGCAGTTCTTTCTTTAGCTGTCTCAGAATAAAGCTCTTTAAAAATGTTCTTGACTGTACTACAAAAGGGAATGCCTTCATAGCCCACTGGCATAGTAATACATTAACATTTATGAAGGCCTCCATCAACAGCTGCTAGTTATCATGAATCCACCAATGATTTGTAAATGATTCTACAGGTATGTGATTATTATAAGTCTATGATTATTGACTCGAATAAATAGTGGCTACGCTTACTTTTGCTGTGTTCATTTCACATTTTTGCAGCATTACTGAGGTATGTCAGAGACAAGTACTTAAACACCCAAATCAATAATAACCATATTTGGTTTGGCAGCATGTGCACTATATTAGAAAATTGTGTCTAAAAGATGCCAAAAGGATGTCCCTCCGATGTCAGTTTTATGGAGAGTTATGGAGTTTAAAAGCTTTTCACCACTTTCCACGGTTGGTGTAAGAGGGACTTTTATACATTCTACTGAAATCACGAGAGGCTCTGTTTAGTACAGTTTTGCATTCCATGGCCGGTGCATTCATGTACACCTAAAATTGACATGGTCATTAGTTATAACTCTTTGACATAAGGAAATTAGTATTTAGTAACAACTGTTTGGTATGAGAAACTTAGAGACAGTATTAACTCAACTTTTAAGGATAGTGATGTGAAAAATGCAGCTGTGTTTCATGAAGTACAAATGGTTTGAGATGGTACCTAAGAATGGTCATGAGACTAGTGGAGGACTTACGGCTGTATCGGATGATCCTCTCGGTGGAGTCCCCCTCTCCTGAACGGGTGATGGGGGTGAGGCGCACCTGGTAGGACTCGGGCTTGATCAGGTCAGTCAGGTTGTAGGTGAGCAGCTGGCCCCTCTCTATGTTCCCCTCCTGCTGGATCTCCTGCTCCCACCAACGCTGCTGCCCAGTCTGGAACACACAAACACAGAAGCAGACACACACACACACACACACACACACACACACACACACACACACACACACAAATGAATGAACCGTAACAGGCATTTAGGGCATTTTCAGCATTACCCTGAAACACCCTCTCCCTCCTCCGGCTTCAGGAATGTGTGGGTTTGTGTGTATGTGTGTGCGTGTGTGTGTGTGTGTGTGTGTGTGTGTGTGTGTGTGTGTGTGTGTATGTGTGTGTGTGTGTGTGTGTGTGTGTGTGCCTATGCACGCCTGTGTGAGTATGTGTGGCAGCCGTGCCTTTGTAAAACTGTCTCGTCTCGCTGTCACAGCGAGTGCTCGGATAGGTAAGTCATTCTTGGTCACTCTCCGCTTCCTTCCGTCCTCACATCCTCCCTGACTGACTCATTTCCCTCCACAGAAGTGGAGAAGACAGAGAAAAAAAAGAAAAGAAAAGAAAAAAAAACTAAATTGAGAATCTCTTTGTAATTATCTGGCAAAGACCTTGTTAGTTCACCATAGCCCTTGGCAGATGCTAAAATCATGCTGTCCATCAGGTTTAATCAACAGCAGTGTGCACACAAACACTGACCGCTAACACATTAACTCTCCAGTCAGTGTTCATGTGAAATGAAGTAATGATAATAAAAAAAATGAAAAACAGGAAGAAGAAGCCTACCTAAAGCAGGAAGTGGGTGATTAATTCAAAATGTCAGCCTGAGAGGTAAAAACAGACTATTTTTCACTTGACTTGGGGACAGGTTTCATATATTGATACCTGGTGTCAGGAGGGGGCCCTGGGGGGAATCTCCTTGATTTGTATTCACTGCCATCGCTGTGACACCAGGCCCTTTTCTCTGCTCCCAACGAAGGGCTTGTGACACTTTATAGAGAGTGCGAATCATTCAAAATTAACCCTGAAAACTTCCTCCCTCTCTCTTTCTCTCTCTCTCTCTGTCTCTCTCTCTCCCTTCTCTCTCTCTCACACACACACTTTCATTTGTCCCTCTCCTCCCTCTCTCTCTCTCTCTTTTACTTTGCATACTCAGTCTACGCATCAAAATGCAACTAGCAGGAGAAACTGAAATTGGATTCCAGACCTATCAAATTAAAAAGTACCTGTCAACATGAGCAGAATATCAGTACAAATGAATACACCGTAAACACCCATACATTCAAAAATGTATACACACATATATGTGTACCCCAAACCCCAAACCCCCATCCTTACCACAGATGATGTCCCAATGCAACAGTAAAGTCAACTAGGAGAGGGATTTCAGCAAGATTAACATTCATAAAGTTGTTAAAAAGGGGAACGGCAAGGAGAGGATGAGAGAGCCATATATGGGCCGAGATTGATTTTGACTGTGTGCTCTACCCCTCTTGAGTAGATTACCCTTCCCCCTCAAAGACAACACGCAGAGACTCAGACACACACACACACAGACTCAGACTCGGGTACACACACAGACTCACACACGCACACACACACACACACACACACACACACACATGCACAAACGCGCAGACACACTCTCTCTTTCCATGATTAGCTTTCTACAGACACTAGGACCTAAGTTGATTCAGTTCAATACAGACAAGTCAATTTATCCTCACAGCGCAATCTGAAAGGGAGTCATTTTGAGACATAAATAGGTTCACAAGGCTGATGGTCGTGTATTTTTTTTCGCAAGCCTCACAACTATGACCTGGCTATATCTAATTAAAATCCAGCCTTCGTCATTCACGTCTGGATTTCTCCAAGGGAGTGCAGGTGTATGTGTTTATGCATGTGTATGTATGTGTGTATGTGTGTATGTGGGAGATGCTGTGGGGGTGAGGATGGCCAAGAAAGCTCTTGAGGAGACAAGCAGTGACTAGAACCATAATCAGAGGACAAGAGGAACATGAGTCTTTCCAGTTGTCATCTCATAATTCCCTGTGTCACCCCCCCCCCACACACACACACACACACATTAAAAATGTTCACTTCAACACATGGCTAAACACTCAGACCTTATGTTATTATTTTTTGGCCTCCCTTGCTATTTATTTATTTATTTGTTTGTATGCTTGTTCATTTATTTATTTCATTTATTGTAAGGAATCCGTTTTTCAATCCAGGGTGCATTAATTGCGGACGTTCAGCGCAACTCATGCGGTGTCCCCGGGAGATAAACAAGCCATGGCTACACATAATTGGTAAACAGCGTTGTGTAATGGATGTTGATCTTGGCTGTGCCAATATTTCCCAGGGGCGCATGCAGAGTGGCAAGCTTTTCAGGGACTCCAGTGGCTTTCAGAGGCTGTCAAACAAGTAACTTTTGGCCTCGTCGGAGTTGAATAAAAGATGATTGGTGGTGATGGTGGTGGTAGTGGGGAGCTGGAGGGGAGGAGAGGGGGATGGAGTCGGCTCAAGAGGGGAAGACAAAGAGAGAGAAAAAATAAAGTGAGAGAAGAGAGAGAGAGAGAGAGAAAAGGCCCTGAGTAGCTGCCAGTTCTCCCATCAGGGTACCTCTCTAGCTTGGCTAATGAGATTTCCATCTCAGGATACAATTACTGTTTATTGCTTTGGTGAGATTTCTAATTCGGTGCCCGCAGTTCTTCGGCTGGGAAGGCAAGCGTTCCCCAGGAACCCAAAAGCAGGAGGAAGAAGAAGGCAAAAAGGAGGTGGAGGAGGAAGGGGAGCGAGAGGAAGGAAAGGAAAGCAGAGGGAGCTCGTAATCGCTGTGGAGTGAGGAGAAAAGGAAAGGTAAATAAAAAGAAAACATCAAGTCAAACAGCAGCGGCAAGGAGACTGAAGCAGTGTGCGAGCACCTTTGGTCAGGCAGCCCACCTCCTTTTTCAAAGGTGTGAATCAATGCGGAGAAACACAGACAGGACAGTCCGGACCAGAGAGTTGGGCCCGCACATACACAATGCCTTCCTTTCTGCTGAAAAGACAGGTAAATAAGCATGGCACCCGAAGCATTCACACTGCTAGCTTTCACCTTGAAGAAACCTAACCGTCATCCCTCCCTCTTGTGCTACAAGGTTTTTGAGGAGAGGTTTGTATTTGTTTTTTTATCGAAAATGTGCTAACAGATCTGCTTATTCATGCAGTTTAGCACCATAGCCGACCCAGGGGGGAACTAGCGCATCTCTTCCAGAGAAAGTCACTCCAGCACAACACGTCCTCCAGCAAACACTCTTGAAGCCGGGTCCATGAGGGCCCATCCAATATTTCTCCACCAGCACGCACTCAGAGCCAGGGGAGGGAGAGAGCGAAATAGAGAGTCAGAGCCAAGGAGGCAGACAGAGAAATAGAGAAAGAGAGAGACAGAGAGAGAGAAAGAGAGAGAGAGAGAGAGAAACGTAGAGAGAGAGAAATAGAGAGAGTGAGAAATGGAGAAAGGGAGAAAGGGAAAGAGACAGTGGAGGGGGGAATCTAAAGAGGGAGAAAGAGAGTGAATTGGGGGGGTGGGGGAGAAAAGTGAGTTTAAGATAGATAGTAGAAGGAAAAAAAGAAGAGCCGACAGCAGGGAGAGAGTACATGGGAAAATGTGAGGTTTTGGAGAAAGGATGGGAGTATAGAAGATGAGAAAAAAGAGAGAGAGAGGGGGTAGGGAATACCAAAGGATGGAGACCTTGGAGTAGATAGAATATCAAATGTTGAAAAAAAATGAAAACAAAAAAGAGCAAGAAATAGGAAATAATATGAAATAATATGAAATAGCATAGGACAAAACAGTGAGGGAGATAGGCAAGACCTAAAGAAAACACACAGAAAACATAACTGGTGAAATATGAAAAAAAGAAGAGAGAGAAAAAAAGAAGGATAAGGAAAGAACAGGGACATGCAGAAATGTATACAGTGTGAGGACTATGCATTGGAATTGAAATTATGGTCATTATATATACATTATACAAATAGAATGTCCAGCCATTATGAAGATAAGGCAGACTAGATCATCGGCATTCCATAGTGTCTCACAAGCGCAAGAGAATGCGACATTTATGGCACTGCTTGATGAAAGCTTATGAAAATGAGGTTGCATATTGGATTATTCAAATGCTTGGAGAGGCTGGAGAAAGCCTGCACACGTGAGAGAGAGAGAGAGAGAGAGAGAGAGAGAGAGAGAGAGGAGGCCATTTCTTCAGCACTCCATGCAGTAGGCTATGTTCTTCATCACTTGGGGAACGGCAGAATAAAAATCAAAAGGATAAATCATGGCCGTGAGCGTTTCCCCAGAAGGCGGGACAAACCTGCACACACACACACACACACACACACACACACACACACACACACACACACACAGAGACACACACACACACACACACACACACACACACACATCCTTGTCGCACATAACTGATGGGATGATGCAGTTCGAACGAGAGGAAATTCTGCCTCTGAAAAATGGAGAGTAAACAGAAGGAGGGCAGAGAGAGAGTGAGAGAGGAGGAGAGAGAGACAGAGACAAAGAGGTGTGTGTGTGCGTGTGTGTGTGTGTGTTAGTGTTGTACATGTATGTGTTCGTGTGTTTGTAAGGGTATATCTATGTATGTGTGTTTGTCTGTGTCAGTGTATAGAATAGACAAGATACGGGGATAGTTATCTTATTGTCTTTTTCCTCTTACACACACACACACACACACACACGCCTCCAAGAAATGGAAAAAAAAATTCCATTAAAAGTGAACGAAAAAGCCAAGCGGCTTCAGTATCTTCTGTGGGCACTGGGCCAATGGCGTTCTCTGGGGGTAGCTCACAAGTGGAGCATTATTAAATTTGTAGAATATCATTTTCATCAACTCCTCATTATCATAGCCTGAGAAGAACTCAGCAGCACAGTTAAGACGTTGACGGCCAATCCAGATGCCCTGTTTCCCCATCAGTTGCTCACTTTCTGCTCTCTCCCAACACACACACACACACACACACACACACACACACATACACACACACATACACACACACACACACACACCCACACACACGTGTATATATATATATATATATATATATATATATATATATATATATATATATATATATATATATATATATATATTTGTGTGTATACAACAACACACACAAACCTTTTTTCCACACACCATCTGATTACTCTGGATCAATCTAGAAATTTCATTCAGAAAATTTGATCACAATTTCCCCCTGTTGCAGATTATGACTTTGCTGTTGATACAATTTCTTCACATGCTTATTTGACCACTTACTTATTTCATTGTTGTCTGGTTTGTATTTGTTTGTTTCCTTTTTTATTTTTTTATTTTTTCTGGCAGATGAGTCTTTAGTGAGAGGCTGCAAAACCTGACATTTTCCTGCTTACTGCGATGACCTTTATTGAAATACCAGTACCTGGAGGATGTGGTGGTTGCTCTCTACCTTTGGGCCATGTGAAGCAGAGGAAGGCTGGGAGACTTAACCACCAGCACAGAGTGCCGGTTCAGAGTTGGAGCACTTTGATCAACAAATCATTGAATTTTTACCCTGCGACTTACAGAGGATGGCATGAGATGAAATTGCTTCTCTCTCTCTCTCTCTCTCTCTCCCTCTCCCTCTCTGTCTCTGTTTCTCTCTCTCTCTCTCTCCTCCTGCGCCCCTACCTTAAAAAATTCCCTGCGTCATATATCAGAAGAGGATAAAAAAGTAATCTGCAACCACCATGACCCCATAAGCAGATTTTTATTAGGCTGTCCTTTCCTGCCCAGCCGCCCCTCTGATAAGGGAATAAACCGGCGCAGTCCCTTGGACACAGGGAAAAGGTCAGTGGAAGATGGTTCATTCATCGCAAAACAGCAAGCACACACATAAACACATAAACAGTCTCATATTCAATACTCAACCAGTCTCTGTCCTAGTCCTTTGCCCCACCCTGCCTTAAGTCCTTTACTTTCATTACCCTGCCCAAAAAACCCCACATTCACCAGCCTTAATGACTACCAACCAGTAGCACTCACTCCTGTAGTGATGAAATGCTTGGAAAATCTGGTCAGGAGTCACATCACATCAGTTCTGCCCCACAGTTTTGATCCCCATCATAGTTTGCCTACAGAACACAGAGGATGTGGTAGCCACAGCCGTCCATGCTGCACTGTCCCACCTTGAGTAGCTGGGGAGCTATGTGTGGATGCTCTTTATTGACTATATCTTCGCATTCAACACCATACTCCCCATACTGGTGCACTGTAAACCCGGATAAGTTAATACAACTCAAAACTTTTGATGTAATTGATTACGTCAATAGTTTTGAGTACATTAACTATATATTTTAAATAAATTAATTTAAAAGTTTAAGTACATGAATTTTGTACTTAAACTTTTAAATTAACTTTAATTAAAATATATAGTTAATGTACTCAAAACTATTGATGTAATCAGTTACATCAAAAGTTTTGAGTTGTATTGACAATCCGGGTCTACAGTGTGGGCAGACTCAGGGTCCTGGGTCTTCCACACGGCACCATCATGTGGATTAGCAGCCTCCTGTCGGGGCGCAGCCAGGGAAACAGAGTAGGCCACCACACATCCACTGCCCTCAGCCCTCAGCCAGGGAAACAGAGTAGGCCACCACACATCCACTGCCCTCAG
The DNA here is from genome assembly GCA_030347295.1 of Setipinna tenuifilis. NCBI lineage: Eukaryota > Metazoa > Chordata > Actinopteri > Clupeiformes > Engraulidae > Setipinna > Setipinna tenuifilis. The sequence continues at coordinate 12,588,140 of CM059278.1, forward strand.
CCCTCAGCCAGGGAAACAGAGTAGGCCACCACACATCCACTGCCCTCAGCCCTCAGCCCTCAGCCCCCTGGTGCCCCCTGTCCCCTGATCTACACGCTATACACCTACGACTGCACTTCTGATACCACCATGGTGGGACTAATCTAAAGCCACGCTCAGACTACACGACTTTAAAATCGTATCCGATTTTGACGTCGGACTGTAGCGCACACATAAAGAGAATCGGAAGACAGACAGTTTGTTGGCAAGGATCCCTCTCGCGGTTGCCGGACGTTCTATTTCCAGTCGTAAATATCAAACATGTTTGATTTCTACGATTTCCAGTCGGCGACTAGTTGAGCTGGCAAAATTCCATCTTAGAACGTCGCACACGACGGGGGAAACTTGCCCGACAATCGCTTGCGATGGTCTTGGGAGGAACATTCCACAGATTGTCGTACCGATTCTCGTAAGGGCTGTTTTCAATGGAGAATCGGGCAGATTGTCGTGTAGTCTGAGCCGGGCATTAGGGGGGGATGAGGAGGCATACAGGGGAGAGGTGGAGCAGCTGACAGCATGGTGCAGGAAAAATAACCTCCTGAACACCTCAAAGGAGACCAAGGAGCTGACACTGGTCATCAGTGGCGACCTCTGTGCTGCTAAAAAAAAAGGCCTAGCAAAGACTGCACTTCCTAAGCGTACTCAGAAAAAAAACTCTCGCAGAGGTTGCTAGTGTCCTATGTCCTATGTTATGTTCTATAGAGAGCATATTGACTGCATATACTGCAGATGCATATGCTGCACCAGCTGCACAGTGGCTCAGAGAAAAGTTCCAGAGGGTCATTAACACAGCCTAGAAGATCGTTTGGCTGCCCTCTTCTCACACTGGAAGAACTACACCGCTCCTGCTGCCTCAAAAAAAGCACAGAATGTCATAAAAGAAACTTCACACCCTGGTCACTTACTGTTTGAACTGTTACCATCAGGCAGGCAGCACAGATCTATCAGAACAAGGACAGCTTCTACCCCACAGCAATAACCATACTTAACAAAGCCACAACATAAGTCTGTTTGTGCAGTAACATATGGGCTATGTACGAGTTGTTAATGTAGCTGTTTGTGTGACTTTGCCTTTTGTCTTGTTTATATTTATGTTACTTTTAATTATGATACTTTTTATACTACTGCTTTTTTACATTGACTGTTGCACTGAATGGGTGGGGAATGTTTAAATTCCATTGTGCTGGTTATAAAAATATTCTGAATTCATACTTTACTCAGGCTCACACACTTTCAAACATCCAAACACACACACATGCCCTCCCCCAAACACGTATACACACACATACACACAGAATAACACAACCGCCCAACACCCCTAAACACACACACACACACACACACACACACACACACGCACGCGCACACACACACACACACACACACACACGCACGCGCACACACACACACACACACACACACACACGCACACACAGCAGTTTGTGTTAGCACTTTTCATGGAATCACATAATTACTGAGTCACTCTGTGAACCTTCAGTAACTGTTCAGGACTTAGGAAAATGCAAAAGAGCAAGAGAGAGGCAGGGACAGAAGGTAGAGGAGGCTAGAGAGAGAGAGATAAACAAAAGGGTAAAAAACTTGAGCTGAAACAGAAGAATGACTTTCTGTGCTGAAGTGCTTTCTCTTCCCTCTTCATTTTGCTCAGTCTTTTGTATTCTGCTATGTATGTTGCCAGTTGGAGGTAAAATGCCTTGTTGCTATGGCAACCAGTCTCACTTCTCATTCATGTCATCATTCTGCAAATCTTGTCGTATAAAGAGAAATAGAGACAGAGAGTGGAAGAGAGAGGGAGAGAGAGAGAAAAGAAAAAGACAGAAAAAGAGAGAAGGAAAGAAGGAGAGGTTTTCCTCCTCGAGGTTAATTTCTCTCCAACACTTCCGCAGTGTTTGCATACTGAGCTGCAGGCCTTCTTCAGTATGACTAAAGGGTGTATTGAGATGGCTAAGGCTGGTGTGTGTGTGTGTGGGGGGGTGTTTGGAAAGAGTGGGGATGGGGTTCATTTATTCTGTGTAAATAATAACCTAGTTTGAATTCACTGCGAGACCTCACTAGGGGTAAACATATCGCTTAATAATTCAAATCACACTGATTCAGTTAGAGAAATTAAAAAGACCCCCCGCCCAACTCACACATATACACACACACCTTTGCCCAACATTCACTTTACAATGCTCTCCCATGTCACTTAAGTAGTGCAAGATGTTAGTGTGTATCTCCTTTTTCCCAGTCAGTCTGTGAAGTTTCATCTACATGTTTTCCACACACACAGACATACAGACAGACACACACACACATGCCCGCGAGCACATGCGCACACGCACACACACGCACAAACACACACACACACACACACACACACACACACACACATACACACAGACACGTGTTTGACTTCTAGGCCTTGTTTGATGGTCCAACAGTATCGATCTTGGGGAGTGTGCTCGGCTTACAGAAGTCCCCTCTCGTGCCCAGTCTGCTGAGGTGGTGGCGGCGACGGCGGCGGCAGGAGCAGAGAGAGAGAGAGAGACAAAGAGAGAGAGAGACAGGGAGAGAGTGTGATGGGGGGGAGACAGAGAGAGAGAGGGAGAGTGGGAGAGAGAGAGACAGAGAGAGGGGGAGAGACACGAGAGAGAGGGAGAGAAAAAGAGAGGGGGGGCAGGCAGAAAGAGATGTAGAAAGAGAGAATGTTCTGGAGACAGAAAGAGAGAGAGACTGAGATAGAAAGAGAGAGAGAGAAAGAGAGAGAGAGACAGACAGACAGAGAGCAGAGGCAAGGCTCTGAAACACGAGTCCTCTGCTATACTATTTGTTTGCGCTCTTGTAAAGCTGGGCCAGCTTTTGCCAAGTCCCTCGGCGGAGAGAGTGAACATTTCAAAGGCCACCCTTGGCACCAAGGGCTTCTCACAAGACTGATTTTGGGATAATGTGCAAACAGAGGCCAACTGAAAGAAAGAAAAGGAGAGAGAGAGAAAGAGAGGGAGGAATAGAGAGAGAGCGGTGGCAAGGGCAAAGAAGGAACTAGAGAGTGAAAAAGGGTTCATTGGTAAGAAGTGTTTCATGACACCGATCAGCTGTTCTTCTCTGGCCCCTGGGGGTCAGGGGAGGCTGTGAAGCATCGGGTCTAAGTGTGGTCATGGGATGGGGCCTCAGAGCATGGACAGCAGAGTGGACCTCTGCAGCGTCCTAATGGGCAATTGCCCTGTGGGGCACTTGGTGGGCATCTGACCGTGAAGCTTTCCCTAGTCACACTAAATAGAGATGGCATGCTAGGGGAGGGTGGTGCTGGAGGTGGGTTTGTAGTTGTTGTGAGTTGGAATGGTAGGTTATGAAAAACATTTCACCAGAGTAATGTCTAAATAAAAGAAAATGACTATTGTTTATTGTTTGAGATATACCACACTACAGTAATACATTAATACATACAAAATGAATAAGTAGTTTGTCCCTGTTGAGAAATGCATCATGTATAGTAAAAACAAAATAATAAATGTGTATGCATGTGTAAGTGTGTGTTATAGTAATTGCATATGTGTGATGTGTGTTTAAGTCAGAGAGTGAGTAAGAGATAGAGAGGGAGTGGGGGGGGGGGTGAAGTCACCCAAGAGGATATTAGGAGAGATGAACAGTATGGGGTAAAAAAAAATAAGAGTGGGAATATCAGAGGCAGTGATTAGATAAAGGCACCCTGTAGCTCGGCTCCGCACTAGTGATGGCCAAGAGGAGCACAGAGCCCACAGCAAGGTGGGCCTGGACACACACTCACCAGCAGGGGCGATTTTAGCATCTGGTCTTTAGGGGTGCCCGGCCCCCAGTGCTTATCACACAACACTATTATTATATATAATATATTATTCATTTTGCACTGAGCCAGGGGGTGCCGAGCAGTTTCACGGGGGTGCCTTGGCACCCCTAAAAATGGTCTAGATTCGCCCCTGCTCGCCAGTATGAAGAGACAAGAGAAGAAAAGAAAAAAAGAACAGGAAGGAGAGGAGAAAAATGGAATGGAAGAAGATGAGAAAAGAGAAAAGGAAAGAAAAGAAAAGGAATGGAGAGAAGAGGAGAGGAAAATAAAGACTGCAATGCAAAGGATAGGAGAGGAAACAAGAGGAGAGAAAGGAACAGAATGGAGAAGAGAGGGAAGGAAAGGAGTAAACACAGTAGTGAAAATGGCAAAAGAGAAAGATGAGGAGAAAATAACAGAAAAGAAGAGAAAATGGACAGAGAGAAAAGGAAAGAAGATACAATTACAGGATAGGGTACAACAAGACAGAAAGAAGGGAAGAAGGAAGGAATATGTGGAATAGTAGAGGTGTGTGTATTAGAGAGAAAATGTCTACAGGAAAAAAAGAGGTAGAGCAGGGGCAAAAGCAGATGGGACAGGAGAAAGAGCAGAGAGGAGAAGATTAGAGAAGAGAGGAAACAACATGATAGAGTACTGGAGAAGCAATGGAGGGGAGGGGGCAAAAGAGATGAGAGGAAGGGGAAATGGATGAGCGAACTGGAACACAGAAACGAGAGAGAGAAAAAAGATAAAGCAGGGGACAAAAGGGGAGAGGAAGATGGAGGAGAAGAGAAAAGCATGAAAAAGAGAGAAGAGGAGAGAGGAGAATCTGGGGGAAACAGGAATGAGCTGCCACTAGCCAGAGGCATAGGTGTCCACTCAGCTGGACACTGCCACAAGTGTTCCATACACACACACACACACACACACAAATACAGACACAGACACAGACACACACACACACACGCACACACACACACACACACACACACAAACACACACACACACACAAATACAGACACACACACACACACACACACAAATACAGACACACACACACACACACACAAACACAGACACACATACAGACACATACGCACACACGCACACACACACGCACGCACACACACACACGTCCAAACACAAACACAGACACAGACACACATGCATACAGAGAAACACACGCACACACACACACATGCACACAAATACAGACACAAACACACATACACATACATGCACAAATACAGACACACACACGGACACATACGTGTACACACACACACACACCTCCGCTCCCTGAGCGCGGATAATGCAACGACAAATGCTACACGAGCCATGAGACACGACACGACATTACCTCCACCAGCACCTCCACCAGCACCTCCACCAGCACCTCCTGTCTCTCCACCCATCCTGTGCTGCAACAGCCAGGCCGTATGATGACACAGTTACAACGCCATTGCAACAGCAAAATAAAACACTTTGGTGTTCTGTCTCTCTGGAGAAGAGGAATCAGAGCCAGATCAAGCCAATGTGATCAGCGGGCATTAGATATCAAAGGCCTACCCTGTCTCGGGCTAGTTGTTGTGGGTGAACGTATACAGAGAGTACACAGTGTGTGTGTGTGTGTGTGTGTGTGTGTGTGTGTGTGTGTGTGTGTGTGTGTGTATGAGCATGTGTGCACATATGTGTGTGTGTGTGTGTTTGCATCTGTGTGTTTGCACGCACATGCAAAGCACAAGCCAGCTGGACAGAACAACCACTTGCACAGCAATCCAATGAGCTCATTTTTAAAAGCCAATTACATTTCATAACTGGATTTCGGAGGCTAGGCAAAACAAAACAATGGGGAAGGCTTTGACACAATGAGGAAGGAGAGGGGGAGTTTTTCATGCTTAATGTCTCGTGCTGCAACTATCGACAGGGTTTACGTCTCGGTGCCGGATAAGGAGAAGCAAAAAGAAACTGTTTGTTTTGTGTAAATAAATTCCATCTGGTAATGCGGGGAATGCAAAATATTCCATCACATGGATTTGCCACTCTTCTTCTTTGCGAATGCCTTTTTCCATGCTTATCAGAGCAAACAAAGTTGGTTTGGGTGGAATCAATAGAAACGTTCTGCGTTCTTTTTTCCCTCTCTGCCTTTCTCTCTACACCAATGCAGTGCTGTCTGTGAGCCCGAGATAGCTGTTTAAACAATATCATTAAAAGAGATTCAATCCCCATTTAAAGTGAACTCTACAATCCCCCATGTCCTAATTACAGATGAATTGTTCATTAAATATTCAAAGCTGCCGTATCCATATCTGTAAATGTGAACTTCCGGGAAACCCAGCACCAGACCATACGGTGGTGCAATATAAATTGAGTTTAAGAGATCTTAAGTTTAGGAGAACATCTGCTTGGCATATCCCGTGCGCACAGCTGGCTCTGTAGAAGCTTTCAATGAGAGAGGAGGAGACCCAAGGCAAGACAGACGAGGCAGGAGGATGAGGATTACGGTGCACTACGCTGATTAGGCGGGCTTCTCCAGTCCTTTCTCAGACGCTGTATATGTGGCTAGCTACGCAGGGTGAGGGCCTGGCATCCTCCTTTGATTTTTATCACCATCGTTAATTTTTTGTTTAATCACCGCGAGTAGCGGGGTACCACTTATGAAAACCAACGCATCGGGGACTTTAACAAGGTTATTAAAAAGTTTGAGTAAGCGGAGGAATAATTAGTCTGTCGGAAAAATAAAATAAAAGGACACCCGCATAGCAGAGATTGCACAAATATTACATCAGAATGACCCCCCCCCCACCACCACCACCCCTCAAATTTATATTTAAAATGTTAATTGTGGGCACATCCAATACAACCTGCAGTCAACATGATGACATTTTGATAATGTCACAATATTGTCAAGAACAAAGGTGTATCTAAGACCTCAGCACACACATGTTTGTCAGTTCTCAGACTCAATCTCTCATCTCATCTGTATGTCTGAGGTAGACACCTTTAGATAGTGCCCTCTGCTTCCCATGCAAAATGTCCTCTCACCTACCATCCAGTTACACCTCTGTCTCACTCATGACAGGTGTCCACATGGCGTACACCACCACCATCCCCGCTGCTACTGCTACCACCTTTAGCTGGTTAGCAATCAAAGCCACTTGCACAAGGCAAGGGTGTGTTTCAAATTACAGGCAACGCATCTGCTGATATAACCCCCCAAATTGGCCATGCAGAAACTTTATTCATGCTGGGTTACTCTTCAGATGAAGGGAGCCCATTACCACTCTGTGTGGTGGATGGTGATCCCCCCCCCCCCCCCCCCCCCCAACTCCCCCGCTGGCAATCAGTTGATTGCAGCTGATTGCAGTTCCCTGCTTTCGACTGGATGCCTAACAGGTATGGAGTCCACTCATCACTACACGGCTGTTAATCAAGAAGCACAAGACACCTGATTGTGTGTGTGTGTGTGTGTGTGTGTGTGTGTGTGTGTGTGTGTGTGTGTGTGTGTGTGTGTGTCTATTTGCAGGGGGCTTTGGCAGTGGTGGGACAACAGACGGCTAGAGTTCTTTTCTACGACTGTACAGAAGTGTTTTTTCTACGTCCCTCTTTCTCTTCTCGTGTCTCTTTCTCTTCATGTCTCTTTATGTATCAGATCTAACCCAGTCTCATCAACTTATGCTTCACTGATATGATTGAATGGACACAGTGTCCCCAACATCATAAGGTTGAAACTACACATATTGCTCTAGATATTATTGTTTACGTTAATTAACATTTTATAAGGGGTAGCATTATTGAAACAGAAAAACAGGCAACAATAAAAAACAACTACACCACAAACAGCTTTCTACGTAAAAGGCATTAATTAGTCCATCTCTCTGCTCTCTTTTGATGTGCCTCTCTCTTTCCCTCGCTCCCTCTCTCTGTCTCTCTCCCTCTCTCTGTCTGTCCTGTACTGTGTGAATGAAGAGGCATGGCTTCAGCACCATGGACAGCGGCCAGCTGTCCTCGCCTCACTGGCCCCTCCATCACACAGCACTGATCTGCCACTCTTTATTACAGCCTCAGCACCAGCGGCCGTGCACAGCACACCTGCTGGACCCTCTCACGTCCGCCTGCAGCAAGGTCACCTGCCCACTTTCTTCTCATTACTGCCGTGACCAAAAACGGATGGGCTAACAAAAACCAAGGGTGGCTATGGCTGAGCTGTGCTCAGCATAAGTCACTTTCTCCTTCTCAGGGAACTTGAGCCACAGAAGGACTTTTGTATCCCCTGGTCAACAGACTCTGTAGAGGTCCACAGCCATTGCAGCCACAGTCTCGGTTTAGCCAAAGTGGAAGAGCAATCTCATTCCTTCTTTTGCCTGCTGATCATTTACTTCCCACCCAGCTTCCCATAATGCTCTCTTAATGCTGAGAGGTATGTGAGCATGAACTATCCAAATGACCTTTTGCAGGAGTTCCAGGGTAAGTATAGCGAAACCTAAAAAGATAAAATAAAGTACCACACGCTGCACAGTGCTAGCAGGCAGAATAGTTTATCTCAGCTTAGTTTATTTATGTTTTGACCACAAGCTCTTCCTGAGGAGCTCATAAAACGCCTCATCATTATTCTTCTCCACACCATGCGACTGAGGTGGGGGGGAGGGTAAAGAGGCTACATAAAATGAGGCTTTGAGAGCTGAAAAGCTCTTGCTGCTGTTTTGCGGGAGTCGAACGTGGGATTATAACCGCTGGGCAGTGGACCTTCGCAGCGGCATGGAGGCCAGGCCTCCCCCCCCCGGCCCTCTATAGTTCCTCTCGCAACTGGACTCGACCTCTCGGCCACCTCTTAATCAACTGCATCTTCACTGCTGCCACCTAAAGCTCTCTTTGTAGATAATATGTCACCTAAAACACTTACATACAGAGAGGGAGATATATGAAGAGACAGACTGATGAAGAAACAGTTAAAAGAAAAAAGAAAGAAAGAAGGAAAAGGAATAAAAAATAGAGGGAGGAAGAGAGAGAATGGGGACTACATAATATAGAAAATACAGCAGGTAAAAGGAAAACAGAATGAAATCAGAAACACACAGCAGGTGAGTGATACTGCAAAAACAGTTTGAAAACCAAGAAAAGCAGAAAAAAGCGAGTGCAACAAAGTAAAAAATGAGAAATGATGGAAAAGAGAGAGAGAAAAAAAGCTAAAAAAAATACATGTCCGTCTTCAGATCCTCTGCAGGGCTCACCTTCAAAGTCACAGGTAAAAGATAAGCAGCTCTTCCTGGACATCGACTGTTGAGGTAGCTCATTTGGACACATACAGTCAGGACCCCATCCTGAACTATCAACCTCAGTCAGGCCTACTTCTAATGCTACCCTTAACCCTTTGTAACACCTTATCCAAAGTCTGCAGTCACCCAAAGTGAAGTAAAACCTTATTATTGATGGCTGACACTGCAAAAACGCTAGTGTCGAGTTACTGTAACAACGCAGAGAGTGAGCATACATCCATCTTGTACCACAGTAAAGTACCACTTTCGAAAGTGTATGATTTGACAGTGCGGTACATGAGTGATAGACAATGACACCAGTGTTATTTTACAACCATGTAGTGTTGACACATCACTGACAAACGTGTTACTTTAAAAGCCTCCAGTGTGCATGCACATAGACACTTTGTGGTGTTAATTTGACACTAGCAATTCTTGCAGTGAATTGTTCCACACAGTGGAAGCCAATAATTTCTGTCCAAAAAACAGGATGATCAAGTACCACACTACCTATTAATCCTGCCCAATGCCGTTCAGTGTTGTTCTTGCCCACATTACACCATTTCACTTTGAATGTTTGCTTCTTGATAAGCCAGTCACTTGTATTGTAATACAACTCACTTCTAAGTTGCTTTGGACCAAAGCAACTGCCAGAAAAACAAATGTAAATATAATGCCCCCAAACACAACAAACCTACAAACGGGGAGAAAGGGAGAGTGAGAGGGACAGAGAGAGAGAGAGAGAGCGATGAAGAGAAAGAGTGGGAAAAAAACAGTTTAAACAGTGATAGAGAAAAACAAGGTAAAAGAGACCCAAGTGAAGTGACAGACGATGTTAGAAACATTTCTGCAGGACAGATATGGTATAAGAAACAGAGAGAGACAGCATGGGAGTGTGTGTGTGTGTGTGTGTGTGTGTGTGTGTGAGAGAGAGAGAGATAGATAGAGAAAGAGAGACAGAGAGAGAGAACAAGAGATGAGAGGCACTTTGAGCAGTGAGGCAAACGCAGCTTCACATTGGCAGAAACCTACGTCCTCGCAGTGAGGCTTCGGACAGTTTTTGCTCCACCAATATAACACACTCGGATCACTGACAACACCACAAACTTGAGCAGTTCCTGCACCCAAACCCCCCACCCCCCACCCCCCATTGCCCTCACATCAGCACAACACTGTCCACCTACTCCACCACATGCTAGAACCTTCCGTCACCCCAGCAGAGGACAGCAGGCCAAGCAGACAGGTATGTGGACCGACAGCTGATGCAGAGTGATGGATGAATGGGATGGAGACAGGCACTGTATGGAACAGGCAGGAGTAAGAGGGCAAGGCAGCCACACCAGGGGGGTTGTCAGTGGTAGAGGAGGGGCAGAGAGGCAGGGAAGGGGTGGAGGTGAGAGGAGGAGAGGGGAGTGGCGGGGAGGGGAGTGGCGGGGAGTGGAAACGAGCCGGGCGAGAATGTGACCCATTAAAGTTGGAGAGCTTCCTGATGGCGAGTGCAGGCACAAAGGCGAAACAAGCCAAGACGGCAACGGGGGAGTCAAGGCACGGCCAAATGGGACAGATGCTGACACACTCACACATAATCACACAAACACACACACACACACACACACGCACGCACACACTCGCAATACACAATCTCACTCCCTTTCTCATACACACACACACACACACACACACACATTAAAAATACATTTGCATACAAACACACACACACAAATGAATATTAAAAACATACAAAATTGCATACAAAAACCCTGATTAAGCTTGCATGAGCATGCATACCTGGACAAAGGACACACATATAAAAACAAGAGTTACAGTATGACTAGAATCCACATGACATGAGAAAGGAAACATCACTCACATATTTACATAGCCAACTGGACACACAAACCTGTGTGATCACCACATACACTTAGACACAAAACACACATGGACACACTCAAACTCCGAGACACAAACAAACACACACACAAACACACACACACACACACTGGATGCTAACCTCTGCTCCTTACCACCCACTTTCACCATCCACCCCAACCCCCCCCCCCCCCCCCCCCACTCTTAAAGCTTATCTTATTTGGGCAGCCCTCCCCCCCTGGGCACTGCGGCTAATTAGTTTTCTGCCCTCTCCCCTGTTTTCCCCCTGCCTTCTCCCTCTCACTCTCTCCCGGCTGCCTCAAAAGCCAGGTGCGCTCACTGAACTTCCCTCTTCAAAGGGGAGGCGGACGCAACGTAAGGATTCGTCCAGCCAGGCTCATGCAGGTGGCGAGGTGGCAGTGAAGGCTGCTGCTGTTGCTTGTGATGGATCTGGGCAAACACTGATGCACGAGGCAGAAAAGGGAGAAGCTGAAATAACTGTGGGGTGTTTGGAGTTATTGGTTTGCTGTGTGCTGAAATTCACAGAACGGTCCCCCACATCACTAGGTTTTGAGTGACAGAATGAATTTGTATCCAGTTCAAACAGCGCAGTCTTCCTTTTAAGAGTATAGTGTCACAGTGGTGTGGCGGGAATGTTGTGAGAATGAAAGTTCTAGAAAATGGTGCGGTCCACAGAATATAATGTAGAATTTTAGAATTTTCTACATGACATCCTCTTTAAGAGTGTTCAAAAACGTACACCCTTAAAGCTGGGAACAGACCTTCAGTCTCTTATAATTAGAACGTGACTGAGCACACCAAACCTACTGACAGTGTTGGATGTAATTTTCAGTGGGGAAGCATAAAGACTGGGTGAAAATATTATGCACTTCCATGTCACAATTACAACCATGACAACATAGAACAAACTGGTACCGATCAAACATGTTTGATTTAATCAAAATTGTGTCAAAACATTTACGGAATTTAAAATCAGGAGGTCTGTGCCTAGCATTAAGAAGTGCTTTGAGCTTGCTTTATGGATTCCTAAATGAGCATAAATAAACAATGTTCTAAATGAGCAAGCATTTATCCTAAAGTGGTTTGAATAGTGTGGATTTATCACTTATCCATATCTGCCTTTGTGTTGCCTTGCATCTTTGTGGATCATGCGACATGTATTGCATTTGTGGTAACATTTTACTTTACAGATGGGTAATAAGTGGGTAATTTTACGGTAATCAGGGTTTCATGGTAATGAATTACAAGTAATTATGGTGCAGTTTCCAGACAATTACTGTGCAGTTTCTAGACAATAACAATTCATACCGGATTGTTGTAAAGGAATAATGCAATGGTGAATAGCAGACATAGCAGATGGTAATAACTAAGTAATTGAGTGGTGAGTGGCATTTTACAGCCCTGATACTGTAGTTTCTCTAAAACTACCTCATTTATTTCAAAATAATTACACAAAACAACGCTAAATACCATAAGGAGGATACTTGATGGGTACATCAACAGAGAAATTAAGTAGGAACAGGCAATAGTATATTTTACAGCCCTGATACCATGTAGTTTGTGTGACATTACTTCATTTGTTTCAGTGTAGAAACAGAAAAAATATGAAATACCAGTCTATCTACTACAATGACTTGGACTAGTCTCTTTCATCACTGTGCTGTTATGCCATAACTGCTGATAGTAATCATGTACTTACCAACTCCTTCATAAAACCACCATGCTGGTGTAATTATAGACATATTACTTCACAATTTCAGTAATTACAAATTTACTTCAAACAATTGCCATTTTATCAGAGCTTTAAAGGGGTCCTTTCATCGTTATTTTTATTCATATTTCTGTGTCGCCACTATGGTTGAATGCATTGTGCGTCATTTCTATGAAAAATGATGTCCTAGCTCTCTTGCTTGACGCTGTTTTCTGTAAGCTATAACAGGTCTAGTGGTTGAACGACTGGCTTTTCCGGTGTCCCTCGTGAATATCCATGACGTGTCAATAAGGCACCACTGATTGGGCAAATTTGCTGTCTTTCGCTCACCTAGCTTCTGTCCACTGTTCTTCCTTTGGGATGTGGGCTTGCCATACATGGCTCTGGGCGGGGCTTACGACCTAGTGACGTAAGTAGGTTTAGCCTGCTCTGATCCGCTCGTTTTGGTTAGCTCGACCCTTCAATGACCAGTAAAACCATGAGGGTCGAATTTCACGTCTTGGAATGCTGCATGCATATACTGCTTGTTGTGACCCACCACATTGTAAATAGAGCTACTTAAAGTGGTTTTTCGCGGAAGGACCCCTTTATTTCAAAGCAGTTTGCATTGTTATTTTCCAGACAGTGCACAGTAATTGTCTCAAAACCGCACTGTAATTACTTGTAATATGTGGTTAAAATAATTGTTACCATAAAACTAGGTATAAATGACCATAAAATGTCAGCTCAGTGACAGCTGTTATCATAATCTACATTTAACTTCATGGTTTGAACTTAGCGTGTCTAGCCAACTTCATGCAAGCATTGTCCAAATGGACATGAAACTGTTTAACGTAGCATTTCCTTGTGTTGTGCTGGCGAGATCATGAACAATAATTTGTTTGATCTATGCTATAACACAAAGAATTGGTGTGATTTCTCTGCTTATTTCTTTTCATTGGTTATTGCAGAAGGCAAAGGTATCAGTACATTTCCTCATGCACTATAACACACATTCATATAGACCTATTATATTTTAAAAACAACAAGTAAACAAATATGCTTTCCATAGCATAGCACCTTTAAGCACTATGCACTTGCATTTGACTGAATGATTAAATATTTACCCTAAAATGGTTTGCATAGTATGGATTTATGCCTTTAAGCTCCTGTGCATCTGTGCGCTGCTATTCTATACCTTGATTTTGTAGATCATAAGCATGCATGAATTAGTGCAAAGCAGGTCTGTTATGCTAAAAAGAATTGAATTGTTTTGGACTCTTCTGCTGTCTCACTCACCTTACACAGACAAACATAAATCTGTGCTTTGGATGCCGGAGAGCATGCCTGTCTTTTTTTCTCTTTCTACCAACGACTACAAGGGTTTGATTTGAAAACCTTTCAAATCTTTTAGTATTCGGCTGGAAATCAGCAGGGAGAGATAGAGAGGGGAGAGAGAAAGAGAGAGAAAGAGAAAGAGAGGAAGAGAGAGACAGAGGAGAGAGAGAACTACTTCAGAGGATTCCATTGACACCCGTGGGCTTCGTCTACCAACTCATTTCATTATTTATCACAATGCGCAACACTCCCTATGCACCATTGCTTTCAGACCCAGACACACCTCACTCATTCTTGTCCTATCTCCCTCCCCATTCTACCTTTCTTTCTGTCCCTCTCTCTCTAGCTCTCTCTCCCTTACTTCCTCTCTCTTTCTACCTCTCTCTAATCCTCTCTTGCTTCCTACCTCCCTTGCCTCTCTCTTTCTCTCTTTCTCTCTATCTCTTTCCGTTCGACTGAAAATGCTTTGCGGTCCCGGGAGCCTGTAAAAAATCTATATGGCATGCAGTG
>CM059278.1:12607663-12692663 GCA_030347295.1 Setipinna tenuifilis
CAGTGTTTAAACATGGATAATGCGAGAAGAGCAATGAGAATTAGGCTTGTCAACGCGTCTGGGACGTCTCAGTTTTCGTGTCGGTTTGCGTTAAAAAAATTACTTCCACATGGCTGGATTGAGGTGGTCTATTTTAAGCCCCCATGTTTAAAGCATCGGAAGGGCCCCTGAGGGACCTAGCGAGGGGGTTCTACTGTGCGCATAAATCAAGTGATTAAAGCCAAATGTCCTCAGGAGTGCTATGACAGCTTGCTGTGCGCACACATCATTCAGCACCGTGGCTCATCGTCAGATGCTGAGAGAGCATCATTGGCTGGTTTGACATGTGCCCTCTTCTTGACAGGTAGCCTGATGCTTAGGAGCTTAAGGATGTCTGTCATGTCTGACTAGCTGTAAACATGTTTTGTTTGGGGTCTACATCAGTGTGTGTGTGTGTGTGTGTGTGTGTGTGTGTGTGTGTGTGTGTATGCATTAGTGTGTTAACTGTGTGTTTGCATACATGTGTGTATGAATATGCATGTATGTATATGTGTGTAAATGCACATGTGTGTGTTTGTGTGTGTGTGTGTGTGTGTGTGCATGTGTGTGTGTGTGTTCATGCATCTGCATATGTGTGTGTGTCAGCTTTGTGTGTCTACAGTAAGTGTACGCACGTGTGTGTGTGGGAAAGATTGCGTACATCTGTGCGGCACTTCATCAGATGACGCAGGCACTGTCCATCATCAAACAGTATGATTGCCAACACCAGAGTGTCCATCCTGCCACAGACTGAATCAACACACACACACACACACACACACACACACACACACCACACACACCCCACACACACCCTCTTGCCATGAATATTTCATCTCAAAGTCCAGCTGTCACCCTAACAAGAAGTCAGCGCAGTCACAGGAGCAGCGAGGCGACACCAGGGAGCCAACACTCACCAAAAACACACACACAAACACACACACACATGCACACACAGACACACACAAACATATCACAAGTCAAGAGGTTCACGCCACACAACACACACACACACACACCCCGTCAGGGAGACGGTCCTCAATACTGACTTAACCTTCATCTCCTCTCAACACACGTGAAGACACACACACAGAAGAAACAGACTGATGAAAAAATTACCGGCGGTATAACAGAGAAAGATGCCAGCGCAAATACAGCCTTTGTGTCTCAGTGCCTTCTGCTGAATGTGTCTGTGCATGCAGAAGAGTGCTGGCCATCTAAAAGTTAACGCCTCGGAGACAGACTGTTTGGTGTGCACAATGTCAGTGATCCATCTTTAGACTCGTAAAATATTATGGTCTTACATGTGTTACACGTGTTTCATGGCCTATGAGAGAGAGAGAGAGACAGGGGGGGGGGCGGGGTGTGTGGGAAAGTGAGAGTCAATGAGAGGGAGAGAGAGAAAAGAAAGAAAGAGAGAAAGAGAGAGATGGGAGAGTGGGAGATAGAAAGTTAGGTAAAATTGATAATGAAGAAGAAGAAGAAGAAGAAGAAGAAGGGAACGCGAATAAGTTCTTAATAAGTGAATAACTTCTATAATGGAAGAGGATTGACAGAGAGAGAAAAAACTGAGAGAAGACTGAGAGTGCTACCGCAGTATTTGAGAGACCACAGTTTTTGTTCAAATGGGTGAGTTTAATATTGGCATTGTCATTCCATAGGAAAGAGGCAGTGTGTGTGTGTGTGTGTGTGTGTGTGTGTGTGTGTGTATGTGTGACAGAGAAGGGGGGCAAGTGCATGTTATAATCCTCTTTTATGCCCACTGAGCAGCAGTGGAAATTGTCAATGCAAATTATATGATTAGAGGCGTAACATCTCCAGAAATAACCTGAGCATCAGAGGCAGGTAGATCATGTTCGGCATGTCCTCCATGCTGCTGTCTAAAAGATGGCTCAACCACCATCTGGGCTGCATGAGCCTGTATGTTAAACCCATCCAAAAAAAAAAATGAACAGGAGTCACACGACACTCATGACAAGTACGAAACAGGGCCAAGAACGTATGGGGGCGACTTACAGAGTGGCATGGAATCAGAGACGAATGTGAGTCAATCGTTGTGGGTGATGAGGCAAGCAAGGCATTTCTACTCTTGCCAGTATAGGTCAGAGTCAGCCAACAGCAGCAATGTGTGTGTTTAGTACTGCAAGCCAGGTTTAGGATGGTTCGAAATGTAGCATAAACTCCCAGACACCATCCATTCCCCAGCAACTTATTTATTAAACTCACGTTTTGGTCCTCAGGCCTTCGTCAGGTTCTTTTCCTGGTTATTACCAGATTAAAGTCTACGGACCAAAATGTTGTGTGTTTAATAAATACATTGCTTCCAGAATGGATACTGTGTAATCTGAGGTGTAGACTGCTAGTCACCCCCCACACATCTCTTCCTAAAGAGGTGTGCAAAAGTTAAAATTTCTTAGATGAAGAACAGTGCCACTTTTCCTAAATTTATTTCATGTTTAACATTGACGTAATGTGCTACCAATATGCCCATCTTTTTTTCCACCATCAAACATACTGTGCATCAAACTGTATAGTTTTCTGTCTTTTCAGCGGGCAAAACAATTGCTTTTTGTGCTTGCATGAAAAGCAGTTAATTAGATTTGTGCGAGCGTCGTGTTTATCGACAGAGACAAGCACATCACCCTGAAGCATTTGACCAAAACTGTGCAATTAAAATTCTGAAACGAGGGTGGGGGGTAAAGCTGTAATATGGAGTGATATCTGAAATCAGGAATACAAAGACTAGCAAAGAGTCTGGGAGTCGACCAACCGGGGTCAAAAGCAGATTCATTAAAATGCTGTTGTACCCTTCTAATTAATTACCCATTCTTTCGCCATTTATGGACTATTCTTTAACTTTGCGAGAGTGAAATCCGAGCACTGAGCCCTTCGAGACCATCAGTAATTATTCAAGCCAGAGGGAGAGACAATAGAACATTCCAGATTATATACAAAAACAAATACAACCCTGCACGTTTTTAAAGAGAGAGAAAAAAAATATTTGCGCGCCATCACTTTTATCAAAAGTAACCTTTTAACATACATTATGCAGCCAATTTCATGCTTTTTAAGGAAGAAGAGTACGTAATATGTCATCATGTAAATGTAATTGCCATGTATTTAATGAGTAGTATATAATACAGTCATAATGACAATGTTGTCTTAAAAAGGGTACACATACTACATGATGAATGAAAAATGTATCATTGAAAAGTCGGTGTGTGCACAGTTTACTCCATAATCAATATGAGGAAGAAAAACAGAAATACTCAATAGTTAAAGATTAATAACAGTATTGATGACAGTTTAAAAGATTAGCACACAATAAATTCTAAGGCAGCACTGTACAAATCACACTGCACTCCAAACTTACTACTATTGCAATAACCTGTACACTTTTCTTCTGAGTCTATGGATACCAGTGGGCACTGCTGCAAGGGATTTGCTGGCTGTGCCCTGGCAGGGTTTCCAGGCACACGCCTTGAAGCCTGTGAGCGCTGCATTTGATGGTGACCTTTATGACATGTCAATGATGGCGCCGGAATCCTGAGATCCTATCCATCCTGGCCCCTGTCTGTCAGCAGGCTACGTGCCAGGACTGCCCGGCGACACGCAGTGGCAGAGGCCTTGGACAGTATGCCATGCATATGATATTCAGAAGAGCCCTGCTTGGGAATACTAATGCTTAGAGGGGCCTGTCCGGGCAGACTGGGCAGACCTTTCATGGAAGCACTGGACTGTATCATCGGGAACAGAGCAATGTTGTGACCTCAAAAACAAAATAGCCTCAACACTGTAATGCTTCATCTTGTGCTCATGAAAAAGGTATTATAAAAATATATATTATACCAAAATATAAATATAATATATCAAGAATTATTTTTAAAGAAAAGATATTCATGCTGCCCCATGTTTCAGCTTTGACTGTATCCTGTTGTCTCTTTATAACATGTTATCGGGATCACAGCAGCCATGTGTTGTCCCGATGAGTTTTCTCTCGGTGGTCTGGTGACACATTCTGGCCTGTTGCATTGTGATGACACGGTACAGTTCTCAGCAAGCCTACAGTCACTTGCTCCACATTGCTGGTGCTTTGCACGTGTCAAAACAAACAACTCATCTGGCATCGCCACTGTATCATTACAAGACCCGCAAACCAACAACTGATACTGATCTCATGTCATTTCAAGATGATTTTCACGGATAAGTAAAATCACTTAGCCTTGACATTCTCATATTGGTTCGATTAGAGGTCGCTGACTAAAATGTCACAATACAGTGCAGCTTGTAATGATTTGTGCTCACATAGTCTTACATGGGCAGTAATGTTTCCTAAAGGCGGTCGCTCTAATTTGATCATTTGACTTTACAGCTGACTGTATATGAAATTGGCAGATGTGTAAAAAACAACTGGACTGTAAGTAAAAAACAACTGGACTGTGATGACAACATGTGACAATTTAAAATGAGCCTAACAAAAGTATTGTGAAAGTGCTGTGAGTGCCGCTCTTGACCTCACAATCTGTGAAATTTGTGGGCGATATGTTTAAGACACAAAAAAGGCTATGCAGGTCAGATGTAAATTTAGTATATATCTAAGGGCACATTCACACCAGGAGAGTCAGTTAGTTCACTTGCTTTAGTCCAGACCAAAACAGAATGTTAGTTTTTTTGTTTGCTGCAGTTCATACTACATTGCATCAGTGTCCGTATGGAATTGCGCCGAGACCACCACTTCAGCTGGGTCTCAGTTCTCTTGTTTGGTCTGCACCAGAGTTCGATGGCTTGTGTTCACACTGGTCGATAAAAGGTTTAATCACCACCAGAGTTACGTTTCAGGCCGTATTGCCCTTCTTCAGACCTCCGAAGCAGAGCAATGCTGCCCGAAACGTAACACTGGTGGTGATTAAACCTTTTATCGACTGAAACTCTTAGTGCACGGACCTTTGAGTCCAGCACCTAATTTAATACTTTTGATGTGCGCGCCTCTTCTTTACAAATTTGTATTCACACTGGCGCAAAAGGTCCCAACCAAGGGAGGAAACAATTTCAAGTTCGTTTTAAGTAAACCAAACAAGGCAGGTATGAATACACCCTAAGTCACCCATCAACACCTAAGTTTGGTATTTAGGATTGGCTCTTCACATAATGTCTCTCATTATATGACATTGCAGTTAGCTGATGGTCTAATACAAGCAACTTACAGTGTGGCAGGTGCAGAGGCAGCCCCCCTGGAGCAACCTGGGTTTAGATACCTTGCTCAAAGGCTCCTCAGCCATGGATAAGGTTGCAGGAGAGCGCTATTCACCCACATTTGTTTCCAACTGGTACGGAAATCAAACCTGCGGCCCTCCAATGACCAACTCCCTAACCATTAGGCCATAGGTGCCCATTTTGACAGATGCCCGTCTTCATCATGCAAGCCCCTTAAAAGCTCAATCATTATAGAGTCGAAGGTTCATTAACTTATAATACGTCTCAACTGTAGACTCAAGTCTTTCCAATAACACCCAGTAGATGAAACACCACATTAAATTCAAAGCTGAGTACAACTAAACCTAAGCAGATTTATCAGTGCTTGACAACATTAAATTCATATCCAAGTGGAACACAGCCCAGGTTAACCAACCACACTGTTTTTTTAAAGGCTGTTAACATCTATTTAACAACTATGTTGAATTACTTAACAACCACAAAAAAATAACAAATGGGATTGGAAAAGAAATGCTCTCTCATGTACGCCTAGCTTCAGGGCAAATAAATGACTCCTCAATAACATAGTGATTAATGCAAACCACTCACAGGTGTCAATCAATTCAATCATTCCTGTTGGTTAAACACTTTATTCAATGGCCCCTTAAGCTGAATGCATATTGCTTGAGTGAGCAAAGCAAACACTGGTACTGGAGGCACAATCATACTGGTACTGGCATCAATGCCTTAAGGTCATGGGGTCATAAAAACATGAGTGTGTTACGTGTTAAATGTGTTAAAAACCATCTGTATCTTTATCTAATGTACTGTATCATACATGACCTATGTAACATTATTGCCCATTCATGTAAGATGATATTATGTTAACTTGTCAATGCCCAATATTAATTAACCAATTTTATCACTATTTTCTTCACGTTGCAGTAAAGCCTAGCAACCTAGGTCTGACGCTCGCTAACATGCTAGTCCAAATGTTCCACACTGTTTGTGAAGGACCAATCCTCTCACCTGTGACCAGGAAGGTGCACCGTCCGGCCCCAGCCTCATTAGTGATGTCACAGGTGTACTCTCCATAGCCCTCACGATTGAGTGCGCGCACATGGTACTCGGTCTCGTCGCGTTGGTTGAAGTCGCCGACGGTGAGCAAGCGCGTGCCCAGCTTCCACTCGTACTTGAGCACACGGGAGGGGTGTGCCCGCAGCACACGGCATGTCAGCGTGAAGGCGCGACCTAGGCCTTGACGAATCTCAGTGTAGATGGGCTCCACTGCTGGAGGGTCTGTGTGGAGGACAGAGAGAGGGAGAGAATGAGCAGAAGAAAGAGAGGGAAAAGGATAGAGAATGACAGAGAGGATAAGAGAGAAAGAGAGAGAATAAGAGAGAGAGGGAGAAAAAGGCAGTGGGTCATCAGAAGAGGAATCAAAGGTCGTTACAAAGAAATGCCACAAAAGTGGTTATGGGAGCTTAGGGGTAAAAATTAAATAAGGTGCTTTGACATTAACTTGTAAGAAGATTCCTTGTTAAAAGCAAGACATTTTTTCAGTGCCTGGCTGAAAGCATTTTGATGTCAAGACTGAGTGCTAGAAAGGACCTGTCTCTGCTGGTCCATCACAACCAAATTTAAAATGTTCTCCTGCTTGTAATTCCCACAGGGTATACAAAATACACACCGTCTGCATTGGATTAAAAATTCATTAGTTTAAAAACAACAATAAACAATATTTCAAAGCCTCCGTGTGTTATGGATGGTTGTGTATTTAAAGTACTAAGTCAGGTAAACAGTTTTGTGACGTTTATTTCTTTTTGAGAGTCTGATGTGATGCAGAAATGTTTCTTCCTTCTGTCGCATTGCAAAACTGCCAGGAACTAATCACACAGGACACTTATCAGATTTTGCTCAAACAGTTTAGCAAAGTGGCATGGGAGCTGTGCTATCAAAAACTACTGGCAATTAAATAAACACATAACCGAAATTGGTGAAAAAGCAGGAGGACATGAATCTTTCAGATCTCTCATTAAATATGAAAATCACGGCGGAGGCACAGAGAGAGATAGAAAGAGAGAGAGAGAGAGAGAGAGAGTAGAAGTAAGAGAGACAGGGGAAAAAGAACTTGCAGCCCCACTGGGCGCTTATCTCAACATATTTTGCTAATCTTAAGATCAAAAAACTCCAGAGTCATCGGAGCTCTGAGAGATGCCCCTGGCTGTGAGATCAAGAAGGAACAAGCAGTCAACTCTGACAACTGATAAAAAAAAAATAAATAAATAATAAAACTGTGTAGAAACACCTTTTAGAAGACATTCTAATACTGTTACTGTTCCTTTTTTTCACCTATTATTCCACCGGAATCAGCTTTTATGCTCAGGTTTTTGTGTGTTTCAGCTAATCAAAGAGGCTAAGCACACTGCACGTCTTTGTATTCCTGAAGGAGCAATCCTTCTTCGAAGCCAATTAGAGTCAAGGCATTCTATATAAGGCTCTTAATGCTCGCTGTGACACCACAGTTCTCACGGTGCGACTCCGCCGCTGCTGCCGCAGTCCCCGTGGAACAGTGGTCTTATTTTGGTGCTCAAGCTTTTTGCTTCATTTTGGAGCTATATTAGTGTCTGCATTGCTAAGATAAAACAGGCTTTTGGGACTTGCTGTTAAAGACTCTCATTGCAAAAAAAAAAACATACAAAAATTATTTTCCTTAGTGGTGGATGTATTCTTTAAGCATGCAGGAAACAACTTCAGAAATTCATGACCAACTTTATTTAAAGCATTGTTTAGGGTGAGTGCATGTAAATGCATGTATTATTTGTGAGCAATGTTAACTAGCAACAAACAGATGCACTGTGTTCAAGGGCCTTAGCCCATACTGTGTATTTATTGTGATTATGTCATCTGATGTTAGTCAAAGCCTTGTACTACAAGCAAAAAAAAGTTGGCGGTTATTTGTTCACATTATCAGAATGTACTAGCCTGGCTGCCGTACCAAGCTTGTAGATGGAGCTCGGTCTGGCAATATCCCACTGACAGAAAGTTTTCAGAGGATTAACAGGCCGCTTTCAAATGCCTTTGTACTACTGGAAAGAGCTACCACCAGTCAGACCAATGATTCCAATGACATATTTGTAGTCTTTTTTCGCTGGTTTCAGATTTTCCCAGACCAGAAAGAACTGAGAATAGGCATGTTGGCTAGACAGACATAAATGTGATTTTCAATGAAGAGTCACAGGCAGTATGGGCAGGCTAAGAATGTACTTGATCAAGATGCATGTGAATAGTAAAGAGTTTACGTCATCCTTCTCTCACCAATGTCTGTTCATTAGAAAATTGTAAATTCTATTATCATAAATAATAATATTAGTAGTAATATTATAAATATAATGTCTTTATTCATTATACTGTACTAATCCTGTTGTAGTAAATAATGCTAAAATCCAGCTTTAAATCAGATTTGCTCACTGTGGTTTTTTCAGACAGACAGACAGACAGACAGATACATAGATAGCCAAAGAAAGAGGTAGAAAAAAACTAGGAAACAAGGAATGAGACAGAATGAGACAAAATCTCCAGAAGTTGCTGAAGACTTGGGCTGGTGCTGCAGCGTGGCACTCAGCAGTAGTGTCGGCAGCACGGGTGCATAGCTGAAGTGTGGGGCCCACGGGGTCCTCGCTGGAGCCGACAGGAGAGGGGTTGGGAATGGGGAGGGGGAGGGGGAGGGGGTGGGGGGCGTAGCTTGCCGAGTGCAGCCATGCAACATTACCCCTCATTATTCTCTTAGCTTCACCACAGCAGACACCCACACCCACACACACACACACGCACACACAGATACATGCACACACACACACACACACACACACACACACACACACACAATCCAGTGGCTCTTGGAGCAGTAAGCTTTTTTCATCTGCATGGTTAAGGAAATCTCTGCTGGGCTTTTCTAGAATGTTTTTTCTTTTCCATGTTTTGTCGTCAACCTATGAGATGAAACTGCTGCTTTCTGATGGAGCTCCCGTGGTTGAAAGAGTCTTACTTGCGGTGAACTTAAAAAGGTCAAACTAGTATTTCATTAGCGCCGCTGTCTCTGCAAACCTGGGTGTGATGCTTTGACTAATTGCATTCGATGTCTCACATTTTTAACTCTCATAAGAAATAACTCTCTTTAGCCGGGCATGAAACCTCTAGCCCTTCAGACCAACGAACCTGTTTTTTCCTTTTTTTTGTTCATGGGACAAATAGTCCTAATGCTTCCCTATAAAGCTACACCGAACTCGAAGACTTTTTCACCCATTAATCATGAAATGATCAAATGCAACGTTACATTAACAGCCCAGCAAGAAATATGTCAGACAACCATCTTACTGTAACCGTGATGCGCCTGGATAAGTTGGCTATAAATTATAAATCTGCCTGGGCTATTATGGTCATTAATCACGGGACGGTTGTCTGGGCAACCATTAGCGATTTGCTGTAGTGAGGCAGAACTTTCCCCATTGCTGAATTAGGCTTTATGCCATTTGAAAAGGGGCCTTTGTAAATGTTATGCCTTGGACCTAATAGACGCCCAGCATTCTCCCCTTCATCTTCCATGAATGGGATTATTATGGGATTATGGTTGGTGGTGGGAGGGTGGCGGGGGGGGGGAGCGGGGGAGTTGGTAGGGAATGGAGAGAGACAAACACACTGACTTAATACTCTGGCACATTTGCTATGTGTCCACAGACTGATCGAGCTTTCAAAGCAAGGAACGTGATGCAGTTACACAATTAGTATACCGCCTTGCTCAATTTCTCTCTTTTTAAAACCACGATGTGTTGGATGATAGATAAACGAAAAACAATGAGGAAGACAAGGCAATGAGGAGGAAGAGAGGAGGCGTAGTCTGGTAGAGTTGTATCTACTCCTGCTGCAGAGACTGATAGATTGATAGCATCTGCTGTATCAGCAGGCTGGTTTCCTGTGAAAACAGTTTCCACAGAGGGCTCCCAATACCAGGTGTGCGTGACTCCGCTGAATAGCGTTTGTTTTCTCCTCCCCGCTTTCCAATAACAAACATCATTAAACCGATGATCTGAATGGGATACATACTGAATCCTGAACAACTTGTTCCCCCAGCCGAGGTGTTCAGTTCGGTGTCAAGATTGAATTTTCACAGCCAATGAGGCAAGCCATGCCACATATTGTCATTCTAAATTTCACGGATCGCTTTCCAAAATTGAACGAATCCGAAGTGGAGTATTTGGTGGTTGAATGAGGATGTTATAGACTCGAGATGAGAGTTTGTGTGTGTGTGTGTGTGTGTGTGTGTGTCTGAGTGTGTGTGTGTGTGTGTGCGTGCACAGGCGTGTGAGGAGGTGTGTGTGTGTGTATCTGTTTATGTGTCCCTATTTGTGTGTGTATGTCTGTGTGTGTGTGTGTGTGTGTGTGTGTGTGTGTTGCTGAAGCTTTTTGTGTAAGAAAAGGTATCAACGTATGTGTGTGGATGTGTGTGTGTGTATGTCTGCACAGACATGTGTCTGTGTTATGTCTGTGTGTGTGCGCATGTGCACTGCCCTGTGTGCACAGGTATGTGAGGAGGTGTGCTTGTGTATCTGTTTATGTCTCCCTATTTTTAATTGTGTCTGCAGGTGTGGGTGTGTGTTTTTTGGTATAAGGAAAAGTGTGTGTGTGTGTGTGTGTGTGTGTGTGTGTGTGTGTGTGTGCGTGCGTGCGCAGGAGTGTGTGTGTGTGTGTGTGTGTGTGTGTGTGTGTGTGTGTGTGTGTGTGTGTGTGCACGCGTGTGTGTGCCATCTTACATCTGTGTGTGCATTTGAGGACAGGGTTGTTAGACTCCCTCCTCTATCCGTGGAGAGTGTTCATCGGTAGCAATCTGGACTCAGCTGGAGACAGAGGTCTGCTATGCTCAAAAACAATTTGGCCCAGTTCCCTAAAGCCCATCTTACCATATCTCTCTGAATATCACCCTCCTCCGGAAAACAACAGGAGAACCACTCTACCACAGAAAACACAGAGAGGGATAGAGAGAGAGGGAAAGAGAGAAAGAAACAAAAAGTGTCAACTGAAAGAGACAATGACTAAAAAAAAAAATTCGAGACTGAAAATAAGAAAGGCAGAAAAAAGAAAAAAAGCCAGACAAACTCTCACTCTCATGCGTATTTCATGCAGAGAGCTTTCCTTAAGGCACTCAGCTGTGTACAGAAATCCCTCTTCTTTTTCCCACCAAATCCACAATCAGTCACAGTCTGAGTGGACAGCATGAGGGACAAAAAAAGTCACACAAAGCACCAAAAGAAATAAAAGTAACTCCACATGCACTTCAAAGCATTGGACTGCATACTGGCACAAAGGCCCCCATAATTACCACAGTTATCCATTGTTGGCACATGGGAGGCCCTCTCAGAGTCTGACATTTAACTGTGTAGTGAGGTGGTGGGTGGGCAGTGGGGGAGGTTCGGGGGACGGAGGGGGGAGAGGTGTGAATGGGGAGATGGCATGGGGAGTGGGGAATCGGCACCTCGGTGTGTTTGCCCAGGATATGTGTGTGGGGGCGTGTATGTGAGTGTGTGTACGCATGCGTGCGCGTGTGTGTGTGTAAGCGTGCGTGCGTGTGTGTGTGTACGCGTGCGTGTGTGTGTGTGTGTGTGTGTGTGTGTGTGTGTGTGTGTGTACGTGTGCTATGCCTGTGTGTGTGTGTGTGTGTATGTGACAAGGTTACACAGAGTTTCGTCAACCCAGGGTTGGATGAGCATAGCCCTGGCAGGGGGTGGAGGGGAGGGGAGGGGGGTGCGTATGCATTTTTCATACGTCTGCGCCTCTCTGCCCGGGAGAGGAGGGGTCCGTGAGCAAAAGTACAAAGCACTTGTGTTATTTACCATTCCTGTAACACAAAATGTCTCAATTACACCTGGGAGAGGGAGGAGTGGGCTGGGTGGGTGGGCTGCAGGCTGTGGGGGTGGTAGGTGGGGTGAGATCGGGGGATTGGGGGTGGGGGGGTGTAGCGCGTTAGAATATTGAGGAGGATGTGTGCATTTGCTACAGCCCCTGTCATGTCGCCTGAACAAGTACAATAAATATATATATATAGATACATAAATAAATACATAAACAAAACAAAATAACAAACTTCTAGGCGGGCTATTGTGTAATAGCAGGTTGTCAGGGCACATAATAAGGAGCATGTATATACCAAAGGGGACAGACAAGTTGCAGTGAACACCACCACCCTACGCAAGAAAAGAGAGAATAAAAAAAGAGAGCTCACAGAGAGAAACAGGTGAGGCTAATGAAAACACACAGGGTGTGCTACGTTCCCGCACCCTGAGAGCCACGGGACCACACTAGTTATGTGCAGCGCATGAATGGGTGATGGCACTTTGAATTTGTGTGTGTGTGCGCCTGCGCGTATGTGTGTGTGTGTGCGTGTGTCTGTGTGTGTATGCGAGTGTGTGTGTTTAAGTGTGTGTTTGAGTGTGTGTGTGATAAAAAGAATTCGTCTTTTCCATAGATGAATACTAGTGGGAATAAATTAGCTCTCTGCTAATTAGGCTGGCATCCAGCTTTGAATACCATGCTTAGTGAACAGCCAGAATTAAACACTGGCATTTTGTCAGTAGCAGTCAGCACTCTCGTCTTTGCTGGAGGAGCGGCCTTCAATACCCATCATCTGCCCTAGCCCTCCTCCGTTAATCAGGACACCAAATTTATCACCTCATGATGAGAGAGGCCTTGACTGGTCTCTCATCCCATCTTCCTCTCTCGCTCTCTCTCTATCTCTCTCCCTGACTATATCCCCGTTTCCCTTGCTCTGCCTGTATTTCTTTTTCACTCTCGCCCTTTCTCCCTCTTCCCATCTCACTGTCTCTCTCATCTGGTTTTAATCTCGCCATTTCAATATGCCCTCCACAAACCCTCTCGTCTCCAACTAAAAAGGAGCCCAGTTTCAAATGCTCATTAAAACCTATGGTGTCACAGTCACGCAGCTTACATCACCAGGCCTTAGATCGCGCTTTTGGAGAAGTAATTACTTATTACCAAGAGAGAAAGAGCTGAACTGAATGAGGAGGCTCTACGACTGATTATAATTTGCTGACTTTTTTCCAAAGAGTAATAGATGAATCTCTCCTCGCTTGCTCCTCTTTTTCATCCCTCTACCTCTTTCCAACTTCCTGTCTGCCTCAGACTGAGAAAAGATGGCAGACCAGAGACTTAACGACCATGTGTTGGGATCAGGCTTACGAGAATCATTTGGTTTGTTTCGGTACAGTAAGTAGAGAAGGCCATTGTTAAGCACCGCAGGCTAGTAAATTGTGCAGATTGTGTGCATAAATGGGTTTTTGGAAAAGTGGGTTTAAAAAAAAAACATTCCCATTTAAGATAGACAATAGTGCAAACCTCTTCTGTGCATCCTCGGATGTCCACACGAGCCATTTTACCAATCGCTAACTCACTGACTTCATTTCAGCTACATGTTAGCTTATTAGTAGTTATTTTGTTTCAATCCTTATTAACTATAGACCATGGGTTTCAGGCCGGACAATTTTTTTTTTGAAAACTGGGAAATGTATAATAATAAAATATGCTACTTTAGCTTATTAGCTAACTGGTTAAATGTTAGCTTTGTGCATAAAAAAAACAACTGAGTCAAATCCAAGTGTAAAGCACGGAAGATAAAAGACATATAATTTCAAACAAGTTTGGTCTTTCTTTGTGGCCTCGTACCAAATGTTCCTCGGCCCGGTACTGGTCTGCAACCCAATGGTTAGGCATCCCTGAGAAGCATTTCGTAGATGATCTCATGTCAACTACTCAAGTATTCGACACATTCAAACATTCTAACACTGTAATATGATATGACTGGGTTGAGTTGAGAGAAGGGCATCTTCCTCAGAACAGATGGCATTTCAGAGAATCTAAGATGGCGGTGGGGGTATCATCTTATTTTGCTCTCTTGTCACCCGGAACTGATTAAAGAAATATTGGACATCCTTTTGATCCTGAGACATCTTGTGTGCTCCCATTCCCATGAATCCTCAGGGGGTGGGGGTAGTGTGTGTGTGTATGTGAATTGGAGTGGTGTGTGTGTGTGTGTGTGTGTGTGGGGGGGGGGTAATAGGGGGTACACTAAGGGGGTCTTTTGAATTTGACAGTTTTTTTCCTTGAATAGAACATTTTGAAGCACATCAGGCTGCAGATGCTTGGTGTTCTGGTAAGGACATCAGTTACAGTGTTAAAAGAAATGTCTTGCTCTAATAGGACAGAATCAGCACACTGGATATCAAGACAGGGACAGAACAGAGAGAGAGAGAGAGAGAGAGAGAGAGAGAGAGAGAGACAGAGACAGAGACAGAGAGAGAGAGAGAGAAAGAGAGAGAGAGAGAGAGACAGAGACAGGGACAGAACAGAGAGAGAGAGAGAGAGAGAGAGAACAGAGAGAGAGAGAGAGAGAGAGACAGAGAGAGACAGAGACAGAGAGACAGAGACAGAGACAGAGACAGAGACAGAGAAAGAGAAAGGAAATGAACAAGAAAAAAGGAGACCTGGTCTGTGTGTTTGAATGTGTGTAGGTGTGCGTGTATGTCTGTGTGTGTGTGAGAGAGAGAGAGAGAGAGAGAGAAAGAAAAAAAGAAAGAAAAAGAGCTGTGACAACATAGAGAGCAGTGCTCCAGAGGAAAAATGACAATACACGATCAAGTGACTCTCCACTCTTATTCTTCACCCATTCTTTGTCTTCCTCCCTTCCCTCCCCCTTTTCTGTCCCCTGCTGCCACCTCAACCTGGCGAAGCTTTCAAACGCAGGTGAAAAAGTGACAAGTATGCCAATTGACCTTTGCAGTCTGATGCTGCTCGCTTCCCACCATCCTCCCCGACACATCTGATGAAGCCGAAATTCCTTTGTCGACACTCGCAAAGTCTCTGTGGCGATGACCACCTAGGACGTTACCACCGGGGTGCTTGAACTCCACCGCCCCCCCCCACCCTGCTGTTCTCTTCTTTCATTCCCACCCGCCGCCAACAGTTGCGGGGTATAATCATGGCTACCGCGGAGGAGTTTGCCACGACACGCCCGGCCAATGAATGCAATTAACCCTCGGCACGGGGTGAAGAAGGGGCCCAGGGCACGACAGGACTGCGGTGTGGACACTCGACGGGAGGGCCAGCGCCTAATTGGGTTCAAGTGAATTACCTCAGAGCTTTCAATTAAGTGTCTTTCGATCTTCTGCCTGGCCTGGCAAGTTCGTTATCTGTTTTCCCTGTCATAATCAGTTCGCATCAAGATGGCCACAGCTGGTTAATTGATGATGCGTGTTCATTTATTTTGCACCTTGTTTGGCTTATCATGCCTGACATAAGACCTTTTCACATGGAGCTTTGTTCTTTCATGTAGGTTGGTGGTGCTCTCCTTTTAACACTGCACTGTCTAACAGAACAGAAGAATTTTCCTTTTATTCTCATGTGTCTCTTACGTACTATAATTATTATGTACCTTAAACATATTGCTATGTTTCATATTTGTTATGTCTTGTATGCGGCCGTTTCATCAGTAGTTTACTTGCATTTCAACTCAATCTTTTAAGAAGGTTATATTCCCTCTACTATAATAGCACATCTGGACAGAACTAAATATCGTTAGCTTCATAGCATAATTGCCTAAGTCATTTTTTGGTCAAATTGAGATTTTTGCATAACTTTACTCCCCTACCACTTCTACATCATCCTGTCTGTCTGCCTATGTCATTGGCCAATCACAACACTCATAAAAGTAAAAAAAAAAGATAGCTGCCTAAGTCATTCATTTGACTAAGTCATAGGCTAAGTCATAGGCATAATCTGCCTAAGTCACTTTTATTTGATAAAAAAATGATGTTCGGTTTTGTTCTTTTTCCAAACTTTTTCTCACATCTACTTGAAAGTTCTGTGAAAATATCAATAAAAAATATGCATGTGATTTTTAGAAAATGTGTTTTTTCTTGTTTTCCAAAAACACAAAAAAATGACTTAGGCAATTATGCTATCAAGCTAACGATATGTTGTAATTAAGCAACAAGCCCTCAGAGGCCAAAGTGGCCTCGTCAAAGGCGTTGCCATCAGTCCTTCAGGGAACATCATACCTCTGCCTCGCTGTAACATAAAACTGACTGGAGTGGCCACAGTTTGTCATTATATGCCTGGGTAAAGCACAAAAAGCCAAAAAAGAGTAGTTAACTGATGCCCTGTAAGCCTTCAGATACTCAGTGCTCACAGTCAACTTTATGTGTGTGTGTGTGCATATGTGTGTGTGTGTGTGTGTGTGTGTGTGTGTGTATGTGTGTGTCTCAGTGTATTGTGTATAAATATGTGTGTGTGCGCATGTGTGCGTGCGTGTGTGTGTGGACGAGTGTATTGTATATAAATATATGTGTGTGTGCTGAGTATGAATTGTGTATAACTGTGTGTGTGTGTGTGTGTGGTGTGTGTGTGTGTGTGTGTGTGTGTGTGTGTCTGTGTGTGTGTCTGTGTGTGTCTGTGCATGTCTGTGTAGAATAAGGGGGGAAGTAGTTGTGAGACACTGCTGTTTTCATTATATTTCCTATATAACAGGGCAATGCCTATCTAAAGCTTTTTTGCTCTGGGAAAAAATCCAGGGCAATCTCTCGCTCTCACTTCAGCAGGTGACAACATCCTCCCATCCTCTCTCTCTCTCTCTCTCTCTCTCTCTCTGTCTCGGTCTCTCTCTCTTTACTACCTCAGCTCTCTCTTGCTCTCTGCTACCTCTCTGCTACCACGGCTTCACTTCCCCCTCTCTTCACTCCCCCTTCCCCCTCCTAGCCCCTCGTTCCCTCTGCCTTTCACACTCACTCCACTCACTCCCACCTCTCTCTGCCCTCTTGCTCGTTTCCCTTCTCTCTCTCTATCTCTCTCTCTCTCTTGCTCTCTCGCTTTCTGCCCCTCTCTCCATCTCTCTCCCCTTAACTCTCTCTCAAACTCTCTCTTTCTGCCTCTCTCCCTCTCTCTCTCTCTCCTTAACTCGCTCTCTCCTCCTCTCTCTCGCACACATTTTCTCCCTCCCTTCCTCCCACTTTTTCTTTCCCCTCCCTCTCTCCATCTCTCTCTGCCTCCTGCGCAGCCCTGTTCAGCTGTCATAGATCTCAGCACACATTATCCAGTGGCATACATCTGAGCCGGGCCCTTCAGCGTGTCCAGATTGCAGTGCTTAGGATTACCACCAACCCCTCATCACCACAGCCCACAGCCCTGCCTCCCCTCACACACACACACAGACACACACACACACACACACACACACACACACACATACACACAAATAAACATACACACTTACTCTGTCTCTCTTTCTCTCTCTCTCTTCACCTCCCTCTTTCACAAACACATACACTTACACACACACACACACACACACACACACACACACACACACACGTCACTTGAATCACAGCCTGTGAAGCCGAGGAAAAGATGTGGGAGTGAAACAGAGGGGGAGGTTAAGAGAATTTTGTGACACAACAGAGGAATGACGTATGTGTAAAACTACAGTGACGAGGGGCTGAGTGTGTGTGTGTGTGTGTGTGTGTGTGTGAGAGTAAGTAGAGGCAGGGGGATTGACAGTGAGTCATTGCAGTCTGAGCTTTTCTCTGTTCACACACACACACAAACACACAATCGCACGTACGCGCACATCCAAGGAAAGCTGGACCTTCTCTTTTCTTAGTCTGAATGCAGCTTTGGCATGACCAGTCCTCTCTCTGCCTGCAGTCATCATATTACTGGGGCCATGGAAATAATAGGAGGGAATATATGTGTAGTGGGCGACCAAGAAAAGAAGTCCACTCAGCCGCAAGCTACAATTCTATTCCATATACAGACACACATACTGCCTAGAGACTAGGGAAACAGGAACACATTAATGGGGTTAGGGGAAAAGAGAGAGAGAGAGAGAGAAAACGCATATACATGTTAGATAACGTGCTTCATGACAGAAGAGTATGGGATTATGGTATTAGAGCTTAAGTCCGTCCAAGCTGTATATATTTATAAAGCAACATCCGATCTGGGCTATGGCAGCAGAAAGATATTGTTTTTCTTTTCTTTTTTTTTCTTGTGCTATTTTTTTAATTAATGGAATCAAGAAATGCTTTATTGACAAGCCTTTCCCTGAACGGCTAATCAGTGAGCTCCTGCACTAGTGGCTACTGCTCTGGAAGAGTCATGCGTCTTGGCCCACGTACGCCACGCTAAGGGAAATCTGCTGCTGAATATTGTATGACTTAAATACATCATTCCAGGGACCCCTGCCTTATCCAATTCAGCATTACCTCAAGCGACTGGAGGTGGAGAGAGAGAGAAATGGATAGAGAGAAAGAGAGAGAGAGAAAGAAAGAAAGAAAAAAAGTCAGAAAGAAAGACAGAAAAAGAAAGAAAGAAAGGAAGGAAGGAAGGAAAAAAGAAAGAAAGACAGAAAAGGGAAAATAAAAGTGCAAGGGAGCACAGTATTTAGGAAAAGAATAGAAGACGTCCTTCAGTTAGGGTGACCTTGAGATGGTCGGCAGATACATAATGAGAGAGGTGAATCATGACCAAGCGCCAAGCAACCGCTACTGAGGCCCCTGTATCTGTAGCCAGCCCGCTAAAATAAAAATAACATAAATCTCAGAGCCTTAAGTCTGTGGGGTTTCTTCATCCTGGAAAATAATGTTGACAAATGCTCCGCTTCGGCTGTTCCACTTTGGAGAGAAAAGCGAGAAAGGGGTTGGGGGGGGGGATAGAGAGAGAAAGAGCAAACATCTCATTTGCAGTCTGTGAGCTGTTAGCGCTACGCTAGCGTGGAATGCTAAATCAAACACACTCTCGGGCGTTTGGTCACGGCGTCCTGTGGTTCTCTACACTGTAGCGTGGGGTGCTGTGTTCGCAAGCACAACTCCATGTTAAATGCGACAGGAGGGGGTTTGTACTGGTGTTGGTGCTGGGGTTTGTATTGGGGATGTTGCTGTTGGTGGTAGCGGTAGCATAACTATAAGATCAAAGCACACTTCTCTCTGAGCCCCCGCTGATGCCTTTCTGATACTCTTCCTCGCTATTTCCCCGCCAATAATGGAGCAGACAGACTGTTGAGGCGTCCAGGCGGTGCCTTATCACTCTGTTTTAAGTCATTCGGTATACACCGAGGCAAACACAGTGGGGAGAAGAGAGGGGTGGCGGCCTGTGATTAATGGAAATCAGCTTCTCTAGCCTCTGCATCCCAATGTAGAATACGTGTGGCTCAGGGACATATAGGGTTGTTGCACTACTACTATTAAGTGTGTGTGTGTGTGTGTGTGTGTGTGTGTGTGTGTGTGTGTGTGTGCGTGTGTGTGTGTGTGTTTGTGTGTTTGTGTGAGAGAGAGAGAGAGAACGAGGGAGAGAAAGACAGAGGGCTCTATTTTCCCGATCATAAGCGCATTGTCTAAAGTCTGTCGCGCAAGTTGCTTTGGGGGCGTTCCCGACACAATTTGGTATTTTCACGGCGGAAAAAGCGAACATTGCGCCAGGCGCATCGTTCAAAAGGGTTGGGTTAAGTTACTTCATTAGTCATGGGTGTGTTTTGGGCGTAACATACAATTAACCAATGAGAATGTATACTCTCATTCCCTTTAAGAGCCAGCGGGCGCATTGTCCATAGCCTGTTGCTATTACAAAGGCGGATTTACCCGGACGGGAGGAGCTTTTCGTGAGGAGACCGATCTGCTCGTGCGTGAAGTAAAAGCGCGTGAGTAGTTAATATTCGGGGAAGGAAAGAATCCCCCCAGACCTCCGCGGGTCATAGAAGTATGGGAGGAAATATCTTCAATAATTGTGTCCTCCTTTGGCAAGAAGAGAACTTTCGGACAGTGCCCAAAGCGGTACAACAACGTTAGAAGACGTGAAACAAAAGCTTTAAACTCAAAGGAAACATCAAAAATAAAAGGTGGAGGTCCATTAAACCATTAGTCCACTAGTTTTCTTTTTGATGATTAGTCCATTTCATTTCTTACAACTTGCCACGCTGTTTATTAAATAAACTGCAGAGCATTGCAATCGCTGTTTATTTAAAAGAGAAACGAAACTGCAGAACATTGCTATAAACTGCAAAACATTGCTATAGCCTACTCTTATTATTTGTGCCTGTTTGCTTATTAAAACATAAAAATACATGGCTATACAGGCTATATATGTTGCAACTTTTCTGCCAGTTCAGCTCGCCTCTCTGGGGCAGCAGCAGGTACATCGGGGTTCAACGCGCTGTGCGCCGAAAGCGGTACAACAACGTTAGAAGACGGGAAACAAAGCCTTAAACTCAAAGGAAACATCAAAAATAAACGGAAGGTATAGGTCCATCAAACCATTAGTCCACTAGTTTTCTTTTTGATGATTTGTCCATATAATTTCTTACAACTTGCCACGTTGTTTATTTAAAACGACAAAAGAAATTGTAAATAAACTGCAGAACATTGCAATCGCTGTTTATTTAAAACGACAAAAGAAATTGTAAATAAACTGCAGAACATTGCTATAAACTGCACAACGTTGCTATATTCTCATTATTTGTGCATGATTGCTTACTAAAACATACAAATACATAGCTATACAGGCTATACATGTTGCAATTTTTCTGCCAGTTCAGCTCGCCTCTCTGGTGCAGGTACATCGGGGTTCAAAGCGTTGTGCGCCTCTAAAATAGCTTTTCAACAATGCGCCAGTGACGAAAAAGCACCTTTTTATTAATCAGAAGCGCAAACGGTTTCTACGTCCTCATAATAGCATCTGGTGCGCTTTGCGCCAGACCACACCTCTTCTTTTCGCTGAGCCGCCCGTCACGGCGCAATGTCATCTGCTATCTAGACAACGTGATTTTTTGCCTGAAAAAATGAACGTTGCGCTGGCACAGAATAGCAATGACAGCATGCGCATGTCGCGAATGCACAATGCGCCGCGGCAAAATAGGGCCCAGAGAGAGAGACAGAGAGAGAGAGTGTGTGTGTGGGAGAGACAGAGAGAGAGAGACAGAGAGAGGGGGGGGGGGGTGCAGCATGTCTGCCAGTCTGTCTGTCTGTCTGTCTTTGTGCGTCCTTGTTTCTATGCCAACTATAGTTTATCTCTGGGGCTTATATGATATACCTCACATTCTCTCTCCATGTCTCGAGAGTGTATAGAACAGCCACTGGGGTGACATTAGTTCTACTGGCTTGCCAACTACTTCCCTGAGTCGTGCAACATCTTGCACAGACACCTGCACACATGCTCACTTACACACACAAACACACAAACCCTCACACACATAGAGAAACAGACTCAGCTGACATACACAGAAGCAGGCACACGGCCAAAAAAACAGGTGCAAACATATATCCACACATAGCCATACACAGACACACACACACACACACACACACACACACACACATGCACACTCATGCACAGACACACACACACACACAAACACGCACGCACACTCACACACAAACACAGAGTTAGGGATAGATCCACCTTACAGCCTCTGAATAACAAGTTAAGCTGACAATTCTGAAAAATGAAACCAGCCTTTAGTGCACGCTTTCCTTCCCACTGGCTCTTTCCCTCTCTTTTCTCTCTCTCTTTTTTACTCTCTCTCTGTCTCTTTCTCTTCCTCTCTCCTCTCTCTTGCTTTTCCACTCAAAATGCATTTAATTGAACTGACTGTGTATAACAAATGTTGGCTAACCTAACCTCATCAAAACGCACTCCCTCAGCTTGATGAGCTGACATTATGCGTTATGGATTTAGCGAGCGGGCAAAGTGGGGAGAACAGAAAAAGAAAAAAAATCACCCCCTCACTCCGCTGAGGTGCATGCACAACTAGTCATGTAACACAGGTAGCAACAGTAGCACAGGATGAAAAAAAACTCCTTTTTACGTCTTTTCCGCATGCCATTTGGGTATCACCGCATGAAGGCCCCATCAAACAATCTGTCGCTGGCATGTAGCGACAATGCAGAATTCATTACATTGCATTAACCCCTGAACCCGCGCAAATTGAATCCTGCAGTCTTAATGATTAGCCGGAGCTAAAGGATCAGCCGTACACATAGGGTTCCGAGGCTGTGGGTAATTATGGCTAATGATGTCCCTGTACTCTCTCGTTTTCACACTGTATTTCACTCGAAAAAAAAAAAGGCGATGGCACAGCTTTTTCTGTCGAACTTTCTCGTCGGAAAATATGAAGCTCTCTGCTCCATGGCTACCGCCAGTTAATTAGACTCTTCATGTGAGACACATTTACAAAGTGTGTTGCCTGCACACACATACACACACAAACACACATACATGCACACACACATGCTAATGCACACACACACACACACACACACACACACACATGCATGCATGCACACACGCATGCTCATGCGTGCACACACACGTGCACACACACACACACACACACACACACACACACATTACACATCTTTGCTCACGTATACACACATACCCACATCCAAACTTATATTCACACCTATTAAAATTCACACCAATTTGTATTCAAGGTATACTTCCACAAAGTATATTATGCATGCAGGGAGACTCACATCTTATAGATCGGCACTCACACTGCATTTATGCAAATAGACACTTGCACACACATACTTCCACCTATACACACATACTCACTTACCCAACACACACAAATGCATTTTCACATGCCACATCCGCTCACACACAGACACAGAGGGAAAAGCACACACATCCTCTAACACACTAACAGACATAGACACACCATTGGAGCGGCCACCTACACTGCACAATGAGCTCCACGATGGCCTCCCTGGGCTTGACGTTGAAGCCGTTGTACTGGCTGGTCTGGCAGCGGTACTGGCCGCTCATCTCCCGCGAGACGTTGACGATGCGCAGAACACCGTCGTAGCTCTCCATCTGCAGGCTGCCATCGGGCATGGGCGCCTCCTTGTCTGCCCTTGACCACAGGATGATGGGCTTGGGCTTGCCCGACACCAGGCACTGGAGCTCCACCGTATCCCCTTCCTGCGTCACCAGCGGCGACTTCCCCCGCGGGACCGTCAGGTTGGGAGGAACTAGCATGAGAGACAACAGGACATTCACAGCTGTTATTTACAGTGTGGGGGAAAAAATACGAGCAAGTTTAGCTTGTTAAAAAAAGGGAGCGTTATAAACTCTCGTTAAAAAAACTCTCAGCACTTCACAGGAATTGTTAGGTAACGATACAGCAGAGTTATACATTGTCCATCAACGCTCCTCTGAGATTAAACTCTTTCATCATCTTGGCAGAAAGCGTACAGCTTGTGGTGTACAGCTGTGGATGCGTTTACAGTAAAAGGCTTTTTAAAAGTGAAAAATACGGCGAGGCTGCAAAGATTTACTCCGCGTCTTAGGGCTCCTGCCTAATGGCTGCTTCGGCTTAGGGTGGCAGGTAATAGGGCTGGCAATCTTTGCCAATAAAATGATTCCACACACCAGATGGTGCAGTCCTTGAGCGGCTGAAGTTCCCATTATTGAGAATGAGGTCTTTAAAGTTGAGCAGAAAGTGAAAACTAGGGGGATGAGTTACATGTTGTTTTTTATGTTACTGTTGTTGTGGCTGGTGCTGTGGTTGTTTGTTTGAAGGGCCTTCTGTGTTGACGAAGGTGTCTGGGTGTTTGTTTGGCCCTAGGAGAAATGCATGTCTTATCTACAGTATATGTAAAATGCTGACGCTACATTTTGGGGAAACCAGCTTTGAATTTTTGAGTGTTTTGAGTGCAGGCAGAGACTGACATCTTGTCGTTATACAGAGCAAGCTGTGTTTCCTGCAACAGGATTGCAACTTGTGTGAGAAACGTTTGTGGCTGATTGCAAAGGTCACACATGTCATAAAAACTCCAGCTGTGGCGCATGTGTTCCTCTGGACCAGTGGTGTGTTAGGAGGAATGCTTCTGTGGTTGTGTTACCATACAGCTGTAGTGTGCCAAGAAAAATACAGAAGTGGTTGTGTGAGTGTGGATAAGTGGTGTGTGTTGGAAAAGATGCCGTTGTGGTTATATACAAGTAGGACACCGGTATATGTGGAGAGAGATCCCGCTGTGGTTTTGTTACTATGGAACTGTGATGCGCATCATAAATGGTGCCACCGTAGGCATTTTCACACTGGAACCCCACTATTTTACCTGGATCGAAATCGTGGGTTCACCTCGGGAAAGCAATGTGAAAGGAAGGCTTATTTTACCCCTGTGTTGTCTGAAGCTGGGTTCAGGAGGCATAACCTAGCGGCACTGCATAACACATGGGTGTCCAAACTATGGCCCACAGGCCAACTGCAGCCATCATCTATTTTTAAATGGCTTGTATCAAAGTCCAAAAATATAATGGACTATGGTCCGAACATAATATTGTAACTGTCGTGCGACATCGGCACAGCAGGCCATTTAAAATAATAGGCAATGACGAGTGTGTTTTAAGCTAACTTTAGCCATCACTCATAAAGTCTTTCCTAATGAAATAGGCTTATACCATTGGAAACACTCAGTGCTTTGTTGTTTACATTAAAGATAGGATAGCGTGTGTGCACCACACCACTGTGCACCAGATACACCAGCAGCCGAAATGTAACATTAAAATAGGAGGAAACAACACCAATAGAGGCCATAGAGAAGAAAGAATACTGATGTTGAATGCCCCTAAACCGATTGGACACCCGACCCCGTGTCGGTCAATGTCAAAGGTACAGCTGCCACGCTAGTTTAGGGTAATACATGCAGGATATTCAGCAATGTGAAAAGGCCTTGTAATTTTGTGAAACAGTGATGTGTGTTAGTTGAGATTGTGTTATGGTTGTGTTATTATGAAACAGTGGTGTGTATTATAAGAGATGCTGTTATGGTTGTTACTGTGGAACAGTGATAAGTGTTGTGAGTAATGTTGTGGTTGTGGTAATGTCACTAAGGAAGACTGGTGAATGTCTGTAGACACTGCTTATGGTTTTGTCATTGTGTGTTGCAGGACATTCTGCTGTGGAAGTTATTTAACTGTAGAACAGGGGTGTGTGTAGTAGTTGTGTAAGTATAGAACAGGAGTGTGTGTAGTAGTTGTGTAACTATAGGAGTGTGTGTAGTAGTTGTGTAACTATAGGCCAGGGGTATGTGTAGTAGTTGTGTAACATTAGGACAGGGCTGTGTGTAGAAGTTGTGTAACTATAGAACAGGAGTGTGTGTAGTAGTTGTGTAACTGTAGGCCAGGGTTGTGTGTGGTGAGAGATGTTCATGCTGCTGTGGCTGTAACTGTGGAGCAGCAGTGAGAGCTGGGAAGGTGCTGCTGTGCGTCTGGAGGGAAGAGAGCCGTATGGTGGGAGACTCCCCAAGACACATTGAGGTCATGAGACCGGGGGGAGCGTTGGGCCTCTAGCTACCACAGGCTTTATTAATAAGACAAGCAGGAGTAGAGGAGGTTCTTCATCGCCCTGCAACTTCAAAGCTAAAACAACCTCCACACACACACACACACACACACACACACACACACATACACACACCATCGTAACACCTGCATTTCTAAAGATAGACACCAGTTTGGTGCAGAGACATGTTACATTAAACATGAGGCTGTTGTTCTATCTATAGCACACGGACACACACACACACACACACACACACACACACACATGCACAGGCCCTACCAGTCCACATCAGCTGCATAAGAAGCTGTGGCTAGCACGCATCCATACATTTGTCGCCGCAGGCGTCGGCCTCTCCTCCATTCCCTTTCTTCCTCCTCAAGCTGTCCCTGTTCCCCCCTCTCTCCCCGCAGCCATCTACAGCTCGGCTGTGCCTGTTTGGACAAGCACCCACGAGCAATTTGAACATGTAAGTGTTGAAGCAGCTTAAATACTACATGAGGCCTAACTCATGCAGGGACTTTTAAACATGTATGCGTCTGTGTGATTATTAACCTGCTCGACTTCATGATGGAGGAGTTAAAATCCCTGATGGAGAATTCTTTATGGGCAGGAGCGGGAGGGGTGGCTCTTAAGCATGAAGGCGAAGGTATGGACTTTGCAATAAGGGGACAAAGCCTTGATGGCCCTTTTATTGTCCCCTACTGTAATGAGTATTGCTCCATTTGGGATTGAATGGCAGTGCCAGGCACCGAAGCACCGCAGGAAAATATAAGGAGTGATTTGCGACAAAGTGCAAAAACGACCTTTCCTTGAGACCAAGTGAGCATACAAGGTTCTCCGTCGTACAATTAGGAAATTAAATGGTCAACATGACCAGCCTGAGCACTCGAACAGGTCCCAAATGAAGACTGAATATAGCTTATGTAAGCGTGTGAGGGAGCCTTCCTTGTGCAGGACCACAGCAGAGTAGGGGGGTGGGGGGGGGGTAGCGAAGAGGCTCCTAGGGATCTGTGTTCATTTCCAGGTCAATAAAAATTACCATTCTGCATTCTCTGCAGAGCCCAGAAACAAACACAAACAAACAAAGCTGTTTTTTTTACATGATCTTACATTAGAGGGCTTAATGCATTTCTACCCTCTCTGCCCCTGTAGTTCATAGATTTTTCGCTTTGCTTGGCTGTTTCTTGCAGAGGCCAACCTACAGGCTTAAACAGCCCCATCTTTCTTAAGCCTATAACAGATATGACAATGTTAACGGCATCATTCTGTTTAGGCCATACAATGCTTTCAAATCACAAGTTTATAATATTAAAAGTAACAAAGGACATGACCTGGTACCAGGCATGCACATGGCACATGGCATCACCCAAATTGAAACAAACCGTTTAGTGCTGAGAACGGCAATAAATTTTGTTATTGTAAACTTCTGCTACCTCGCAATAAATAATGATTAGGTTTTTTGCCGTAGTGTTGTAACGTCCCACAAACCATTAGGAACCCATCCACCTCAATTAGTCCCTATTTAGTAGGGGATGCATGGATGAGCACAAATTAATAATGATTTAGCGGGAATACATGGGTGTTCACATCTGCCCTGTGCACTGGCACCAAAGCTGGCTCTCAGACTCACACAGCGGGGGACAAGGGAAACCATGCCAGCCTGGCCCAGTTCCTTTGTGTAGCATTAGTTTATGCACTTATGAACACACATTTGGACTAGAATGTGATTATTATTTAGTTCTTGACTTGACTTGACACATTAATATAGTACAGAGGCAAAAAACAACAGTCAGGAAGTTAGTACTTGTAATTTTAAACCTCTTTTTAGACATCTTACCATAATAAAATGTCTTAAGTGATCATAACACAATTGCAGACAGCGAATATTGCACATTACAAAGACTTCACATGTCATAACAGGTCTTTATAACATAATCATCATAGTTGAGTGGAAATCATTTCTTCCCACTCCACATTTAACACCTTCTAACTTTGCAACAATTGCTATGACATGTGATGTAGGTGTTAATGTTGGGAAGATTACCGACAATTGCAAACTCATACACGTGGTAATTTATGTGAAACATGTTTTGACCTACAGCAGTTTAGGGCAAGAGAGGGTTTTTAGCATACTGCATGTTCCCTGGATGTCCAGCCTGAATCATAGTTGCTGTTGCTGTGGATGCAGTAGTCTATCATTTGAAATGCAAAACGCCTAAAATCCAGTCCTGTCTGGGTGGGCTAGACACCATGACCTTTTCCTCAACAGCTGAATGTGCTAAGCTGTCGCAAACGCAGGCAAGAATGAATAGTTAAGTTTCCACTCTTTCCTTATTCCTTCAGTTAATCATCGCAATTTGCAAACTCATACATTCACATGCATATAGTCATTATTCAGCAGTAGAGGTCCTGGGTGAGATCTGTTGGCTCCATGCATTGTTAAAGCCGCATTATACTTTATGCACTCGTCCTCATTAAAGCTGTAATGGAGGACTGGGATCTGTGCCCATCTCCGAACACAAATACTTGGTGGATTTACCTGACACCTGGATGGTCTAGTCTCACCTGTGGTGGAGGAGATGCCACCTACACACACAAATACAAATACACAACACCTGGACAGCCCTTACTCACCTGTGGTAGAGGAGATGTTGACATCGATGCTGATCTCGGGGATGCCGCCATTCTTGAGCGAGGCCATGCAGGTGTAGGTGCCGAAGTCAGTGAACTTGAGGTCGATGATGTCTAGGTTGGTAGTGCCTGGCGCCACATCGGGGTCAGTCTGCGTGATGACCATGCGCTCGGAGCTGCGCAGTGGCCGCCCATTCTTCAGCCAGCTGAACTGCAGCTCGTCTGGCGGTGTGGCCTCCACCTGGCAGGAGATCTTCACCTCGCGCCCGATCTGGATGTTGTCATCGTTGTGGTAGGGGTCAGGCGTTATCCAGAATCGGCCCTTTTTCAAAGCTGGAGCCAGATTAGGGTGGGTGAAGAGAAAGAACAAAAGAACAAAACCCACATGGAATAACTACCTTCATTTGTTAAGTGGTTTTATTACCTGGTGAAATACACTACCACAGTAAGTATTTACAGAAACATAACTACAACATGGTTGAAAATAGAGTATAAAAGTTGGGAAAAAGGTAAAGAAGACAAATGTATAGAGTGAGGGCAAAGGTCAAAGGGTAAAGCATGTTAACCAACAGCTGACCTGTGGTAAGAGAACAGGTTTGGGTTGAGAGTGCCATACTGGACTGGTTGAGGGGGTTGAAGGGCTACGGCCAAGAATGTTTTCGTTCGCAAGGACAATGTCAAACCACGGAAGAATTTCCGAGGGTCACATTCTGGTACAACAAGCACATTTTCCACCACATTGCTCAATCGCCAAGGTTAATGTTGGTGGTCAGTCAGTGTCTTCGACAGTTTTATAGTTTTACTGCCATTACATACTCTAGCACTGCCATACTTATAAACGTCTACTCATAAATGTCTTACAACACGTGATTATGACTGAGCTGTGGGGAATGGAGTAAGATAAAACACTGATATTCAGGCAGTTTTCCCTTTTTGTCCAGCCTCAGCTCAAGGTCTGATCCTCTCACAAGGGCCATTTGTTTTTCACGTCTTTGTTACTGACTGCCGCTCCTCGCTCCACGGAGACTCATATGTAGACTTGCAAGCAAGCAGCTTTATGAGGATGCAGAGGAGCAAAACAAAAGCTGCGCAAATAGAATTTATTTTAATTATTCCTGACATTTAACACAGTAAGGAGAATGTGACTTTATGCCGTCACAGCACTTCTGTGCACCGTACTTCCGTCCGTACCGTACGGTACACTGTATAATGATCAAAGAGAGTCAGCAACAATGGAATGCAAATACTGACGGACAAATTACAAGGTACCCATCCTGCTGAGGATTCCAACTTTCACATCAGAGCAAGGGGGTGAAAAAAAGTGATGAGGATCAGAATCCAGAGATCACCTCTTGGCAAAAAAGCAGCAGGGACTAGGGAGTGACTGCTCAGTGAACCGAACGCGACTATAAGATTGTCTCCTGTGTAGACGGCCAGACATGGCAGGATAATAAAGCTGCATTATATTTTAGGAATCGCTGCTGGCAGTAATCAAATGTCTCTTTTACAGTTACTCATAGAGTAGTTG
The DNA here is from genome assembly GCA_030347295.1 of Setipinna tenuifilis. Classification (NCBI taxonomy): domain Eukaryota; kingdom Metazoa; phylum Chordata; class Actinopteri; order Clupeiformes; family Engraulidae; genus Setipinna; species Setipinna tenuifilis. The sequence continues at coordinate 12,637,438 of CM059278.1, forward strand.
GATAAGGAATGTCATTTCATATGTCTATTGTTGAAACTCTTTTTTCCCACAGTCATTTTCCATTAATCTAGGTTTTTTGCTCTATGCAAGATGCCCAAACATAAAAAACCATAAGGATAAAAAAGGGAAAAAAATTATATATGTGGAGGGCCTTAGGGTGTCCTTCCACTGACATCACTGCTACTGGCTTGCCCTTCTTAATTACAACAATTGTTTGTACAAAGTGAGACGACACTTGAATTTGGCTTGGAGCACTTGTACAGAATTACAGTATATTTTTAAAAGCAGACAAACGAAGTGAAGCTGGTTTTTGATTTGCGACTGTTAAGGTAAAATAAATATAATGCTCTAATAAAGTGATAGAAACTGTTAATCAATATGTTTTTTTTCTAGAGATAGCTTTATCACAATAATGACCTGTTTCCATTCCACTCCATTCCATACTATTCCATTCCATTTTATTCAGTTTGCCAGATTCCCCTTTGCCATGCAGTGTTATGGCTTTCTGTTCTTTGTGTATTTAATGCCTCACTGCCCTATTCTGCTCTGTTCTATACCTTTTTTGTATCATCCTCCTCTCTTTACTCCCCTTTTTATTCAACTCATCATGGGACTTTGGGCAGTGGTCTCAGTGCCTGTGTTTTGGATCGATACCAAGCCATCAAGCGTGCTGCCATGCTTTTCTACAAATATTTCCATGCAGATGGCCATTAACAGCCTCTGTGCATAAAAACGTCCCAAGCCTGTACCAAACTAACCGATGGCTTTGTCTAGCCCCCTACACCAGTGTCGGTGTCAGTGTCTCCCTACAGGAGAGGAGTCACACACACACACAACAACACACACACATACACACACACACACACGCACACATACACAAACAAAAGTGTGATTGGATGTTTGGTACAAGTTGGCCCTATCAAGAAAGCCATTTCTTGGCTTGTAACTGCACACAACTGCAATTACAGGGCTTCAAAACATCTGAAAATGGGCTGTCACAAATTGAAATATAGCCGCAAGCGGCGATGACGGGCCCTCGCACCTGCAGTGCAGGGACGTGCCATGCCACCCCTCTCATATGTATCCTCTATGTCACAAATGGATTTATTGTAGAGATCTGACATGTGAATGCTAAATCATAGGAGCTTTATATTGTCTACTGAGAGTATGTGTATGTAGAGAAAATGTTCTTTAGAAAAAAGGTGTAGTGCAATTATCTTTGTGTTTGCATGTGTGTGTGTTAAAGGGAATTTATTTGTGTTTGTGTGGGTGTGAGAGTGTGTGTCTGTGCCTGTCTGAGGTTTGTGTATGTGTGTGTCATCTCCAGATGGTAGTACAAGAACAGAAACGGAAGGAGGGCGACAAGAGTACAATGGCATATGAGGATGGTTGCGTGAAACACCAGAAGTGTATGGGGGTGTTGATAGTAGTGGATCATAGGAGAATATTGTTATAAAGGTTTCATTCAGTTTATGTGTTTGCTTAATATTGTGTAATAAAAGTGTGTATTTTGTATAAGGCAATGGCTTTGGTGAGAGTGATAAAGGAAGGATCCCATTGTTCAGAGTGGGATAGTTGATATGGAAGGCAAAGGCATCTTGTTGAATATAGTTGAGCAATGTATAACCGGAGGGGTGGGTGTGGGTGGGACAGGTGGTATGAGAAGAAGCATAAGTTTTACCTGTATGAATGTGGAAATGTAGTTAAAGGGATAATGTATCAGAAGTATGTGCGTGAGAATAAGCAGGTACAATAATGCAACATTTTTTGAGGTTTGCACTAAAGCAATGTTCACGAACTCTCTCTGCATGATATGCTTGTAGATTCAATACCGGAGTTCATTGCAAAACCTAAACATAAGATTCCCGCCAACACTCGCGCTATTGTTACACATATGAAGTGCAAAAAGACTTCAAGGGTGACATATTTAAAAAGTAGATATTCTGAAAGAATAAATATACACTGTTTGTGAGGAGGCTGATATTTTACTCTGTATCGTAAGCCAACGGAACAAAACACATATATATATCATTGCAGTTACAATCATCAAAAGCTCAGTATTAAAATCAGCACAGCAGAATTGTTACAAAACCATCTTGAACCAGGCTAATGGTAACAGCAATAAATACCATCGTCTATATTAAGCCTAAAAGAAACACCAATATGTTATATTCTATCATCTTGAATTCATAAAAACACACCGTCAATATCAGAACACCTCCAACTACGTTACATTAGGCTCCCCCATTCATTCATTCTTGTTTACATGTGACGCCACTAGCCATGAACTACTCTGTTGCCTTGGCAACGATAAACTATGTAAGTTGCTGATCAGCCGTTCGTTCAGTCTGTCAGACGTCGTTAAGAGAGAAGGATCGCACAGAGGATATACAAACTGTAAAATACACATCCATTCAATAGTCAAACATTAACACACATCGGTGGGGAGTCAGACAAAAGTTAATTCTCAAAGTCTCCCACACACTCGTGAAAGTAGGCTATGACTGGAGGAGCTAGCAGGGAGCTAGCCACAGTAGCGACAGTAAGCTATATTGTCAACATTTAAACGATCGCTACACAGTCCTTACATATCTGTACATTCCATTACAAAGTTGCAAAATGGCATCTAATGGGGACACACGCACGAATGTGATAATATATAACGAGTTTGTTACATATACCCACCTAAAAGAATAAATAGACACGAGTAGGCTGATATCGTAAGCCAACTAAAAAAACTGCGCAAACCCACAGCCATTGGGGCCATTGAAGGCCTCGTGCGTTCTACCCTCAAATAGAACACTTTTTAAAAATGACAGCTAGAATTAAATTAAATGGGGGGTGTCTGTCAATACAAGAAAACACTGTGGCACCTCTATAATAAATATTAAAATGTACTATGTGCCACACTATCAGACTAAGATAGCTAACCGCACGTTCCAAGCTAGCCAATCTTACTTTGAACCGAAGCAAAACAATACAGTTAACAGTGTACTAAATCCACTTGAACACGTTATAGTTTTTAACAGATTAGGTAGGCTTCCTTACATGGTCAGAAACTCACCTGAAAATACTCTATGAGCAGCTTTTAGGAACAGTAATACGGGAGTGGTTTTGTACATTTAACGAACACTCTCTGCATGCATATGCTTGTAGATTTAATACCGGAGTTAGCCTACCGCGCCACCCTGTGTCATGTACGTTGATTGTTTATTCACTGCCAGTACAAAAAAGCGAAGGCATTTTTCCACCCCTTCCGTAAAGTTGTGACAAACTCTGTCTCTTTGGACAACAGTCACTCTTTCCCACCTCAGGTCAATAAATTACTTTTTATAAATTAATTAATTTTGTGGCATGTGCGCCTCAATTTTTCCCACTGGCTTGTTGACAAGATGACTGAACGAGTTCGCATTTTTTTTTAACTCGAGTGGTCGACAGAAGAATACCGATTGAAGCCAATATATTGAGAATACTCCGAACAATACTTCCTAACATACAAGCATCACCATTATTATACCTACAAAGGCATTTCAGTGTCTATGTTCACGTAGTTACTTCAGATGTGTTATGACAAGGTCAATATTGATAGCTTTCCAGCGTTTGTTTCATTTGTAGGCAAGTGGTCATATTTTGCAAACAGGCGGTAGGCTACTACTCAACCCGTTAAACAAAAGCTGTACGGACATCAGTTAATGGAAAACTATTCCACAATGACGAACGGTTTAATATGAAAAATATGAAATAAACCGGAATATATTGTAAAGTTACAAGGAAATAGTTCATTATTATACCACTGCTTGCTGGAATTTCCCATTGTGAAGTGCTGTTTAAATAAAGTTTTTTTCCAGATGTCCACCGTAATAAAAATGTCACTCTGAACTTGTGAGAGAGACAGGGGGGAAATGTAATTTGGCTGTATTAGCCTATGTTTTACTCGTTCATTGGACTTCGTTCTAAATGACAGCTAGCCCATTTAGACAGAATAGTGTAGGCCTAATTGTGCTATAGGTTTCAAAAGGATTGAAGGTGCAGAAAATAGACTCTGTGAGCGACACACATCGTCTGTGAGTGAACGGATCTGTTAACATGCATACAACTCACCAGAAACCGCTCCCGCAGAATATAATTATCCATCTCCGAAACAGTACAAATAAAACAGAACTTATAACATTGTGGCTAATATCCTAGCAAGCAACGCGTAGCATTCAGTTCACATCGGATCTGTTAACATGCATACAACTCACCAGAAATCGCTCCCGCAGAATATAATTATCCATCTCCGAAACAGTACAAATAAAGCAGAACTTATAACATTGTGGCTAATATCCTAGCAAACAAGCAACGCGTAGCATCCAGTTGGGTGGCTAATATGGTAGCAAGGAAGCTAACTTTCAGTCAGCTGTAACACGCTACTGATCACAGCCCTTCTATACTCGCTTCGTTTATTTCTTTCACTAAGTGAAGCAATATTTCGTAGTTTACTAATAACATATAGTAAAAATAGCATGGCAGGACTTTGAAATATCAGAATCTAAGCCTTAAGCCAGTATCACATTAATGAAAGAAAATGGCGCCCTGTTGCTGCTGCTGAACTCCTGTTGAACTGGGGGACCCAATAGCTGCCCGTGCTCTTGCCTGACTTTAACGCACTATGGAACACACCTGTTGATTGATGCCAATTTATTAAAAAATGACAAATATTGGCTTCACAGCCCTTCAACATTTAACATCTACACCACTTCCACACCATGTATACCAAATCTCACATTAATCTAATGTACCGTGTACCTTTACCACAACCTAAAACAAGTCATTCTGCTACCAGATGGTGGCGCTATGCCTGACTGCCATTTCACTCACACAGATATGTTCATAGTCATGACAGACATTAACCTGTCAAGTTTTATTCTTGTCAAACACTGCATAATGAATTGGTGACACATTTCCTGTGTATCTGGATACTTATAATGTGATACTTAAATTCATCAAGCCGTTGTTTCGTCATCTTACAACATATCAAAAATCTCTTCGCAATTTAACATCTACAACATGTTGACATCATGTATACCAAAACTGACACAAATCTGATGTACGGTTTAGGACAAGTACGTTAAATTCCATTGTATGTCAAATCGCACAAAAGTCCAAATATCTCACTTCCTGTTGGGTGTGGCCATGCCATTGTATTGACCTTTTTTGTTCGCCTTAGTGAGTTGAACCCACCTACCAAATTTCGTTCATGTAGCTGAAAGTGTATGGCACCCACGAACCTCTGTAACAACAGGGGGCGCTACAGTGTCCCTGGGCAACTTCAGGGCTTGGGTATTTCTCTCTGAGTAGCGGGGGGAATTTCTGACGTGTGTGCCAAATTTCATGAGTTTTCGTGCATGGGAACCGCCTCAAAAAAGGGCAAACGGCGCAGGAGGAAAAGAAGAATAATAATAATAATAATAATAATAATAATAATCTTAGCAGAAACAATAGGGCTTCGCACCTCCGGTGCAGGCACAGCCTGCACCTCCGGTGCTCGGGCCCTAACTATTAGTAATGCCGTGTTTCGGAAATCATGTTTGAGCAAAGGAATCTGTGCTGGACCCACCCACCCACCCACCCCCCCTTTAAAGTAGTGCATGTGAAGAGTGGAGAGAGCGAAAGAGGGAATGAATTTCAACTCCGTTGCAGTTGATGACGCTTGCTTTTTGCGTATAGCTAAGCTGAAGATTTATGTGTGTTGGCGGCAACGGCTCCTCCCCGCATACATTCACCGTTAGTGCCCCCCACATTTAAACATGGAAAACAACAAGTCGCGTGATCTATTTAGGCACAAGAAGTCGGCATAAGAAATTCACATTACGTCCTTCACGGTATTAATGACATGTCATGTCGGAGTGACACGAGGATCTGTCACACCAGGTAATGTGAAAGTTTTTCAGATGCCGAGTTGATTAAGGCTGCTGCCGCCTTAACCCCCGCCACATGCGTGCAACGTTGGCATCGCAGGACGTAAAAATAGACTCTTTCACTGTCTCTGCAAATAAGGAGGAGAGAGATACTAAGATGTCCCCGAGGCATGGACTTTGAGAATGCCACTGATGTTTCAGGAGGAAAGAAATCAAAAGCACAAATACACTTGAGCACATGGACAGGCAGACATACACACATATGTATGCACACACATGCACACACACACATTTGTGTAGGCAAGCACATACAGCACACATACATACATGCAGACAATACACACTCACACACAGACACACACAAACACAAACACACACACACACCCACACACACACACACACAAACACAAACACACACACACACACACACACACACACACACACACACACACATACACATACCCACACACACACACACACACACACACACACACACACACACATACTTAAAGAAAAAAAAATCACCCAGTCCCATATAGCCCTGAACGGCAGGAAAATAAACATGGTACAAAAGTAATAATGCCCTGTCAATCATCTGGCCCAGTGGCCGTGTCACGGCTGTCAGGTGTGTGATTTGACATGTGGCCCTGCGGAAGGTGAGCTGCTGTACTCCACCGGCACCCCTATCCTACACCTGCAGCACAGACCAGGGACAGGCTGCTCCCTCAGCCTCACCTGACTCCAGGCACAGCAACCAGCAGCCTGCTAATGATGGATCACTGAAAGAGGCGTATGTACGTGCCACAAAGACATTGAACATAAAAAGAAAACCTGACCAAACCTGAGCCTGACCAAACTGTCTTGTACATGCATCTGAGGGCTTGTTTTGCTTGCGCTGATGAGAGAACACGTCATTACATTATTACGGTAACGCTGCAAATACTCCCGAATAAATCCCTGTCTCTTTTACAAGCTTGGGGCAGCTACACATTTGGGCAATAACCGCCAGGCTCAAATAAAGGCCGGGTCTGATTTTGCCCTTGTTGAATTTAGCTCATTGACTCCCCCGTCCCCAGACTTCCCCTTTTCTTTTAATGCATGGAAAACTTCTGCGTCTAACAGTAGAATATAGGCTTAGCCTGCAAGTTTCCATTGATAAATGACAATGAAACACTTGCCAATGAATTATATTAAGTTTTGTATGCCAGAAAAATGCATGTCTGCACTGTTTGTGATTGCGTGCTGTTTGGTCATAGCTGATGCACATGCTCATGCAGCGGCAGTCTATTTGCAATGCAAAAGCTTGGAGCAGTGTTACATTGTCTGATTCTAGCAGCAGTCTCTCACATACTCTTGCGTTGCTGGTGTGCTCTTTTAACTGGTCGCTAATCATCTCATTCTGCAGAGCACCAAATTTGCATGTACTGGCCAATGCATGTCAGCTATATACTGTTACAAAAACTGGCAAAATACCCTTAGGATACCAGTAAGAGCAGCGCATAACCTCATGCCAGGTGGTTACAAAATGGGTTTGTTTAATATGTGATATTCTTGTAGGCATGAGAAGGCTAGCACAAACCAACCACTAGACTTTGTCAGGACACAACATTACACGCAGCAAGTGTGCTCAGTGCTTACAGGAGTAAACATGGATGCTAGCAGTGAGTATCTGGCTTCACTGACAGTGTTTATACACAATTTTTCATGTTCATGTACGTTTGTGAGCAGCTATATACTGTTACAAAAACTGAACAGACAACTGTTGAGAGTGGCACAAGAGGCCCTGTGGAGCTGATGACATCCGACTCAAGTGCTCCAAACACACGTTCACCCTCAGGCAATATCTGCCATCCTTCTTGCCAATGTTATGTTTGCAATAATGAATCACAACAACGCGGGAGGTAACATTAACTCAATGTAAGCTTTACTTAACTTGTCTTGGGAACACACGTTCAGAGTATTGGAACAAGAATTGGCCATGATATATATGTGTGCACAAGGTTGTCATGATTTAAGTTTTGGATAAAAATTAAAGGCCTGTCTCATATAGAAGCCTGTCCCAAATGCAGAGTCTGTTGAGTCATATAGGAAATCAAATACAAGGGCTATTATTTGCAGCTTTACGGTATTACTTGTAATATTTGCTTGCCACCGTTTTAATGTGCTGTGCGTGACTTTATCTTTATGTTTTTCTGGTTAGGGGGTGTGTTCTTTTATTCTGTGGGAGTACCAAAGACGTTGGGTTTAAAGTAAACGGCAGGGGTCCAACGGACAGTTGAAGCCATGTACTGAAATTGATTGGATTTTAATGGAGATGCTGTGGAAGTTTAGACCCTACTGGTTTAAACCCTGACTGGGAAAGCAGCCAACAGATTAAGCGCCTCAAGTTTTCAGAGTGCTTTATTTGTTTGCGTAATGGGCTCTGTCACAGGCATCTTGTCGCATATTTATGTTGCACATCTAATGCACGCAGACACGCTCTCTGTAAAGGTTCTTCAAAAACTTTGCAGGCACACCTGAATGGCGAATGAGCGGCCGAGCCAAAGGCAGGAGCAACAGTAAAAACCTGGCAACAAATACTTGCAAAATTGACCAGGGGGGTGGAAACCATAAAGTGCAGTTCATTAGCTGAGGCACTACCATACAGCTTCACTCACCTCTAGGAGTGTCGAGCCATCACCATGACAAATGTACTTCAGCTCACAGCTACAGCTTTCTATGTTACAATCTTTGTGATTTTCTTTTTTCTATTCTGTGTTTGAAGAACATAGAGAGCCGTCTAAATAGCCACCTAACTTTTCTTTATTCCTGTTTCAATATCAGTTACACTCTCTCAACATCCATGGGTCGCTGTGCTTTGGGGGAAAGGGGGGAGAAAGTAATCTACAGTTAGACGTCTCTGGTGCCTTTCTTTCATCCCACAGGGGCAGGAGACAGACGACCCCGTCAGTCTGTGAGTGTCTGGGCCGGCCCTCGCTCCCTCGGGCTCCTGAAGACCGGTCAGGAGGAAAAGAGGCAGAGCCGTTTGTGCCGTCCGCTCCATCCCTGGCCGCCGCTCCATCTCAAAACTCATTTTCGGCTCATTTATGGAGATGCGATGCACGGCGAGTGGGATAAATAATTTAAAAAACAAATCTGGTGTGAGCTGATTAACATGCTGCTTAACATGCAGGCAGTGAACGTTGGCAGCCAAAGTTTCTTTTCAGTGCGGGCCAGCAAAGTTGTGCCAGTGACGCAGGAGGACAAGTGTGTGCAAATCTGATTATGTGTGTGAGGGGGGGAAATCCCCCCTCCCGAGAAAACCAGGTCATGATTCTTTCAAAGGTCTATTACCTTAAAAAAACGTCCTAGCTTGGGCAAATATCTGTGAGCCACATTCGCAACTTAATCAATGCTGTAATTGAGCTGGGACGGTGAGAGTTTTGGTGGATAACCCAAAGCTGGCAAGGTGTAAATGCTTGAGTTCAATCCTTTTACATCAGCTGGGCCATTATCAGAAAGTGGCATTACAGGCTTGCAATTACAGAGTGACAAGCTTGGCATGATCCCCATGCCAAGCAAAAGGGGGGGTTGACAAAAAATGCCGCAGTCAGATTGCAGCACGTGGCAATGTGCTTGTGGGGCTGCACAGTGCTGATTTCTTAATCCTCTGCCACAGTGGAGGCAAGGCCATGCCTCTCACATAACTCCCCAAAATTGAGGTGTCGAGAGCACAGAGAGGATGCCTAACGGTGCTTTTTTCATTTTTTGACCATGGGAGAAAGATGATGGTGCCTGACGAAGTCTGATGACACAAGCAAAAGGGTGCCTTTTGAAAATAGCCTCAAACCAACAAACTCACCTCTATGTACTGATACCATATTTGATGCTGAGTCAATGACCATATTTAAAACATGATGATGATGGTGACAGTGAAATAAGTTTTGTACAGTACATGGTGAGCTCAAATGTAGCGCAGAACAGCAGTTTGGCAAAATACCCTTAGGATACCAGTAAGAGCAGCGCATAACCTCATGCCAGGTGGTTACAAAATGGGTTTGTTTAATATGTGATATTCTTGTAGGCATGAGAAGGCTAGTACAAACCAACCACTAGACTGTGTCTTCATGACAACCTACCAACAGTGTTGTGTTTTATGAGGCTGGAACAGAAGTCATTTACTCCACTGTACTGAGAAGAATCCATGACAAAAAAACAAGACAGGGCTCTACTCAGACAAATAGGGAGTAGGCTAGTTTCTGAGTATGTCTGCACCTCTCTCCCCATGAGAAATGAGGTCAAGAAGGGGTCGGCACCAAAAAAAATAAGGACTCTTCAACAATCCCATGAGAGGCAGGCAGTGCCTTTGCAGAGTGGCAGCTTCGTGTGCTTATCAGGTGGCTACTCTCCATGATCAGATCGAAAAACATGATGCATCACTGTGTGTCCATCCTCATGCAGGAGCTGCATATCAATGACTTTCTACCTACCTAGTCAATAAAACAGGGCCAGGAGACCTGTTGCTAGATAGCAGAAATGTATTAGAACAAATTCATTTGGCAAACGACTGCCTTTCAGAATATGGTCTGGTCTATACATTAAGTGGCACATTATTCTTGGTTGCTTGGTATGTTCCCCCTGGTGTATAGGATTGTGGTGTATCTACATCTATCTATCTTACAAGTAGGGACTTAGAAAAACCTTCTGTAAAATAGGCTTTAAAGGTGAGTCCATTATAAAAGACAATGACAAATAAAGGGTGCTCCTGAAGTGCAAAACTTACAGACAGAAAATAGGAGCAGGTTTATTAGACTCCAGCCTCTGGAAAAAAACAGACGAAACATGTGGGGCGGGAGATGATATTTGTAAATAAATAAAGGCATGCGCTTTTCCTGGCAGTTTGCAGCCTCAGCAAACCCAAACACACAGCTTCCCACACATCACACCCGCCACCACCCCACCCTCATTCACCACTACCTACCCCCCCTTCACCCCTCCGTCTCCCCTCCCGATGCCAACCCACCCCCTCACCCCGCCCATCGCAATCATAAATAAGTTATAAAGCACATGCGTCAGGTTATTTTCCCACCGACCCCCACACACCACTGCCGGAGCCCCTGCGACGGCCCCCAATCATCTTCTCGGGATGTCTGATGCTTTTACTGCCAGAGCTCAATATTGCGTGATAGCTCGAGTGGCTGGGGTTTATTTTATTGATGATGCTGCCACCAGGGCAAGGGTAACAGCTGTCAGAAAGGGCTTGGTGCATAGGGATGCACAGAGGAGTCAAGGAGTGGTGAAAGAGGGGTAGCTTAGGGGTTGGGCTTCTTCCAAAAATTTGGTACCATTACCAGAGCAGCACCTTTCTATTACTTATTTTTATAAGATCTGTTCATACGATAACTATGAAGCTACTCACTATGCTTCCTTCCTTGCTAATCCATAATTGTTGTTGATATGCAGCCTTATGTACAGATGCGTACTTTGACATGATAAAATGGGCCTATGGCAGCTCCCTATTCAGCGGAAAAGCAAATCAATTCTTACACGTTGAACTAACCCCAAACCTGTATTAGCATTAGCCTTGAACTAACACCACGTTAGCATTGTTGGAAAGCCACTTTTTGACCTGCTGTGAAACACACTGCAGTCAAGATTTTGTGAGTCCCTTTGGACAGAGGAGCATGGCATATGCTCAAATACTTTACTTACTCTGACATCTCCACTATCCTCTTCTGTTTTTACACTGTTCTGAACTGTTCCAAACTATCATTATCAGAACTCATAAGGTTTAAAAACATTTCTGTCATTTGAAGCAACACTATGTAGGATTTCCTCATGGGGTCCCCCTACAGTTGAGAAACCACATTGTCTGTAGCAACTGTCGTGAAATCTGTATCTCATGCATTTGTTGATGCTGATTCCATCTGGACTGATTTTCACCCTCAACATGCGTGGTGTCTTAATGCTGAGTGACACGCCGAATAGATTGGACCTTTAAGAGCAATATTTCAGTAGTCTTTGAAGACCATGATAGGTGACTTGTAAGGACAAGCCAAATATGCTTTTTTGGGGTACAGAACACTGCTCATTCTTTAGCTGACATGACATTATAAAAGAGGCCAGGGAGTTCAGCCAACCCTCTTATCCTCTCTCTCACCAAACCCCTCTCACCACTGCATCTCTCTCTCTCTCCCTCTCTGTCTCTCTCTCTCTAAGTCTCTCTCTGTCTGTCACTCCTTCTGTCTCTCTCCCCATCTCCCCTTCTCTCTGTCTCTCTTTCATTCTCTGTCTTCTTCTCTCTCTGTGGAACATCTGCATGTATCACACTCTCCCCTCTATTTCTCTCTTTCTCTTTCTCTCTTTTTTATTGGAACATGTGCATGTATGCACACACACACACACACACACACACACACACACTTGCACAAACTCCCTCCTCTCTCTCTCCTGTACACATACAAACACATCCACATACACTTCCACTCGCTTCCTCTCTCTTTCTCTGTGAGAACAATACCAAACTAGCGTAAAATGAGTTCAATTTGCGCCATCAGGCTGTCTCCTAATTTGGGCTCTCTCTCTGTGTGGCCGGGGGACAGGTGACACGTGGAATTGCCTATTAAATGCCACTATGATTAGGCCCCGGCTACAGCCGCCCAGCACAAGCAGCAAGATTACCCCAAGTGAAATCCTTCCTGTGCAATATAGCTTTACCTCTCAATCCCCCCCCCCCCCCCAACATATTCCTGCGCCACACACACACACACACACACACACACACACACACACACACATACACACACACACACACACACACACAGGAACACACTATCTCTTCCTTTTACACTCACACACACACACACACACACACACACACACACACACACACACACACACACCTCCCCCCGGCCCCCAAACTAAATGAGATTTCCTGCCATCTGTGCTACGGGTTGAACTGTTGCAGGGACGGTGCTGTGTGGCACGGCGGCTGAGGCACTAGTTAAACTTCCTCTCGCCTAGCCGAAATGCTTCATCTCCCACAGGCAGCATACTCCACAGGGAGGTTGTATCTCTCTTATTATCAGGGCTAATGGTGTGTTTGTGAGTCCTGAGAGGTATGTTAAAATGAACAAAGAGCATTATACAAGACACACAGTTGCCCCCTCTTCCAAAAATCTACTCACACACACACTACCATGTAAAAGAGGAAAAATAGGCCTTTTGGGGACATAGTGCATGACAGTATGAAGTGATGTTGTTTCATAAATGTGCCACAGATTGAACTGTGAGAGAGGGCAACTGATCTGCCATGGTTTAATGCTTTGTGTTGAATTGACTTCAAGAATATCAGTCCTCATCATCGGAGCAGTTATGAACCTAAACCTAATCTTTAGCAATAATAATTGCACTCTTCATGCTTTTTTTAAAAAAACACAACATAAATTGCTATTGCCACCCAAAAGTAACAAATGATCACCTTTGTCTTCTCATGCCCCATCGTGTGTCAAGGACACAGGTAATATTTACAAAGATTGAAATTGCTCAGTTGTTTCTATGGTAGGGTGTAGCGCTTTTGAATTTCCACAGTCTACAGTCTGCACCATAAATAACTATTATTGTGTTTAATGTCCTAAGACAATGAAGCACTCAAAACAACAGAAGCAAAAATCGTTCACATGAGGGCCTGTTATGAAATGACCTGTGTGGGGATTTATAGGGTAGGGTATTGAGAGGCTTATTTATTTTAGGACCTTGGTTTAGAAAGGCAATTATGTGCATCATAAATATTGCAAAGTAATTCTGCGGCGAGGATTGCGTGCGTGAGAACACAAATGTCACAGCGTTTCTCCAAGGCACCTCAGGATGTGGGCATAAAAAAGGGTGGGGGGTGTGTTTTGGACGACACATACACGCAAATCCGCGCCCTGGCTTGACCAGTGGCCCTGCGGGCTGATGCTAAAATATGCATATGACAGAGAAGCCCCTGATGCTTGGGCTCTCTTCGTCTAAGCTGCAGAGAGCTACGGTTGGGGAGTTTTTGCTGTCAGAGTTGGAGAGAAAGCGAAAGCTGAGCTGAGCTTTGTGATATCACCCCAACTCCCCACTCCTTGGATGAGTCTCTCTCCCTCTCTCTCTCTTTTACTCTCTCTGCTCTTTCTTTCTCTCTTTCTGTTACTTTCTCTCTGTCTCTTTTTCTCTCACTCTTTCTTTTCTTCTACTCTCTCTCTCTCTGCTCCTTCTTTCTCTCTTTCTCTGTATCTCTCTTTCGCTGTGTATCTCTTTTTCTCTTTCTCTCTTGTTTTCTCTCTCTGCTCCTTTTTTCACTCTCTCCTTCCATGGTCTCACTCAGCAGCTTTTCGTTCTCTCTGTCACTGGGCTGCTGATCTTCTGCCTTGGCAGCACATCTGACTCCCTCTCACCAACCCTGGCCTCCAGAACAGAGAAGGGGGGCGTGGGGGGGTGAGATAAAGTCTTGGGAACGTGCATGGGGGTTGGACTGGGGACAGTGTGTGTATGTATGTGTGTGTGTGTGTGTGTGTGTGTGTGTGTGTGTGTGTGTGTGTATGTGTGTGTTTGTGTTGGGTTGGGGGGGGGGATCTACCTCCACATGCAAATGAATATGATCCCACACAGGAATAAGCTGTGATGTGTGTGTGTGTGAGTGTGTGTATGGGTCTTATGAGGGCCAGAGAACGAGCAGAAATAAAAGGATTCATATTCAAAATGCGCAGCTCCAGATGTGCTAACAGCTTTCTCGGCACACTGGGGAGCTGCTGCTGGAAAGAAGGCTAACTGTGAAGTAACGTCCAACAGCTGTTACAACCATGACAACAGTGTGTGTGTGTGTATGTGTGTGTGTGTGTGTGTGTGTGTGTGTGTGTGTGTGTGTGTGTGTGTGTGTGTATGGGGGGGTGTACGTAAGTGCATTTGTGAGTGCATGTGTAAGGAGCTGTCTTCAGGGAGTTACACATCAGTGTTTCTGGAAAGCTTTTTTTCCTTTTTTTCATTTTCACCTGCATTGCAGATATCCCTCCTCCATCCTAAACATATTCATCTCCGCTTTACATGACAAGAAAAAGACAAGCATTGACATCAACTTTCCTTAAAGGGTTCACAGAAAATTGAGCTGCAGGGCCCTTTAAAAATCATTTTACAGAGACACTCCACTTTTTGGGAAAAAGGCTCATTTTCAAACTCTCTTAGAGTTAAACAGTTAAGTTCAACCATTTTTGAATGCATTCAGCCGATCTCCTGATCTGGTGGTAGCACTTTAGCTATTAGCTTAGCATAAATAATTAAATCGCATTAGACACATGCTAGCATGCTATGATTAACGCATACTAAGCTAATAGCTGAAGTGCTACTGCAAGATTCAGAGATCTTACTTCCAGATCCGGAGATCAGCTGAATGGCTTCAAATATGGCAAAACTCAACTGTTTAACTTAAAGGGTAAATGAGCCTATTTCCCTAGAAAGTGGAGTGTTCATCTGAAAAACATGAGAGCCAGAGCTGAGAGCCAGAGAATCATAAAAACCAAAGAACTTGACAGGGTACTGTTCATGACAGTTGCTTTTGATGCCCTTGAACTATCTTGCAGTCAAGGACACCTACCCTTAGCTACAGACAGTGATGCAAGATGGCTGAAAATATCAATAGTCGGGTAAGCAACGAAGACAGAGGTCGAAAACCACCACTGGTGGAAAATGAGAGGAGGTCTGCCAAAGATTCTGACTAGCTCTTAAATGACATGTGATGTTTGCATTTCCAGTTTGATTAATAGAAAAACTGACATCTGGAAATCGTCTTAGAAATGGCAATGTGAGTTTAACGCACTGTTTACGGCACTATTACAGCACACTCTTATGTGTTTTTTCCTATTAAGAGACCATTCCTCCGGTCCTTCTGCACTACAGTGCCATGTCTGCATGATCGCACTGACAGCACTAACATTAAATTGTCTGTAAAGTATTGATCACGTGCTTAGCACTTTGCAAACAACGCACCCACACACACACACACACACACACACTCATACACACTCTGTATGCAAATGGGCTGTTTGGATTTGTTTAATGTGCTGCAAAAAAGGGCCCATTCGAGCGTTTCATCTTTGCATCCTGCCCGTCATGTTGACTGGCAAGCGGCAAACGCGCCGAGTGGTGGGAGTCCACCGCTGCAGGCCGTTTCATGTTGGGGCCGTGTGAGGCAGGCGCGCATTGTTGTGATCCTTATTGTCCTTCCCCCGGGAATTGTCATTTCATTATAGCCGTCGCCACGATAATCACTAGCTAATTCAATGTGGCCCGATAATAGGGCCCTTCGGAGAAAGTCTTTTGGAAAATGTTGACAGTGATTAGTATGGGGGAGTGGGACACTTTTATGTGCCCCCCCCCCCTTCCTTTCTCTCATTTGAGGTGCTGTGAAGAGTTCAAAAGGGGTTCAGACAGCTTGTGCTTTATCAACAGCACTACAATGCAGATCCTACTGTAGCTGATGATGGGTACTGCAGACAGGAAGCAGCATGGCACCCCTGCTATTTATAAAAGGCCCCTACTCCTCTCCCAACTGCTTAAAATATATGCCAAGGTGCTCCAGGGATCTGGGTTCAAATCTAGGGTAGGGTTCCTCAATCTCTCTATAACTTATTTCCTGTCCGATCGTTACTGTCCTACCTAAATAAAGGCTAACTCCCCACCCCAAGAAAACAGATATAGGAAAATAGGCACCACCCCCATATTCTCCCCTGATTTATCTGTTTGCAGTACCTCGGACGATGATGTTGGTGGACTTCTTGGCTGGGTTGCCCACATTGTTGCTGGCCACACAGCTGTAGACGCCGGCGTTGTCAGTGGTGATGGCGGGCAGCGTGAGTGTGCTCCCATTCCCATTTAGGTTGCTCTTCTTGGGCAGGCCCTCGGCGTTGCGCACCCAGGTGAGGGTGGGGGTGGGCTCCCCGCCGGAGGGGATGCATACCAGCGTCACCGTGTCCCCTGGGTTGGCGATGATGGGGTCCTCCACAAGCAGCTTGATGTTGGGGGATGCTGGGAAGGGTAGGTGAAATAAGAAATACAGAAATGGTTCCACATTTACCTTCAGCAGGCAAACTAGTAGAGCCCCAAACTGAAGGGTATATACAACGATCACATAAAGACAGGAAGAGAGATAGACAGTCATACAAAGATACACAGACAAACAGAAAACAAGCAAAGAAGCCAGCAAGAATGAAAGAAAAGAATGATATATATACTCTCATAATCCATATCAGTTTCATATCTCCTCTGCCCATGTCTGTGTGGATGCTGCTGCCTACAATATGTGTACTTTCGTCTCTTAGCTGTCAGCATCTTTTCACAACAGTGCTTTAAAATAACTTTCCTCTTAGCGATTGGGGACAACACAGAGGAGGGGTGGTGGAGCTGGTGGTGGTGTAGGGGAGGGAAGGCAGTGGAGGGGGGGGAGGGCAGGGACTGTGTGTGGTGGAAATAATGAGTCCCTTATTCAGATGCTGCTGCCTAAGCTAACGTGCTCGGCTAAAGCAACCGGACAGGAGATTGTCAGGAGTGTTACAGGCAGCCCACACAGGACATCAACTGACAAGCTCTGTCCATTAACAACTCCCACCAGTGAGGAGCCTCAACAAGCAGAATTTAAAGGAAGGCATTTAAAAAAAAAACAGGGGGGAGGGGGCTAAACAGAGAAGGAGAAGAGAAGAGAAAAAAGTGTGTTCCCTGCAGTGTGTCAAGCCATTGGTGGAGCGGCTAGAATTCGTCCCCCTAGTTGTAGGCCCAGGCCTCCAGAGTCTGTCGGATCGGAGAGAAATGGCTAGTGGGGGAGAGAACTAGCTGCTCCTGGCTCCCTGCTAATGGAAGCCTTAAAGGTCAGGTCCACATCGCAAGGAGAATGCAAAATTCCGTGGGGATAGAAGATAAGACTCACCGGAGCCTGCAGGGCATTTATTTAAGAATACCTTTTCCCCTGCTTCCCTTTTTTCTCACTGAGCCCCCTGTCTCTCTTTCACACACACACACACACACACACACACACACACACACACACACACACACACACACACACCAATACACACAGACACACACTCTCTCCGCCCTCTCTCCCTCCCTAACCTTCGCAGACTGAATTAAGTAAGGAGCGAAGGGGCAGGGACGTCACCTGAGGGGCTTCCGGTGCAGTGAAGCGCTGCAAGGCAGAGGAGGCACCTACACGCTGTCTCGTGTTAGAGGATGATAAGACTGACGTGCCCCCACATAAACATGCATATACGATTCATCTGCGCTCACGCACTTGCTCACAATGCAACCCTGCCTTGCCCTCTCTCTCTACTTCTGCATATGGGCAAGCATACACACACACACACACACTCACACACACACTAGCAAAAACAGATTGCAAATTATACACACACTTGAAAATATGCATACATATGCACCTACATATACACCAAACTTGTACATATACACACTATGCATTCTCACACACATACACATACATGCAGACACACACTCACCCACACACAAAGGTATATTTGCATGCATGTACCCAAACAGGTTATAGATTACACACATATTTACAGAGGTGTCAATCCCGGGTTCAGAAAGTAAAAACCCTGCCACAAATTTGATCCAACCAGCTCTAAATCAGCTGATCGTAATGAACACTCAAGACAGGTAGATCAGCTACTCAGTGAAGTCACCTGTGTTAGAAGGAAAACATGGCAGGGTTTTTACTTTCTGAACCTGGGATTGACACCTCTGCATATTTACTAACACCCATACATATGCATATCCATACACTGAACACTCTTTCTCTGTCACATACTCACACACACACACACACACACACACACACACACACACACTCACAATAGCACAGCTTCTCACTGACTGGCTTCCCATGACATGGGAATTAACAATTTCTCACGCACACTCTCTCCGTCTGACTTCTAGGTCTTTAGCTTTCGGCTGGCATATATGCGTTTGGTGAGTCACCGTATAATGGCAGATAGCATTAACCTTAGGCTGCATATCTCTTGCCTTGCTATTTCAGTGTGTGCATGTCAAAATGGCCCCACTGCTAAAAGCCTCAATAGCACCAGCTGCTGTCAGAATATAAAACAAGACAATGCATCGGTGGATTAAGATTTACATAGAAAATAGATTGCACCACTTTCACATCCCCATACCACAGCACAGATGCACTGTACACCAAGACATGCATCCTTTAAGTTCTGTTCTTCAGAGCGGAGGGGAAATGATGGGTTACTTGCCAGGGATGATATTGAGGCCTTGATTTGAAACTCAAAATAGCCTGGCATGTAAGAGCAGGAGCAAGAGCATCATTTAAATGTAGATAGGCCTCATATACATGCAGATGCATTTTATACCCATTGTGGATAACCCTGCAGCGGAGCACACCACCGACATCTCCAGTAAAACAGTTTTTTTTCCACATTGGCACCTGAACTCACAATAGAGTAAAAGTACAATATGCCTTCCATGCGGAAAGGTGATTGTGTGTATCAGTTCTGTTCTTACGGACTACTAAATGTATTTCAAATGGCACGAAACTTGCCATGCCTGATCGACAGTCATCCTGTTATATTCAACAAGGCATTTTTATTGAAATGATTTTCAATTTGTTGGATCTGACTGTGTGATGTGCCCTCACCTGTTTTGTTGGTGAGCCGGAACACAACGCTCTTGTCAGGGATGCCGCAGACGTTGCGGACAGAGGCGATGCACGTGTAGTTGGCGTAGTCCTGAGGTCTGAGGTTCTTCAGCTTCAGGATCTTCGTCTCCCCCTGCAACTCAGATCAAGCAAGTGTGTAAAGCTTAACCGAGCCAGTAATCAGCATCTGGTATCAACAACTGTTCTGTGTGTGTGTGTGTGTGTGCGCATGCACCTCACCCTAGCATTCGCAGGAGTACAATACAGGGAGATAAAAAAGAACTAGGATGGATCCAAAGTTTTTACTTATGTGTCACACAGTGATCATTCGGCATCATGATTCCTGCGGTATCATTTTACCCTGGAACAAGCTCCATGGCTTTTCTCAAAGGCTGCACTGTAAGCATGTATTTTGTGGGAAAGAACCTCCATGCTAGTGTAATTACACCAAAAGGGGATAACTGGCTAACAGCATAGTATCATCTCCTAAAGCTGAATTATAATGAACTCTCTACTAGAGTGATAAATGCTTTGTCTTTCACAGAAGGGGCCATTACTGATGTGCTGAAGCAAAATTCAACAAAGCATTTGTGATCAAACAGAGCACTTGTTTGGGGGAGGTGGTGGGGTAGCTGGAATGAAAAAAAAATGCTGATTAAGCTTTATTAAACTCTTTTCGTCATTTTGCCAGGACCTCACTTTGCCGCAGTGGTGATTCCCTGCTGCCTTTTATCTTCAGTGTGCTATTTTTTATGACATTTCAACAAAAAACTCTGCTTATCCAGAAATTTCACATTAGCTCCATTGTGTGATTCTTTTTTTTTAATTGAAGATACACAACACAGAGGTGCAATGGAGTTTGTGGGGACTCATCTGTGGTTTCTTTTTAAGAGTAGCTAGTTTAATAAGCCAGCTAATGCTAACACTAACTTAAAAACATGACAGTTCACCTCATCTCCCCCTTCTTCTGCAGCGTTCACTCTGACTGTGCCTCTCCACTAAAAACTCCAGTCCCCTCCCCGTCACCTTCCCGCAGTTCTGTGTTCCTCATACTCTAAAGCCCCATCATTGAATTAACACGCTGTCCTCTCCACTTCCGTTAGAAACGTTTGCACTCTTGCTGATAGCACTTGGCAGGAATGCCTGGATTACACTGAGGGCTTACGCAATGACTGTGCTTTGTGAGAAGGTGGCATCTTCCTCTGCAGTGTCCTGAGCTTTTTCATCTAACAGTCACATGGGGAGTAAAGTGACTTTTCTACACGAGCAATCCAGCTAAGTCATGCTACTTCCACCAGTGACATGCTACTGTATGTTTAGCAGTGTTTAGTAAAGGGCGGGGGAGGTGAGATTGTGTGTGTGTGTGTGTGTGTGTGTGTGTGTGTGTGTGTGTGTGTGTGTGTGGTGTTGTCAGATTGATCTGAGCCAACTGAAGAAAAAGGAACACAAAGTCCAAACAAACAAATGACAATAAAAAAAACAATAAGTGTAGCAATGTCTGCAGTGGTTTTTAGGGTGTGTGTGTGTGTTTTTTTTCCTGTCGGTGCCACAAACTGTAATCTTTTTGTGTGTCTGACTGTCCCTCAGGAGCTGCGAGAGCCTCACAGAGGTTGAGGCAGTAGCGTGTTTCTCTTGACTAATTACCAACACAAATGTGTTCGGGGGTTTGCTGCGCCACTCTGGGCCTCCTGCACCTCAGTGCGGTCTCTCGGTGTCTAAGGGAGACTCTGTGTTTGAAAATCAGTCTTTGTGAAGCTGTCAGATCCTGTGTTCCCCACTGGACCAGATAAAACTCTTCATGCCAAAAATTGTTCTTTTGCGCTCACTCTCTCTCTCTCTCTCTCTCTTTCTCGCTGTCTCTCTCTCTCTCTCTCTCTCTCTCTCTCTCTCTCTCTCTTTTACTCTTTCTCTCTCTCTCTCCCTCTCTCTCTCTGTCTCTCTCGCTTGCTCTCCTCCTTTCCCTTTATCTTAGATTTCCTATTCAGCCCCTTCTTGACATACTTTCTGTCATGTTCACCAAAAGAGGAGTGATAGAAGTGTCTACTTAGAGTGGAACCGATTTATTTGTTGGTGTTTGATGTGGATGGGATTTGTTTTATAGTGTTTCTGTTTGTGTGAATATTACATCGAGGTAAAATAAAGTTGCAAGTATTTTTCCATGCCTTTTAGAGGCTACAGCTAAATCTAAGACTAAATCATTACCCAAGTAGACTTCCAGTTTTGAAGTATTCTTTAAAATGTCAAACAGCTTTCTGATATCTGCACAGCTGTGATGTGGTCCCAGTTTTGTAGACTGTATTATAGTTTTAAATCAATTCTTAAAATTCACTGTGAACTTGTGAATTGTAGCTTGTTTGATTAATATTTGCCCGGTGATGAGTAGAATAACATACATTCTACATTTTGTAGAAACATGCTAAATACATCTGAAAATGATTTTAGCAATAGTGAAACACTGTGATAGCTTGCTTAACAACCAGAAGTATGAAACTACCTTTGTTTCTTTTTTCTCCCTCTCATTCTACCATTAATACTACTTCTTACAAATACTACTTTTTCTTTGGTCTACTATATCTAAAAGAAACTTTGTACATTTGTAACCCCACATGTCAGATATATAATACATACTGATATATGGTTTGTGTCTCTAGGTATCTGTTGTGGTGCTAGTTCCAAAAGTGCAGGGTACTTTTTGGGCTAACAGATTGAAAATGTTTTTTTTTTTTGGCAAGCTGGCCCCTGGATGCTGCAGTATCCCCAGCACACCACAGTGTGATTCATGTGTAAAGTGGTGCCAACAAAGTTCAAAGCGAAAACCTAGCTCCTCACCATCCCCACTGATGGGCTGATCCTCTGATGTAAAGGGTGTGAACTTTTCTAAATTTGCCACTCCTAATCACTATTGTATTGTTTGGCTGGACATCCACTTTCATAACATTTAATCCATTGAGGCAGTGCTATTGGCACATTTCAGTATCTCAAGAGACACTTAAGTAAGAAAAGGAAATTTGTTCTGCTTATACTTGGCTACATTAACTTGCATATCCTTTAGCCAATCAAAATTCAGCAGCCAATTCATGCCTTCATAAATGCCCAATCTTAATTACATTTGTGGTCCCCTACTTACCCAATGTTAAATAAACCTGACATAATATTCCACTCTAACAAGCTACACAATCCCTTCCTTTTTCTATTTTAGTTTTGGATATGTTTTGGTCTGTGTTCAGAATTAATTTTGTCTTCCAATTAATGCAATGCAGTGCATTAATGCAAAATGCAAATGGTCTTTTCACTGCTGTCCTCCTATAAATGCCAATAATCCATTGTTTTCGAGGACACTCTTGCATCAAACTAATAACTGTACATCAAGTGCATACATGCATATTCTTTTATAGCAAACACAATTACACAATATAAGTAAATATAGGGAATAAATTCATTTACCACAATATATATATTGTGTGTATATATATATATATACACCTGCCAATGCACCAAATGTGGGAAAAAAGTTCATTTTGGAGGGTTGAAATAAAAACTTACTAGCCAATTTGGTTGGTGGTGACTGAAGCAAATTGTCTCGGTTGTTTGTCCTGACCAGAGCGGTAGAGAGCGTTCTCAATATGGCTCTGACCCACTCCTGGCCATTAACAGATATCCTACATTTCCCGTGAACAATGCATGATGTGGCAAACATCCATCTGTGTGCTTACAGCATGTGTGATGTACAGTCAAAGTAGAGGAGTGAAATTCAGACCCTCCAGAATTTCACAACGTTACGGTCGCAAATTTTAAGGCAAATTCAGTCTATCCCCGCAGATTAATTGTGACCTCACAACTTTCACAAAACACTGCACCTATCCTCCAACTTTTGGACCACTATCGTCACGTCATTCCTTACAATACATATACAAAAAAATGTAGTTGATTGTTGCCAGAAATCTAATCATTCAAGACAACGCTATTCTTACACTTTTCAATATTCCTGGACTGGAAAGACCTTTATGAATATCAGCTAATCCCTGCTCAATCTCCATCTAAATGTGGCAGTCATAGTTCACAGATCTAGTTTATTAAAAGCTTCCCCCTTGTTGAGACTAATCTGGTCACACGCTTACTGAGATTTCTCAGACTGTCATTTTGACCAGCAGGCCTTGTGATGAGTGTGTCATCAAGCAAACAATATAGCCAAGTACTGAGTACAAGAGAACAGACTGATGACGTCCAGCCCATAAGAGTGTTCACCCACACACTCTGACACTGGCCATGACACAAATAATGACAACACAGTCAGAAAAGCGCAACTAAATGGCTAATGCATCGTGGGTGGCTTTCAAAAACAGAAAAGGGCCCCATTTGTTTAGGTGCGCAAAGATTGACAAGTTACACACTGTTCTGGAACACTGCTGTGCTTTTGAAAAGCATTTTGGTTCTTTTGCAGTCAAAGTACCATGAGTAGAGCAGGTGGTTTAATAGACAAAATGGATGTCCCAGGCCTTTTAACTTTGATAGGTAGATAGATTCAGGATTGTATTAAGTAATATACGGAAATGTATAGCCTGAGGCAATCATGTACCTTTTGCTGTTTCTATTACATGACTATATGCTCTTATCAGTACTATGAGTTTGTTTTTCTTGTCTACTATATCCAATATACAATATCCCTACCGAAGTGATCTGTACTGGCATTATTAATCCCAGATATTTTTTATCTCAATTTGTAATTTTGTATTTATTACATTTTGTGACACTGTCATAACCATTATTCACTTTTTGTTTTGTGACACAAAAGCCATTTCTAGAGGAGTGAGCTGAGAAGCTAGCAGGGGGACCTCAGGGCCCCAGGCCTACCTGGGTGAAGAAGGGCTCGTAGATTTCCACGCCCTTATCGGAGCCCTGCGACAGGTACTCCCTGCCCCGCCTCCAGCTGTAGCGCACCGGCGGGTTGGAGTTGGCCGCACAGCGCAGGAACACTGTCCGCTCATAGTAGAACTGCTCCCTGGCTTCACCCACACTCTGGTGAACTGTCACCACGGGGTCTTCCAAATCTGGGTAGAGGGAAATGAGAGAGAGAGAGAGAAAGAGAGAGAGAGAGAGAGAGAGAGAGAGAGAGTCAAACTTAATATTCTTTGGAAAAAGCAGCAGTTACTCATTCATAAATTTGCAAACTGCCTTTTACTGTCATTAAACATGAATGTGGAGTTATTTATGTTATTTAAACTGTCGAACTCAAAGACAGTGGTTTTTAATGGCAGCATATGAACCAGTTTTCATTCTGTATTATTACGCTTCAGATATTATTATGTGAAGATGCAAAAAATCTCGTCAGTTCTATTAGCTGATATATGTATTGATTGTACATGATTTATGATGTGACAGCTTTTCATAACAGAGGTCTTTTGGTAAGAAATATGTACATTTAAAATAGGTACTCTTCACTATTACTATATAAGACATCATGATATTTATTGACTGTGACATCCCTGCTCCTTATCAATCTATAATACACAGACAATTTAAAATCACTCCCTGCTAAAGTACATCACACAAAAAACACAGCTAATAATTCCTGAAGGTGTCTTTGAATGAGGTAGGGGTTTATTTTGTGAACCTAATTTGTATTGACACTGCAGCTGCATGCCTGACAGTTGTCAGTGTCGGCTGGGGTGACAAAATTACATGATTTAGTGGGTTTCTCAGGACCTGAGCAAATTCCTGAGAAAATTAAGTGGCGGAGCTTTAATGAAGTGTGCTCACTCAAGGGTGCAACAGCTGTTGTTCTAACGGGTAATCAAACCCGCTCTCCCTGTGGCCAGTAATGGCAGACAGTGGCGCTGGGTTACAGTAAAATTACAGTGCAAAAGACAAGGTGCACTTCATTTTAATTAAAAAATACACTCATAAATGCACTCGCCACATGTGACATCTGATGCCCTCCTTATGATGTTTTCCTCTTTTTTCCCCATGAGAGCCATTTGCCTAATTAAATCAATCATGGCTTAAAAGTGATAAATAAAGCTGCTCCAACATGGCATTAGCTGCCTTTAATTATGTGATAGGGGCGTTGGCCATTGGTGGAACGAAGGGTATCACTCTTTGTTACTGTTGTAGCTTCTTGAAATGACAGTTGCAGAACCTGTAGACACCTCATTCTGAAAGGTTCTGTGTGTGTGTGTGTGTGTGTGTGTGTGTGTGTGTGTGTGTGTGTGTGTGTGTGTGTGTGTGTGTGTGTCGTTGAAGCATACTGTAATGATCACCCTCTAATGACGTCACTTTTGGTTGCCCCCTCTGCCCTCTTTCTTGCACCTTGCAGCATGAGTGTGTATATATATATATATATATATATATATATATATATATATATATATATATATGCTGCCACTCCATAAAAGGACCATAAATTGTATTATTTGGTCAAGTACTGCAGACTATGTCCACCCTTTGCGGTTTCATAGTACCCATCATTAAAATAACCAAAGGACACCACTTTTCCTTCATGTCTGGCTGAGTTATATCAAGCTTTCTGGGGAAAACCGTGGGGATCTATGGGCAGATCCTTACAGCGAGTGTGTGTTTGTGTGTATGTGTGTTTGGATGGATGTTGGTTAAACCAGGATTGTCTGTCTGTCTGTTCTACCTCCTCTTCTGTTTCTTTTCTTCACAGCTGAATGACAATAGCTGGAGGAGCTTGAGCGAGGTATGGTGCACTTTTCTGCTCTGGCCCATGGGGCAACCCACCTCCTCAGAGCCCCGCCCCCCACTCCAACCCAGTGAGACGTCCAATTACTGCACCGGCCCGCTTTCCACAGAGGCACTTTCAAGAACCTTCTGTGGCTTTTAAGGTTCATCCTCAGGAGGGGGCTGGTCTACCACAGAGGATTTGTTTGCTGGCCACCTGGCTGCTGCTGCCGCCGTTGTTGTTGTTGTTGTTGTTGTTGCTGTTGATTTTGAAGTAAGAGTGACAAACTGAAAAGGGACTTGCAGTAAAACGAAGGACTGTGGAACACGGTGGGACCAGAAAAAGACTAGCAAGACTAGACTCAACTGACAAACAGCGGTATTAATCATTGAACAACCCGTTGTGCTTTTTGAAAAACTACAGCAGAAACACAAAGAAGCTCAAATAATTTCTTCAACTTTATTAAACGTTGTGGTGTTCATTCTGCTAATCTCCATTGCAAATTCAGCAGGGCCTTAGTGAGTTGTCTTTTTTGAAGTGTCAATGTTGGTATGATAACTTCTGGGATGATGCACACAGGAGCTCAGAGGCCTGAAGCCACTCATCCACAGTCGGCCAGCAGTGAGACAATATACTGGAGCAGCAGCCAGTTCTGAGGACCCTACCCCCTACACACATGCACACACACAAGCACACACACACACACACACACACACACACACACACACACACACACACACACACACACACGCACATACACACACACATACACAAACACACTGCTGGCCCAGGAAATGACTTCTCTCCTCCTCCTCCTCCTCATGTCCGCTCTCACTCCTCCAGGCTGCCATGTCTACCACTGCCCAGTGTGTGTCCTACTTATCTTACATCACATCTCAGTACAGCTCTGGGCCCTTCAGCTCACCTCTGCTACCCCCACCCCCCAACACACACACACAAACACACACACACACCCCTAGAACCACTGCAGACATTGCTACATTTATTGTTTTTTTGTCATTTGTTTGTTTGGGCTTTGTGTTCCTTTTTCTTCAGTTGGCTCACATCAGTCTGATGGGAGAAAAACGTCAGATGGCCACCTCTCCTTCTGAATGCTGCCAGTCGTCTAAAAGTCGCATTCTTAGCATGTTGGCTGCCAGTGTCACAAAAGGATGTCAAATGTCAGACTTGACAGGTTGCGAAGATATGGGGAATAGCACATGGCACCTTCCCAGCATCCTGCATGTACAAATGTTAAGATCATGCCATAGTCTTATCATGCAGACAGTTGTGACAAGGCACTCTACAGCATACCATATTGTGTAATTCGGTAGGTGTGTTCCCTGATGTGGTTGTAAACACACAACCAGGGACACTGTCTCAAAGAGAGATGTCAGACTTGTCACATCTTAGTGTAGACGGCAGTCTTAAGTGTAGCATGCTCAAGAAGGAGGTGCCATATGCGATTATCTTTGAGCGATGTTTCAGTCAGAGCAGCGTAACCCTTTCATCACATTGTTGTTTGCCATGCCTTTGAACCCCATCCAAGTATTAATAAACATAATTCATTCTCAATTCTATTTGTGTGCCGGTATTTGCATATGCAAATTTGTCTGAGGACATCTTATGTGTGCCGAGGAGAAAAAAAAAACAACTCCCTTCTCTCCACCAGCTGTGATGCTCACCTCCATTTGAACATTCCAGAAAAAGAAATCATGTCATACAGAAAGAATACAAACTACGCCCACCCGCCCACACACACACACACACACACACAAACACACACACACAAACACACACACACACACACACTCACACGCATACAGTGCATACATTACAGTAGACATCCACTTGGTCAGAGGTTGTGTGTGTGGGTTGGTGGTGTGTGTTATTCACTTACAATAGACGTCCACCCGGATGGACTTGATGGCAGGGGTGCCGAGGCCATTCTCGGCCTTGCAGTAGTAGCGCCCTCCCTGGTGCCGCTGGATCTTGCTGATGCGCAGGGTCTCGTTGAACACACTTGAGTCCTGGAAGCGGTCCGAGGCACTGCCTGCCGTCTTAGTCCATCGAATCTGAGAGAGGAGGGGAGAGGAAGATTGAGGGCAGAAAGAAAGAGAGGAAAGAGAGAGGGAGGGAGGGAGGGAGGGAGAGGAGGAGGAGAGGAAGGTATAGTGAGGAAAGACACAGACAGAAAGCAGAGAAAAAAGAGAGAGGGAGACATTGAGAAGACAACATCAATGTAAAAAAAAACAGGTGAAAAAAATGGGCCACAGAAAGAAAGATAGGGGTTAAAGGGAGAAGAATGGAGGGAAGTACAGAGGCAAACATGGATGTAGAAACAGAAAATGAGACAGATTGCCTGGGTCAGCCTCGGGTCAGGGTTTTACTGACATCCCTAGTGAGGATAATGGCAGCGGCTCTCTCACCTTCTGAGTCATATCCCCCTTATGTAACATAAGGCGCCAGAGTCCCACATACACACCTAGCATGCATGTGAATAAAGCCATACAGTATCTCTGGAGTCTTGCAACATGGTTTGTGCTCAATTCAATTCAAGGACCTTCAGGACTGTTTGTGTGCATATTTGTGTCTTACAGAAAGCACAGAGGCTTTCCTTGACTTCCCTGATCGTCTTTCATGTAACATTTAATCCCAACAATCTTCGTTTCTATTTTACACTGTGCCATTATATAATGCCAACCATCAAGCTAACAATTTCCACGTCAGACAAGAATGTACAGCGGCATTCAGGCATCATGTGGAAAACACACATAGGCAAAATGGGAGGAATTTGAGGTCTTTAGGGATTTAGCCCTGACAAACATACACACATACACACACACACACACACACACACACACACACACACACACACACACACACACACACACACACACAGAACAGAAAGGAGAATTTACATTGTCCATGTTAATAATAACCATGCTTGAAAATTTAAAAAAGATTAAGCTGTTATATAAGCTAAACATGCACACATGCACACACACACACACACACACACATATGCAATCACACGCAAGTGGTCCAAATGGACCGGCACCAGCAGCATTGGCCTATTCGGGCCTAACGTCACCACGCACACACACACACACACACACACACACACACACACACACACACACACACACACACACACAGCACCCTACCAGTCCCAACACCACCTAACCCCCTCCCCCCATCTGTATGTAAACACCCACCACCTCTAGTGCCAGCTCCTCAAATCTGCCTGGCTCAGAGTGAGAGCGGGAGAGAGCCGGGGCAGCAAATTGCTCATTCAGGCCTGGCACGGTGGGCACAGCAGAGGCAGCCCTAGTGAAAAGGGCCCCCCTCCTGTGGAACTGACCTACATAACTAACAAACCCCCTCTTCATCATCTCCTGCTCTTCCAAAGGAGAAGGGGGGGGGTAGGGAGGGGGGGGGTAGGGAGAGTGGGTGGGGATGGTGCTTGTAGTCACAGCCTGCAGAACTAAAAAGGGAGGCAGAGTCGAGCTATAGAAATACACACCAGGAGGTAGATTGCTCTGTATGTGTTTGTGTATGTGTGTATCTCTGTGTGTGTGTATGTGTGTGTGTGTGTGTGGGTGTGTCTGTGTGTGTGTGTGTGTGCATGTGCGCATGCGGTGGCTTTGGTGGTTGGTGCACAATTTTTTTTGTATGTGTGTATCCAGGTCAGCATGACTTCTCTGTGTGTGTATTTCTGTATGAGTAGGTGCGCACTCACATGGTTCACTCTGTAAGTATGCTATTTCTTTGTATACATACTTGTATGCATGTCAGTATGTGATTTGTGTATGTATGTATTTGTGTGTGTACACATCTTTCTTTATGTGTGTATGCCAGTCAACATGACTTTCAAATGTGTGTGTGTGTGTGTGTGTGCGTGCGCGTGAGCACGTGAGCTCACATTCAGCAGTCCCAGTCGTATACAACAGTGATTTGATATATGAGTGTGTGTGTGTGTGTGTATGTGTGTGTGTGTGTGTGTGTGTGTGTGCGTGCGTGTGTGTGTGTGTGTGTGTGTGTGTGCGTGTGTGTGTCTCAGTGGGGAGGAGCACTCGTGCTGTGTGTGCTCTCTTGTGTGCTTGGGCAAGAAGAAAGAGGGCGGCTCTTGACTAGGACCCACAGACCCCCAAGTCCACCCCCTACTCTCCTAATCCATCACCCCTTCGATTAGCCTCTCTCGCCGGGGCCTCTGCCGCTTGCCAGCTCCCTCCTGCTCCAGCTCAAAAGCTCCATTTCCTCCGCCTTTGTCTGAGTGCCAGTGCTTGTGCCTTTGCTACGCTTTATCCAGGGATATAACAAATACCCATGCAGAAGGGGTTAACATGTTTACTGTATATGTGTGTGTCTGTGTGACAGAAAGAGAGAAAGAAAGAGAGAGAGAGATTTGCATGTGCTGTGTATGTGCATTAGCTATAAGTATGTGTCGTGTGCATGTGTCTGTATGTGCGTGTGGATGTATTAGCTGTGTGTGTGAGTGTGTATGTGTGTGAATAAGCTAAGTGTGTGTGTCTGTGTGTAATGTGTACATGCATGTGTCTGTCTTGTGTGTATGTGCACACACATGTGTGTAAATATTGGAGAGGGTATTTGGGGTAAGTATGAGTATAAGAAGGGTTGCAGGACGATTTCCGTGTTCAGCAGGTCGATGTCGTAACCTCCAAGTTGTGCGCGGATGAAATCCATTTCATGCCTTGGCAGGGACAGGGGAGGGGGAGTGGATTTGTTTACACGCATATTGGTGTTGGTTAGGAATAACAACGCATTGGAATTCATGGGGCTTCGCCACGCCGGCTTTCTCTTCAGGCTTGAGAGAAAAAAAAGAGGCGGAAAGAGAGATGGAGAGAGGCAAGGAGAGAAAAAGAGGGAGAGGAAAGAGGGAAGAAGATGGTAGAGGGCACTGCTGCCCAGTAGGGGCTAGTGTTAAAAACGGGAAAATCTCCCAGCTCGTTGTAGGTCCCTGTATATGCAGTGTCAAACATGACAGCCAGCAGCGTGAAATAAAAAGGCTCTTGGTTGATTGTGTCAGCTGAGCCCCTTCTGACTGTAGCATAGCTGGCCACTCCAAGAGAATTGCTACTCCCAGAGAGACATGGATTGGTGCCTGCCTAATGATCGATCATTGATTTCATCAGCAGTCTCTGGGATATACTCCACGGTGGGGGTACAAGTGGGGTGAAGGGGGGGTGGGGGGGGGTGGTCTTGGTTGGTAGGGGGAGTCACTCCAAACCTTGTTAAGGAAGGAGACGGACTTCTGGCGAGTGTGTGGGGTCAGCTGCTACACAAATAGCTGCCAGGGTCAATCGACAGCGGTGGCGTCGGAGGCGGTGGTAGCTGTAGCCCAGACCCTGGTCCCCACTGCTGAAGCGTGAAACTGCAGTGGCTGGATGGCGATCTGAGGCAGGTCTCTGGCGCTCCGACTGCCACTGCCAATGAGTAACTGCCGGCTCAGGTGGTACAGGCTACTCTGTCAGCCAGCGGAGAGAGCAGCTGAAGCCACGGTGGCACTGATGATGGCTACAATGTTGCGTTAGCACTTTAGCTTTGCTTTGACATTTGCTCTTCTACAGTAATAATGCTAGACATTACAATTCCAACAATTTTAGATCAGAGACCCCCAGAAATGCATGAAATTACACTACGTAAAACTACACTGCAACACCTTACACCACAGGTCACTACTCATAACTACACTGCACACAACCACACCACACTACATTATCCTATGCTAGACTAGAACACACTACACTACACTTCTTTTCACTACACTACATTACACCAAACCATTCTGCACTCCACTTCACCTAACTACACAACACTAAACTACATTGTATACCACTACACTATACAACAGTACACTACATTACAACACACAGCAATACACTCCACTATACTACACTAAACCACACTACACTTCACCACAACACAATACAGTACACTACACTACACCTCTTTCAACTACATTAAACCACATGCCACTAAAGTATACTATTCGTGACATAATACAGTGTATTTTATGCAAATTCTGTATATATCACATCCATGTGTAATGCCGGAGTAGAGCACTTCAGCCTGTTTCAGTGTGGAGATTGAGTGCTGTGCTGTTGAGGTGTTCTGTATATTTCATTCACATACGTAATGCTACACCAGCCGGAAGCTACATTAGGAAGAAAAAGGGCTAGCAGCAAATGTGTGAGAATGACAAATGGCCAGGGGGTTTAGAATGTTCCAGAGCAGGCTCAGCAGGGCATCTTTTCTCACACACACGCACATGCACACACATACACACACACACACACTTCCGTCAGATGTGCCACAGTAGATCTATGATGCAATCCCATCCTAGTCAGCAGATCAGCGTATCGTGACAGCCTGGCCGTGATCACTGACATACAATGTGTGTGTGTGTGTGTGTTTGTGTGTGTGTGTGTGTGCATGTGTGTGTGTGTGTGTGTGTGGGTGTGTGTGTGTGTTTGGGGCTTGTGTGCATGGTGTACGATATGGAATGGCAATGAGTGGGTAGAGTGTGTGAGTATGGATGTGTGATGTTTGTGTGTGTGTGGAAAGAAAGGAAGAGGACCAGAAAGATTAAAAGAGAGAGGGATTGTGTGTGTGTGTGTGTGTGTGTGTGTATGTGTGTGTGTGTGTGTGTGTGTGTGTGTGTGTGTGTGTGTGTGCATGTGTGTGTGTGTTTGTGCGCGTTAGTTTGTGCTCATTCTATTTATAGGCCCCAGCCTCCACAGTCTGTCATAAAGCAGCCCAGCGCCTCCTCCTGCCCCCTCATTGTCTGTGGGATCTGGAAGCACTGCTTTCACATGCGCGCGCACACACACACACACACACACACACACACACACGCAATTTCGCACAGAGGCACGAAGCGATAGGCACGCAGGGCTTTACTTGCCACCAAATGACAAACTCCTTTTGAAATTCCAAATATTTGCATCACTGGTAGAACCAATTGCCCTTTGTGGCAGTAAAATGTGGGGCGCATTGCAGGTCAAGTAGATGAATGAGAAGAACATCCAGTAGAGACCTCACAAGCTGGGTTTTCGCGAAAACATTTAATTCCATCGGCACACCACAAGCAATGCATGCAGGGCAGAATTTGTCCATTATATTCTGATTGATTTTTTTCAAAGGCAATCAAATTCAATTCAATTCAACACACATAATTCAGTGCCCCACACCTTTTTCCATTAAAAAACCTTGCAATGCCAAGAACTGAGCAAAGATAGAAACTCGCCTGCCCACCTTGTCTTTGAACATCCATCCATCCGAACTAGCACTTTAGAGGCACAGGGGCAAGTCCAAACTACATAATACAAGCTTAGTTAAGTGTCCTGCATCATAATCCACAATTATTGTGTATAGCAGCAACCTACAACATCTGCTATAACACAGCAAACCAATGTGATTTATGCTGCTTCCACAAACAAACACCAACATTCTGAAATTGGCAGATGGCACCTGGCAGGTGTCATTGTTTAGAATTAAGCAGTATAACACAAGCGGGAGTAAGGGTGTTCGTGGATATCCTCACGGGTGTGGTTCGGCCGCAGGCACAAAGCCAAAGCCTGAGTGCTGTAGGTAACCACACCCATCAGGATGTCCACGAATACGAGTGTTATATTGCTTTTATACAACAGTTCCATTGTCAACACAATTAGTGTATAGACACAATTTTAACATTCGTTTTAAAGTTTTATTTCATTGTATTTCAGTTCGCTCCAGTCTCCACTCCACAAAATTGTTCCAGTTGGAATTAACTGCATCTGTGGTTGCTATGCAAGAAGTGTCCTACACATTGATTTGGACATTCCCCTGTATTGTGCAGCCACTGAGATATGATGTTGTTCACAGTCCAAACTGCCTAATGCACAGCTGCTGTTCCACAGTCTTGGGTGTCTTGTTAAAGCCTGCCGTAGTTTATAAATGCAATCGATTTAACCGTTAGGTTGTATTTTCAGTGGAGTGATTATCAACTGTGAAGAGTCACCCATGGTATTCCATGGGATATCCTCACTCCTAGTGACGCTTAGAATGCATTTCATCCAATCATAAATTGCTAAATAGTTTGACTGGACCTTAATGTTGTATAATGTTCATTATACAACAGTTAGGTCCAGTCAAACTATTTAGCGAACACCCTTACTCCCACTCATGTTACATTGCTAAAGTAAACCTATTGCCAGTTGCACATTGCCCAGACAGTAGGTTAGGCCGAACTGACAAGGGAGGCTTTTTTTCAGCTAGTTCATTGGAGTTTGTTTGGGCACCTACAAGCACCTTTACACAGAAAGAACGCTAGAGAACTGAAATAAAAGGACGCAATACATTTGAGAAATATAGTGACAAAAGATAGACTCACGGGGAAATCCGAAGTGTGCACTTATTCATATTGTGCACTATGTGTTGAATCAGCCAATGTTACTGACACACTGTATAGTGTATTACATAATGAACAAGTGAACATTTCAGGTAGAGACTCAGTTATCAGGAGTAGTGTGAAGGTGGGGAGAAGTTAGGACCATTTCCAGAGCACTGCACTGACAAAGGGCCCTCATACAACATAATGACCAACATAACTACGGCTAAGGGGGGGCCAATATTGGATTGTTTCTCAGGGTCCAAAATGTTTAGCAACAGCCCTGTCAGGAGGCCCCGTGTAGTGAGAGAAACTGGCAGACATTTTGAAAATACTTTGCTGCCAAGAGACAAACGTCTGTGTCAGCAGTGTGAAGGAAACACTTTTGAGACAGAGTTGCACACTTTAAGAGAGTGCAAAACATTTCAATCAATCCGTGATTGCTTCTTCCCAAAATCTGAAGAAAAACAGCCAGGACTGAATGCTGTACTAAATCACAGCAAATTACCTCACTTATTGGCTGAAGGGGAAAAAGATGTACTAGAACTGCACAATATGTTCTTACTTGCCACTGTCAGTGAGACACTAAGTGATATATACATTCACACACACACACACACACACACACACACACACACACACACACACACCACACACACACACACACACACATATATATATATATATATATATATATATATATATATATATATATATATATATATATATATATATATATATATACATATATATATATATATATATATATACTGTATATATATTACTGAAATACCACTCTCACACACACATAGACAGACACACTCACGCACACGCACGCACGCATACACACACACACACACACACACACGCAAACAATTTCACTATTTCACTATGTGCATATGTGTGTGTGCAACGTGTATGTGTGTGTGTGTAAATCGCAATGTTTATCTGCTGATGCATAAATTTATGTTTAGTCTGATTTCTGATTTCTTTTTCTGCATGTAAGAACTGCTGTGGCAATACATGTACCATATGCGCCAATAAAGCACCTTTGAACTTTAATTTGGATTTGGAATGAAGAGCAGGAGAGAGGAAAAAAGAGGGAGGAAGGGGAGATGGAGGGGGAAAGGGGAAATGAAAAGGCACACTGAGAGGGAGAGGGTCTTCCCGAAGGTGGAGAAGAGAGAGATTGAAGGAAGAGAAGGACAGCAGGAGATTGAGAGAGGGAGACTTCAAGAAGTATAAAATAAGAGGTGGAAGGGGGAATGGGGAGGTGAGATTGGGGGAAGGGAAATAGTGAGGCAACCAGAGAGATAGACGGAAAGGAAAAAAGAGAGACAGAGCAAATGAGAAAGAGAGTGAGAAGGAGAGAGGAAGAGAGATCGAGCAAGAGAGAGAGAAGAGAGGAGAAAGGACTGCCGACACAATGAACAGGAGATGAGGTGAAAATGGCAGGGAGGGAAATAATCCTGATACAGAAAGAGCGAGAGACAGAGAAAGAGAGTGAGAGATAGAGCAAAAAGAGGTTGAGCAAAGCGAGGGAGAAGGCAATGGCAAAATGCAGTGTAAACAAAGAAGGACGGTGAGAAAGAAACACTAAGACAAGGCGAAAGAGATCTTAGTGAAAAAGACAGAGAGGAAAAACAAGGGGAGATGGTGACAGGAAGACTTGCATGGATAAAGGATAAAGAGCAATGAGAGAGGAGAATGTGTGACCTAGTGATAGACTAAAAGAGAATGGAAGCTAGAGAGAGAGCGAGAAGAGACAGAGAGAAAGTGAGACAGTGCATTTTCTTCACAGAAAGAACAACTGAGGTGAAGGCACAGTGGCTGTTTCTCTGCCATCATAGATGGGGGATGGGATGAAGTGTGGTGGCAAGGCTCAGGGACATTGCGTGCTAAAAGCTGCAGTCCCAAGCCATTCAAAAAACAGCTGATGTCTGTACTCAATATACTGCACAAGCTCAAAAAAATGCCTGCAATATAGAACTAATAATGGTTCAAGGGTTTGTCTCCTTGGAACTAATAATGGTTCAAGGGTTTGTCTCCTTGGAACCTTAAAGCCTTCTATGCAAAATGCTACTGGTATGTAGGGGATATTCCTGGAGACATTCAAAAGGTCCTTCACCAGTTAGCCTGTTCAGAACAATTTTCAGCTTTGAGGAACCATTTATGGCCTTGAGGGAACTCTTCCTACCAACGAATGGTTCCTCATGCGGAAAACGATCTGTGACCTTTCACTTTTCCGGAGAATCCATGACAGACCTTCCTTTTCTAAAGGCCAGCGTACACCTGAGGAATGTCACTGCCTGGAATGCAGGGAAATGCTACCGCTCGTGCCTGTTCATGCGTGTCTTTTTTTTGAATCTAGCACAGGCTATATGTAGGCGCATCACTAACATCTTGACTGCACAGCATTGCATTCTGCAAGAGGCTAAGGTGTGATGGGTTCCTTATTACCCTTGAGTTGGTACCTTCCCTGCCATCATTGCCTTCCTTTATTACCTTCCATTATATTAGTACTTTCCTTTACTACCTTCTCTTTGTTTAACCTTCCCTTGTTATCTTCCCTTTACCTATATTGGTATTTTTCCTTTATAGCCTGGAAATCAAGATGTACCCTAACATTAGCAAATGAAATTTCTACTCCCGGTACAGTCCAGCAACGACCCATTGAAGCTCATTAGCTATTCTTCCAAGTCAGATCAATCACATCAGTCTACCCTTGTAAAGAGTCACTGGACGAGCTTAACGCGATGATGACAGGGCTGCAACAATGCACCATTTGCATACCGAGGCAGTCTAAAAGACAACTATTGATGCACAGTTTGACGTGGGCTGGCTTGTCTAGCTGCTACTACTACTACTACTGTTGTTATTACACCTTCCCTTGCATTACTTTATTACCATCCCTTGTATTGTAATCTGTCCTTATGACCTTGTGTTATTACCTTCCCATTCTATCTTCCCTTTGTGTTATTACCTTCTCCTATGACCTTCTCTTGTGTTGTGCCAGTTTGTATGTGATGTGTCTTAACACCCATTAGTGCTCTGTCATCGCTCAGCTGCCACCCAGATCACAGCTCTATTCTAACCAACACCAGGCAGCTATATTTACGATGAGGGTCACCGGGGAAGTGGGCAGACAAAAAGGGCATGGCAGGGTGTGTGTGTGTGTGTGTGTGTGTGTGTGTGTGTATGTGTGTGTGTGTGTGTGTGTGTATGTGTGTAGGAGAGGAGAGTGGGATTGGGGGTGTGAGGGAGAAAAAAAGAGAGGCTGTGTACGTGTGTCTTGTGTTGTCACTGTGTGTGAGTGTGTGTATGAGAGAGAGAGAGAGAGTATACACTTGTATTTATTAAGGGAAAGAAAAGTTCACATTGTACTTCCAGGATAAATGAAAAGAAAAAGCAGCAGCTGCATTTAGGAAGACATATAAATAAAGCACTTTGTCTGTGATTTAAAGGTCTTCTTCTCCCTTAAAATAGCTGCTATTTAAGCGGAATATGGAAAATGTTTCCCTGTGACTAATAATAATTCCAAACCGTCAGCCACAGTGGAAGGCAATAAGGACTCATGATGGCACTAAATAGTTACGCTCTTTCTTTATACCGTCTCTCTGAAGGGCGTAAATTACACTGGTTTTATGTGCATAATAATTACTGCTAAGTACTGCAGTACAGGGTTACTACACCTAAATCTGGACATTATGCTCAACCATCTTGTAACAGTTACTGTACACTAGGAATACCACATTAACCATCACATAAATAGAAAGAATGAAGAATAAAGTGAAATAATGAAAAAAATGTTTTTAATTACTACATTTCTGACAATAATAAAATGTTTCTTAAATTTCAAGTGAATATTTAAAGCATTTTAGTTTCGTAATGCAGTAAATGACACTGTTCTAAACAGATTGTGAAGCATTGCCTAGGAATTATATGCTGCTGTTTTGGGCTGAGTGGATTTGTAGGGGTTATTACTTGAAGAAGGCAAAAAAAATCTAAAAAAAACAATACAATGAGTAATTATGTTTTATGAGGCCTGGCTGTCAGCTCTTTGATCACCTTACCTTTCTCCTGTCTTATGGTGCCCCTGCCTGCAATTACCAACATGTCTTATAATATCAAAATAACAACTTTACATTGCCAGAGCTAACTGAGTCCAGAAAGAATATAGTAACTACCCACATAGTGAGAGGTTAAGTGAGTAGACCGCTGCAATAGGTAAAAGTAGCGTTGTACATGTTAAATGTAGACAAAGACAAAACACAATTTCTGGGATGCACTGACCCATGTTACTGAAACACAGGAAAACATGCTGTACCTGGTTGTATTGACATATTAGGGCTGATTTGTTTGAAATAGTGACACCTTCTGTAAGGTACTGTGACTGTGCCTACACTGTAAACCCGGATTGTCAATACAACTCAAAACTTTTGATGTAACTGATTACGTCAATAGTTTTGAGTACATTAACTATATATTTTAATTAAAGTTAATTTAAAAGTTTAAGTACAAAATTCATGTACTTAAACTTTTAAATTAATTTAATTAAAATATTTAGTTAATGTACTGAAAACTATTGACGTAATCAGTTACATCAAAAGTTTTGAGTTGTATTAACTTATCTGGGTTTACAGTGTACAAAATTTCATTAAGATGGGCTACTCATACAGGCATATATTGGATGCTGGACTTTTGATTAAGCGCTGGAACCAATTTTGTTGAGCAGTTCATATGGAACTTCAGGAGATGTAGGAAAATGTAGCCAAGTATAATCATGCCAAAGTTAAAATTTTATGTGGTACCGATCAGCATGTCAAATTTAATGACATTGTAACCTCCACATGATAGTGGCTAGAGAACTGCTAGATTTTTGCTTTGAACATTATTCATCGAGTGGTGCCCCTCAACAAACTCTTAATAATGAGCTACCTTGATGTGCCTCCTTCAGGCCAGCTTGCTGTTAGAAATCTTAATTTTTGGCAAAAAGCTTCTCATTAAAATTACTGGTTTCCAGCGACCAAAAAATGAAGGGACAAACATGCACTACATTAACTTTGATTAGGAGTTCTATTAACTAAAATTAGAGGTGCACCAACTTTTTCAGTGTCTTTACGTACAGTATGTCACCTGAACTGAGTGCAAAAGAAAAACTTGTGTTTTAGTGCTGTTCAACACTTAGCAGCCATGGGCATTGCATATGGCATAGTGAGCGTGAAACACCTACAAACTGCTGACACTACTGAATGTTTTTAACTCACTTCATGCTACGTTAGCTCTCCTCCTGAGACAAATTGCACAGGTCTGCCGCTGCACTGTTTATGCATATTGCAGTACGCACACCCACATGCAAAATAACATGGACCAAGTTGAATAAATTGTCCCCCTACATCCTCGTTACTGTCACCAAAACTTGAACCCCAACTGTGACCGATGTCCAAACTTCTATTTTACTGTCTCTCTTATGGTGTATCTACATCATAAAGTACATTATCACAAAGGTTGGAAATATATGTAACATTATGTACTTAGACTGTAGAGTAAGGGCTAGAGTAGAGGGTTAGGATTAGAGTTAGTGTTAGATATGTGCAGAGGAAGTCAAAGAAACCATAAAATAAAGAGTCACTGTTATGTCTTACAGATCTATACCTAAAGCCCAGTGTTCATCCATGTAGCGTAGTACCACACATTTTGGTATGCAGTCATTTTTATTTCTTCTAATCCATTGTCATCTTTGAGACTGTCATCAGTCTTGTATCTATAGCATCCGAGTGTGATTTAAGGTGAGCAAATGCTCACTGGCCTAGTCCTATTACTGTAAAGAGCCATCCCCTAAGGGGAGGAAAGAGCTATATTATCTGCCGGTTGGTTATCAAATCAATATGTCGCCTTCCTTATCACCGTCTGTCGCACTTACATCTCCCTGCAAGGTACCTTCTCTCTCTGTTAAAATCACAGAGGGAAGAAAAATAAGAAGGTGGCCTCTGGCTACGAACATCACGGTTGTGGACATCTTTTTTTCCTCTATCACACACATGCATGCACACACACAGACACACACACATACAAGCACATGTGAGCATGCGTGCTCACACGTACTCTCACACACACACACACAAGGTGAATGCAGTTATAAAACATCTCTGGAAGCCTAGAAGCCTGGGGAATGACAAACAAGGTTATTCACACACTAAGCAACTGGCCGCCGCCCACCAGAGTGACAATGTATTAGCTGCTGCTCACGGCCTTACATAAAACATGTGCTCATCAGAGAGGAGGTACGTGCGGGCAGGGTGAGATTTGTCAAAAAAAAACAGAAGGGGGATGTTTTTTTTCTTCAAACATTGTATTTTTAACTTGTCTAACTAGGCCTAGCATGTTGCTTAAACTATTGTTTTTCCAGCCACTTTTTACTTTTAGCTTCTGCAATCTATCAATACAATATTTTCACTGTTTTTATTGCGATACTATATGGCAAAAAAAGAGAGTAGGCAGGCCTTTTAAGGTCTGTGAATTAATCCATTCCAACGTGCCAAAAGATTTTCAGCTGAACTTCAATGTGACACTCAAAAGTAATTGCAATTCCTGTAAAATAGGACAATATGCTGGTCTGTGTGTGCATGCGTGTGTGCGCGTATGTGTGTTGCATGTGTTGCATGTGTGTGTGTGTGTGTATGTGTGTGTGTGTGTGTGTGTGTGTGTGTGCGTAAATGTTATGTACTTTACATTAGCTGGAAGGCATTTTTCACTCTACATTGGTCAAGTGAATGCAGTCCATATCTGACGTCTGAAGTGTGCATTTGTCATTAGTCATGTTTGCCAACTGTGTTTATTGAACGGAAAACCAAAACCAACATAAATTACATTCTGCGCTTACACAGTCGGCAGGCATATACTGTGCCATATGCTGATTCAAGACTCAGGAATCTGACAGGTCCATATGTGTTGGATATCCACATAAATTCATGGGGAAAAGTAGCCTTATCAAATGTTCGGTGTATTTCACACATCGTGTATGTTGTTGATGCATTTGTATGGAGCTTGGTATGAATTTATGCATTTCTATACCAACATGTATGTGTCTTAAGTTCCCTAGGTAAGTTATATTCCTATGTATGTTTGCAATCTGCAGCATGTGAGACATGGATCCCTAAATCTATAAATTGATTTTTTGGTATGAACGAAGAGGAAAGGTGAAGAAAAGCCACAGATAGAGTGAAAAAACAAGAGAAATTGTGAGAGAGAGACACACACAGAAAGAAAACAGAGACAGAGAGAGGGGAGAGACAGAGGGAGGGGGAGTGGAGGGGGAGATAGAGAGAGATAGAGACAGAGACAGAGAGACAGAGAGATTCAGAGGGAGAGAGAGAGAGAAAGGGAAAGGGAAAGGGAGAAAGATACCACTGCAGCAAAAAAAAGTCCAGCGACCATTGCAGAGCGATGAAGTGGTGTCAGGTCA
Source organism: Setipinna tenuifilis (assembly GCA_030347295.1). Classification (NCBI taxonomy): domain Eukaryota; kingdom Metazoa; phylum Chordata; class Actinopteri; order Clupeiformes; family Engraulidae; genus Setipinna; species Setipinna tenuifilis. Next base: position 12,679,540 of record CM059278.1, read on the forward strand.
TTCAAACACCTGGCAGGTCCTGATAACAGTGGGGGCGATGTTTGTGGCATGGCAGCCAGGGCCTCTGCCGGGGCCCGAAGCCAGCCCGGATTTCAGAGGCTCAGACACATGGCCTGGCCCCTCCAGGCACCCATCCTACACGTCAGTCAGAACAAATACTCTTCCGCCCTCACCAACTCATTCCTGCCACAGAAAGAGCCAAAGAGAGAGCATGAATGAGAGCAAGAGGGAGGAAGGGAGAGAGAAAGGGAGGGAGGGAGAAAAAAATGACGTCTGCTCCTCCACTTTTTCACCTCGCAGTGTAATTGCAACTCTCTCTGCGTTGTCACCTCTCCTGTGTGTCTTAATTAAAAGCAATACATCAGCCACAGCAAATGATCTTATAAGCTTATTAGTGCCATCACCATGATTTACAGAAAACAAAGGAGTAGCATTACTCTCGACGGGATAAAGGAGTAACGATGGAGAGACACAGAGAGAGAGACAGAGAGAGGGAGAAAAAAAGTTTTTAATAATTTTCCAATGCCACAAGGCGCAGCCTGGGAAAAGGCAGAGCATTGAGCTGGTTAGCGGAGAGAGAAAGAGAAAGGGAAAGAAGTGGGGGTTGATAGGCAGAAATAAAGAGGAGGAGGCTGCTCACCTCATGAAGAAATCAAAAGCTTGGATACAAACTAAAATATTTACCATTTTGAGCAGCTAAACCTCCCCGTGCTCGATGCACCAGCAGCACCAACTGAGAAATCTAAGTCAGAGCCCAAATTTAACACTCTCACATGGCTGCCCTGCCTCGTCGTCTCTCAGCTCTCTCTCTGTCTCGGGCTCTGAGAGACAGGCCAGGAGAATAGAGTGACACTGTTTAAATAGAGGTGTCTTTAAAGCCTGTCGCCAGTGGCTAAATGAGCCACAATAACTCTGCATGGCTGTTTTCACTATCTATCTCTTTCTCCAACCCCCCATCCACTAGCTTTCTCTGAGGATGACTTGTCGCAGGGGAAGACAAAGCCTCGTTCCTATGGGACTTTCAGACCGTATGCAATATAGCATTGGCCCCTACTCTACCTCGGCTTTCCATTTGTTTGCAGTGAGCTGAAATCAGTAAGTCACCTTAATTTACCAGCCATATTGCCAGGACAGAAAGGGAACATGTCATGGTCCTTCGGTAATAGACCCTTTCCCTGCTGAAAAAACGGATCCCCAAGGGCCATGCCGCTTCATGCCGTGTGACTTATGGGGGGGGGGGCTGTGTGCCAGAGAGGGGGGGGGGGGGATCATAATCAGTTGATGGATAGCACTCGGTTGTTCGTGCTGTTATTACAGTGGAAGCCACGGCAGGAAGAGGCCCGTGCGATCTGTATCGCGTGTGACTTGTGACATGGGTCCGCGTGTCTGTTCGTTTCGAATCACACACACACATACGCGCGCGTGCCTCGCCGGACTCTGATGCTAGCTGACATGCAACAGCGGTTTGCTAGCAGAGCAAGGTGGTGCTACAGTACCAGTGCTCCATTTGCACATCAACAGGCGTTAGCCCGCGCCCGCACTAGTCTGTTCGGGCTGCCGAACATGACATCAGCGAATTGTAGACTGGTACATGGGGTGACTGGTTTGCCACGCCCTGATTAATTCAGCATTACTGTGAGGTCGTTCATGAGACGTAGCAGAATACATTGCTTTCTGTTTCTACCCCTCATGAATCTCAGTTATGACATGCAGGCCTCTGCAATAAAATAAACACTGATTCAGCAACAAACTTTGTAAAAAAAAAACTTTATTTTTATTTTATTTTATTATTCTTTTTTTTACTTTCTTTCTTTCTTTCTCTCTTTTACTGGAACAGAATCTGCAACTCAGCTGCCACTGCCAGATCCTCTTCTCTTCTCTCCCTTTCTCTCTCTCTCTCTCTCTCTCTCTCACTCTCTCTCTCTCTTATTCTCTCGCGTTCTTTCTGGCAGACAGTGCACTCTTCTCTGCTCTCTCCGTTCACCCTGCCCTGGCATGCTGGAGCAACTAAGTGGGCATAAATGACAGCAGAGGCAGCAGCGCTGGGCTATTTCAGCACACTGAGATGGGGGTCGCGGTGTCAGCAGTGGTGGCATGCCCAGACAGGTGGGAAGGGAAGGCATGAGGGACGGATGGATGTAGCCCACGCGGGCCATGCTGTCCAGGCGACCACCGGGTGGGTTGGGTGGACCCGGGAGAGGGGGTGCACATGACGACCCACAAGCTTCATCACTGACAAGCCTCTGCTGCACCCCAGGCAAAAGATCTAATATCATGTGGGGCTTTGTGTGTGTGTCTGCACAAGTGTGTGCACATGGGTTTGTGTGTGTATATGTGTGTGGGTGTGTGTGTGTGTGTGTGTGTGTGTGTGTTTATGCATGCACATGTGTACATGTGTCTAAGTTGTGTGTGTGGGTGTGTGTGTGTGTGTGTGCACAAAAGCCATATGTGTGTGTGTGTGTGTGTGTGTGTGTGTGTGTGTGTGTGTGTGTGTGCGTCGCGGTGGCAGTACGTTTCTGAGTTCTTTATCGCACACACTTGTCCGGGGTCTGCAAACACTGAAGGCAATCGAGCCACATTTGAAGTTCAATCCCTTTTCTACGAGACAAGGTGATCAAAACACACACCCTCACACGCACACACAAACACACACAAACACACACATACACACACACCTCACATTAAAAAAATGTGTAAAAATAAAAGCAGGGTGTGTGTGTTGATGTGTCCACAGCGCCATCTGTCAGGGTGTCGCCCCGCCGGCCGGCGTGTCGCGGGAGCGATATCACGGACACTTATTCATTATCGGCCGGCTCCACTTGTCAGGATGGGCCTCGTGTGAAAACAGCCCGTGGCACTAAAGTCTTATCTCATTATGTCCCCCAGACCTCCATCCTTCTCTCCTTTCATTCATCCATCCCCTCTATCCCTCTATCCCTCCATCCATCCATCCAGACAGCCATCCAGCCAGCCATCCATCCATCCATGCAGCCAGTTCCCGTAAACACACAGCTGGGGACCAGGAACGCTCCCAGTGCAGTGGGGGGGGGGGTGGAGAGAGGGATGGAGGGATGGAGGCAGTGGGAAAAGAGGAGAGCGGCAGCAGGAGCGAGGGAGGAAAAAGAAGATTAGAGAGGGAGAGAGAGAGAGAGATGGAGAGAGAAGACAGATAGAGGACGTGGGCATGGATAGCTGCTTTCAGGTCACGTCTGGGGAGGGTAGCATGGCACAGCCTGTTTGACTTAGTTTATTGTCTCGCTCATGACTGTGTGTAGTGTGTGTGTGTCTGTGTGTGTGTGTCTGTGGGTGTGCGTGTGCCATGTGTGCCATATGTGTATTCATGGTCAGGCATGCATGCATCTTTAGTGTGTGTGTGAGGTGGGAGAGGAGGGGGGGTGTAAGTGTGTGTTTAGTTGTGTGTTTTTGTATGTGTGTGTTGCTCAAACATATGTGTGGTGTGCATATTCTGTTTATTCTACTGTGTATCATATGCATCTGGAACTACCACTACCCACCCACCCTCTACCCCCCCCCCCCCAAAAAATACACACACACACACACACACAAACACACACACACACACACACACACACACATACACACACACATACACACATACACACAGCACTTCCTTACAAGTCTTACTGTGTTAATGGTGGATTTCCCAATGGAGCGCCATATCGTGACTGCAGCTGTGAGCATTTGGTGATTTCCCTCGAGGCCATCTTTCTCTTCTTCCTTCTCTCTCCTCACCTCTATCTCTCTCTCTCTCCCTCTACTTCTCTCTCTCTCTCCTCTCCCTCTATCCTTTTCTCTCTCTTTTGCTCACCCTGTGGAATTGTCGTACACTCGTCTTCCCAAATAGAGTCCCGAAGTCACATGCCTACAAGGAGACGAGCACTCAGCCCCAGCCAAGGAGCCCACACCTGGGAGAGAAAGGCAGCAGCACCCTACGGGGGCCCCACAATGTCATGGAGAGAGAGGGAGGGAGGGAGGGAGGGAGGGAGGGGTTGGGGGTGACTGCCCAGTCCTCTGAGGAAGCGTCCACCTAACGGTATAAGGAGGATTACTGCCAGTGCTGTCGCCTGAAAAGAGCCACAATGCACTCTGCACACACCTGGGGAAGGTCAGTCTGTCAAGTCACCTCAATCCCCCATGTGCCTTACTGTAGTATACACACGTTTTCTTCTTTATTGTTTTATTTCTTTTTTTTGCAAGTCACCTTTTGCCTTGTTTCACAAACAAAAACACACAAAAAAATATTATCGTCATCGCACTTTAAGTTAATCAGCTTAAGGTGTCCTGTGCAAGGGTAGGGAGCAGGGAGTGTTGTAATGTGTGTGTGTGTGTGTGTGTGTGTGTGTGTGTGTGTGTGTGTGTGTGTGTGTGTGTGTGTGGGTACAGGCAAGTATGTGAATCATGTTCATAGATTTATTCCTTACCTGTTAGCTTAAGCCACTCTCTCTTAGATTACATGGAAGTGGAATCAGTAAGGCAATCTTTTTTCGTAGCCAAAAAATAAGGATGGCCTTTCATCTTTAAATTGCTACACCCACTACCAGGCTTTGCCAAAGGTAGCTCTTTGTCACCAGAAGATATATAACACCCTTCCTACCACCACCAGCACCAGGGCCACTTGTGAATGTTTCCTCTGAGTGTGTGGAAGAAAAGGAGAAACAAACAACGAAAAACACTTAACCCCTACAGCTGAACGGCTTGATAACTGCTATTCCCCAAAGTGAGGCTGAGAGTCAGATGGGCAGACGGGCGACAAGGTGCGTGAGGTGAGCTCAGAGCTGCGTCAGCAACAGCATTTTCACCGCCACTCAGTGTGAAAAGTGGGAGAGCGAAAATAACAACGACGACAATGATGGAGAAACACAGAGGGTGTGATGACACTTCAACTCATCGTCCCAACCCTCACCACTGCCCCCGCTGCGAGACAAGTGCATATCGGGTCATTCTTCATAAACAGTAAGTAACACGGTTTAAAATAAGGCTCTTTGGACTGGTAAGATTAACACCATTGCAAAAATGATTTCCTCAAGTCCTTTATTGTCCATCCGCATCCTGACATCCACCATACCTAGCATTACTACCAATGACTACAACAACTCATATTACTATTCCATGGGTCTACTACTAAAAAACGAATAATGTTAAAATAATGTAAAAAAAATAATATTGCAATTCTACCTTGCACAAAGGTTTTATAAAAATCAATATTGCTTAGGCCTTCATAATCATCAGATTGCTTCTAATATAAATCTCCACTATCCTTGAGTCATTGAATCCTTGAATCCCTGGACACTAACTCAAGCTGTAGGCAATGCAGGAATGTTCAGCCAGTGCAACTTTTCACTACAATCCAGGGTCCAAAAATCAAGCTCAGCAGCACGGGCCTTGTTGCCACTCGCACCGACATGTTAATCCATCTCGGCCACAGCAGGGGGATGCAATCAGGCCGTCAGGATCTGCGTGACATGTTTGTTCGACGTGCTCGTTCGATCGCCCGGCCGCCATTAAACAAATTACCGCCTCGATGCACCCGGGCGCTGATTACAGTGCTGCGCCATATCCATGGCAAAACATGTCATGCCCCCCCCCAACACCACCACCACAACACCCTTTGTAAAACAGCTCCGCTGATACCCTTTCCTGTCCATTATGATAATCCACATTGAGGGACTAAATTGAGATCTGTGAAAATGGCAGAAAGGCTGCACATTTAGATCCCAAAATTGTGCGGTCCTATTAGGTCTAACACTGAAAGTACAGTGTATGCTTCAGGTGACAGGCTGTTCATAATTGGGCTCAAAAGCCAACACATTTTTTTCCTTCCTACTGTGTTCCTGAGGAAACAGTATGACCTGAATTCAACCACTTTTTTGTTTTTAATATAAAGGTGAACACCGTCTTCTCAAGTGTAAGTTCATAATTAAAACTTTGTTGGACTTTGCCTGGTCATGCCAGGGCTGCCCAGTCTTTAATCTTGGGCCATCTTCAGCATCCTGTCACCATCCACAGAGCCAGGATTGTAACCGAACACTGAGTTGTTCTTGAGGGCAGCCACAAAGAACACATGCCTTAATGATCCAATGAAGCAATTTACTAAATTTGACAAAAAAAGTTTAACTGGACAAGTAATTGAGAAAATACCATGGACTGTGTCTTTAAATCAAAACTCTTAGTCATGCACTGACATTGAGCAAGCCTTTTTCTTTAAGAAAAAAAAGGCACCAACATTGACAGCCTTCTACCGAGGGACTTACAGTACATGTGGTGGCCTACATTTCATCAACGCCCGTTCTCCCTGCAGCTCCAACAGATGACCTCAGCGCTGCTCTCATCATGCTTTACCTGCTGGGCTGCAGGTCTACAGGGTGAACCAGGCCATTAGGCTCATCTGTTGCCTCCAATGTGTCATGCCAAACCTTGCGCCAAAGCAATTACGACCAGTGAGGATGGGGATGGGGGTGGGGGGAATTGGGGTGGACAGGGATGGAAGCAATTCAGCTCTGAATCCTGGTGCCTGGAGAGCATTCTTGGAAGCAGGTACACCAATTACAGACCGCAACAGAGTCATTGGGCCATATCAGAAACCTGTGGAGCTCGATCCACAGAATTATAAAAACAGTAAAACCTGAGCAAAGTTCTGTCATGTTCAGACATTCCAACATTGTTTGAGGCCACTATACTACTTGACATTAAACAATGAAATTGCTATCATCTCAGATAACCTCTCCCAGTCTGCATCTATATAAATGTGGTCAGCTAATAACACAAACCAGTCCACAAATGTGTACAACACCTTTGATCTACTCAGAGGTCCAGACAAGTCATTAGTCCCCTTTTGGCCTTCTGTCCTCCTTCTCAGAGTTTGCCACAGTAACTAACATGGCTGGGTATTACAATATCCATTCAAGTCTTTGGCATCTCCATGACCTGGGCCTATTCCCCTGATAACTTTACAACAGTTTTAAGCAATGAACATTTGGGGGAATGGTCTGAAAGGTATAATACGTTGATAAGAGGGACTTTATGAACTACTTTAGCATAAAATGCTTTTGTGGGACTAGGCCCTGATCCAGGATGGTAAATGCACAGTAGTGTGTGGGTCTGGGTAAGAGGGGGCCAAAGTGGGGAGGGGGGCATCTCACCTGGGGCCTGGGGTGTCCCGTGACCAGGCAGGTGAGCTCCAGAGTCTCTCCCTCACGGATGGTGTACACCCTCTCTGTGTAGCGCTCCTCCTCGATGTTACACGCGTGGCCAGAGTGTATAATGCGCACAGACGGGGGAGCTGCAGAGAAAAGAGCAGGAGTGAGGAAAGGGAGAGAAAGAGAGAATAAAAACAGAGGTGGAAAGATGGAGAAGGGAAAAGAGTGTAAGTGTGAAAGGAGAGAAATTGAGTGTAAAAGGAGAGCGATAGAGGGAGAGGGAGAGAGAAAGAAAGAGAGAGAGAGTGGGAAGAGTGGGATAGATAGATAGATAGATAGATAGATAGATAGATAGATAGATAGATAGATAGATAGATAGATAGATAGATAGATAGATAGATATAGAGAGAGGGCAAGGGATAGGGATAGGGAGAGAGAGCAAAAAAGGAACAATTACAATTAAGAATGTGCCGTCCTGTCATGGCTGTGATCAGGTGTGTTTTAAAGTGACTCAAAGCTGCAGATATCAACTTGGGAAAATACACTGAAGGGTTTGGAAAAGGGGATGGGGATGACGGACGGGGAAATCATTTAAACACACAGTTGAGCTGAGGCCCCCTGCACTTCTCCGTATTGCGTGCCAAAACTAATTTGCACTTGTCTGGAGAGAGAATTGCAAATAATTTCCTCAAAACCAAAAAAAAACACACATACACAAACAGATATACATACACACACAAAAAGAGATAAAGAGAGAAAAAGGTACACACACACACACACACACACACACACACACACACACACACCTAAGTAGTTACACAAAACAAAACAGAATTTGGGGATGTGTGGCCCAAACATCACACATGAAAACATCTAAGCTTCATCCCATTTTTACCTTCACAAACTTACAACACAGAAGCTCAGGTTGTGAAAAAAACAAAAACAAAAAAAACAAAAGGCAGACAGCCACAGCCATTGATTCCCCTCACTAAAGCGTCTCGCCTCTCTGTCTCGTCACTGGGCGCTTCCCTGATCCTCACTTATGTGCCGGCGTTTCCTGAGGTGGTATGGGTAAAAACGACGAGCCTGCCGCATTGTAATATTCTCATTGATGTGCCGTCAGCCTCCCGCGGTGTGTTGGAGAAAAGCTGTTTGGGCGGATTACGCCAAGGAGAGCGCCTGGGCTGGTGCACACTTACAGCACGCCGCCACCGCCACCGCCACCACGCCTGCCACTTGTTCTCCCGCAGACACTTCGCTCCTTTTGTTCACCATTGAAACCACTGAAAACAGGGAGGGGAGAAGGGAGATTTGCATAGTCGCATTATCAGAGGAGAAGTGCAGTGAGGAAAAAAGTAAAAGAAAAAGAAGAAGAGAATAAGTCTCACTGCAGGGAGAGATATAGAGCGAGAGTGCCAGATCACTCTGTCACAACAGGGAGTGGCAACTACTTTTAAGGGAAAACAAGCAGCATGATGCTTTTGGCAGATTAATTGCATTTCTGCCATACTCAGGGCCAGGGACAAAACAATGCAGACTCCTTTATGACATGTGCGAGGTTAGAAGACTTCCACACTGGATACCACAACAAAGTAAAAAAAAAAAAAATTCTCACAGTGAGCCAGCTGGTTGTTCTGTGCCCTGGCCTACTTTTAAAAGCACTATTTTTAGACATCAGTGAGTCTTTTTTTTCTACCCCCGCCAAAAAAAAATCTTTCACTCTCTCACCTTCCTCCCATGCCCCATTGTATGACGTCAGAGCTTGCCAAGGTACCACCCCCCCCCCTTCCTGCATAATGATGACGCTTAAGTGGCAAGTCATAATTACCACATTTAAAGAGAGCAACGTTTTGAGTGGGTTTGGAACTGGAGCCGTACAGGCATAGGGGAGAGGCAGGCAGGCGGGCAGGAGAGGCCAGTAGGCAGAACAGGCAGAAGAGGCTGGCAGGCAGGCGGGTAAGAGAGGCGGGCAGGAAAGGCAGGAGAGGTTGCTGAGCGGGCAGGAGAGGCGGGACAGGCAGGAGAGGCAGGCAGGGCAGCTGCTCCAGGAGGAGATGTCACAGAGCTGACAGATGGGCCGCAGCAATCAGAGATGACAGGTGGCATGTCACAAACACAGGCTTTAGCTTTATCAAATCAACAACCCGGGGTCCTTACAAAATATGTGTGAAAAAAATTAACAAATTATTGAGGGAGCAAGGAACAAATTCATTTTTTTGAGGGGATTGGGGACTTCTGTGCCTGTAGTTGTACACAGGAAAGTGGAGAGAGATGGAAGGAAATCGGGAAAGAACAAATTATCTATGTGCAAAAGAAGAGCTTCTGGTCCACTGAATTGGATGCGTTACAATATCTCATACAGTAAGTGCTGTGGTTATGTTTAATTAGAGGTTCTAAATCATAAATCAGGTTATCAGGTAACACATCCCATTAGCCATCACTCATTAGATTGCTATCGTAAAGCACAAAACTTTGCAGCGACATGAGCGATCTGCTAAGATCTATGCTGGTACTACACTACTCGACAGTAAAAGTCCACATAATGTAAACTGCATATGGCATGACATAAAACATAAACCGAATTACATGCTTAATGGGGCGCCTGGATTTATGTCCCTAACTTAAATGTGTGTGTGTGTGTGTGTGCCTGAAAATGATAGTAAAAGAGTCTGGATTGGATCTGCCTAATACAGCGACAGCTAGTGTATGACTGTGGGTGTGTGTGTGTGTGTGTGCGTGTGTGTTTGTGTGTGTGTGTGTGTGTGTGTGTGTGTGTGTGTGTGTGTGTGTGTGTGCGTGTGTTTGTGATTGTGATCCATGCCTATTTGAATAACCATGTGCTGGCATTTGCTCCTCAAAGAAGCGGATGCTTAACTTTACCCTCCATGCCTTGGACTGCGTTCAGGACACGGGAATGGTCAATGGCTCCATGGCTCCATGCTGCCGCCTGCCCAGATCAATCAGACACGGAGCACCGGATTGCCAATTCCCCTCAAACGCCACTCCCACTCTCCACTGTGTCACCCTGCACTGGTCTTGGCAATGCAGATTGAAAGCTTGGAAACTGAGACACTGGGGCTCTTTGCTGGGGCTCTAACTCACACTCACTCTCGCTCTCTCACACAGGTACACACACACACATCCACACACACACACACACACACACAGGCACAGAACAGCCAGTTTTGTCTGAGAACAGCTATGGCCAGCCAGGCAGTGCAATTTTTCACAGTGCCTGGTTGGACTCTCATATGCAGCACAGTGTTTCACATGATGACAGCACTCTTGAGCAGCAGGTGTGAATGTGAGGGAAAGGCCATCAGTGGCAGTGACACTGACTGTAACCGCTGCTGCACCTACGAATTCTCAGTCCATTATCTGTAAGAGGCAGCACGGTCTAAAGGCCCAAAGGCCATGACCAATATGGCCTAGCAGCAAATGATGTGCGAATGGCAGAGGAATATGCTGACCAGACAGGGGCGAATCTAGACCATTTTTAGGGGTGCCAAGGCACCCCTGTGAAACTGCTCGGCACCCCCTGGCTCAGTGCAAAATGAATAATATATTATATATAATAATAGTGTGTGTGTGATAAGCACTGGGGGCCGGGCACCCCTAAAGACCAGATGCTAAAATCGCCCCTGTGACCAGATATGCTCCACACCAGCTATAGTGCTTCTACCTTTTAAGGACTTAAAAGATATACTGGCTACCTAGCAGGGCTACCTCCTTCCCACCTATCAATTCTCATGTCAACATTTGTTCATAATTAAGGACACCATCATTTTCTTATGTTGCTATGTTTCTATGTAAAACTCAAAACCTAGCATATTGTCAGTTTATTCACAAACCTCAACATTGTGACCTGGTGCTATTACAAAGTTTGACCCGTAGTCTGAATTCAAATGTGGGGTAAACACAATAGGAAATTTGACCAACCACTGGTGGCCATCTTAAAAAATGGCTGCCATGGCCACCAGGGGTTTGTTTTCTTCCAAACGCATCAATCAGCACTTCTGCAATATCTGGTGCTTTTTATCACAAAGTGAACAATCGTTATGATCTGTTGAGCTATGCTTCCCCACTTGGGGCTGTAGCTGTGAATAATTCTTCACTTTGAGCATTTTGTCACTACATGAATAAATATCTGTGAAGCAAGACAACAGGGTGGTAGTTTATTACCCTCACTGAATGCAGTGTTGCACTTTATCCTTAGAGAGCTTACAGGAAAATAGGTGGAAAACCTGTGTCTTCTTCGCTGGCAGTCTCTGTTAGTTCTTCAGTGGATACGATTACCTGAGTACCTTTACAAAGAGTCTAAAAATTGCCAGTGGCTGGGACACTAGTTCCTAATGTAACACTACATAAAGATGGTCTAGTAGGTTACTAACTTAAATGGGGTTGGGGACAAGGAAAGAAAGCATGGAGAATCAGGAATGTTTTATTACTCCACTTTATTGAACTCAATCTCCTGAACACCCCTTTTATAGAGCTGCTTCCCATCTACCTTCTGCTTTTAAGTATATTTCCCTCACATGCCTTTGCACAAATCATTCTTAATAACCAATCTAACATATAGAATAACATACAGAAAAACAAATCTTCTCTTACACTAACAAGTGTGTAGGCCACAATGAAGCTTATTGGAAAGACAGTGGAAGCATTAAATGGTGCATGTCTTATATTTTAGTTTTTAGAGAAATAACTTTAATCATAAAAATCCAAATTAAAATATTGTTTTGACTATGTTTTAATCATGCATCACACTATGCCATCCATATGTTATTACAGAGCTGCTTCTACTTTGATGTTCTCTATTTTTTAAGAACAGATTGTGGATCAGCACTGTGGAGCAAACTTGTGTCCTTAGTCATGTAGGGGGTAGTGTTTTACCTAATCATGTCCTTAGTCATGGATGGGGCAGACTCATAGGGGGAGTAATGTCATACTGTGCCATGCTCTGTTAAATGTTAAATCTCTTGATTGACTCTCTCTCTCTCTCTCTCTCTCTCTCTCTCTCTCTCTCTCTCTCTCACACACACACACACACACACACACACACACACACACACACACACACACACACTGTATGCATTTGCTTTTGAAGTACAGAAGATACAGGGAGAGGGAGAGAGACACAATGCACAAACACACTATACCTTACAGTAAGTGTTTGGGTTTGCTGAACCATTTGAAGTACCATTTTTCAGGCCCACCCCACCCTCCAGCACCCAACCTCCTGTGCCCCCTCATGAGCACCAAAGATTTATGTCCGCTAACTAATACAATTAACCTCAGTGTCGCTGTGACTAATTGTGAATGGTCGATACACAAGGTTTCCAGCAGCAAACAAGGGAACACAATGAAGTAAAGCCCTCGCCTATGTGATTACACAAATGGATAGGTGTCAATAAACTAATTGAGTGTGGCCGACGGCATGGAAGCTGTCACAGCTAAATAAAAAGGTTCTGCTTTGCATTACGCGGACCTGAGCACTTGTCTGTTATGCAAAATTAAAAAAAACATAATGCGTTTCTGCTGTGTTTGCTTAGCAGATCAAACGGGAGGAGAAGGGTGAAGCACAGCCACCAACGTGCCAAAATCGAGGTCACATTAGGCTGCAAAATCATTGGTAAAGTAATAAGGCACTGATAGATCATCACCAACTGTAAACCAATTTAGCCCAGCAAGGGACACAATTTATGATAATAGCACAGGCAGCAATCCCCCTCGTCTTGGGCCAATCACATTAAGCACAAAATTGGCTCTGACAATAATGTCCCTGATATTTGCAGAAGACACGGAAGATAAGTAATTAACGTCAGTTCCAAACATATTTCAGAAATTATGAAATCGCACCAATTAATATCCTGAAAAGCTGATTTACAGACAGCTGTGAGTTTTATGACAGCTTAAATTTCCGAACGTGCCAAGGAAGGAGAGTCAATGATGATTCCGTCATTTTAG
>CM059278.1:12697663-12700163 GCA_030347295.1 Setipinna tenuifilis
CTATCTACTAAAACCCAAAACCGTTTTTTTTCTGTTAAGTCCGTATTTTATTGTTCATATATCACCATTTTGCTACTACAGCTGTTGCTAACATGTCCCTTTTTACAAACACAAGTCACAATGTTGTTGTGACGTGTGATATGTCTGCTGTCGCTCCTGATGAGCACAACAAATATAAACAGTGATGTGTTGCGCTTGTAGCATTCTAAATTCCTCCACTATTGAATATTTTCCCACTGTCCATTAAAAATAAATCTGTCCAGACCTGTTTGGAGCTCACAGTGGGCGACACACTGTGATTTTATTGTCAGAATGTTATTCCTGAGAGTTACGGATGATAGGTAATTATAGCTTGAGTCAGTCATGGTTTCACCAGTCTCGAAACATAGCAATGGCTACCTTCACTTGCGAAATTTGGGTTTTACTTTGTGTCACATTTCTGCCAGGCAACGCTGTCAGAGATTTGTCAGCACCCCAACACCAGCACCCCCCACCCACCCACAAACACACACACACACACACACACACACTTCCTTCGGGATTAATAAAGTACCTTTACTCTATTCTACACACATGCAAACCGTCCCTCTAAGGCTTTGCTACGAACAGCTTGTCCATCTCGAGCCTGCATCAACCCAAAATGAGGTGCTAAAACAATGATGAGTCGACAGAAATGATTGAAGGTTATTTTCCTGAGCTCAGTTTTGTGCCAGTCCAAAATGTTAGCAATCACCCAGCACACCCCTCCACTCCCCTCCCATCCCCACCCCACCCAACCACCCACCCACCCAGCGATGGCATATGGCGCGGTAGGTATTTTTGGCTTGTCCCTTTTTTGTGTGTGTTACCACACACACACACACACACACACATACACGCGCCAACCTGTCCTGTCCCAGTAAGAGCCTGCCAGGCTGCAGCAGGTGCGGTGCTGTGCTACACAGTGGCGGTTACGGTGACGCTCCAAAAACACGCACAGAGAAAAAAAAGCATGTTCCCCTTTCCAGTGAGTATCTGTGTGTGACAAGATGGGAAAAGTGGATGGGGGGGGAGGAAAGGTGTTTTGAAATGCCAGGATTCTACCTGTGACACAGCCAGGAGCACAGCCAGAAATGTTGGTGCCCCTACAAGAGAATTCAATTTTGGGGCCTTATTATACTACTAATAATATTAACAGTGTCTTCACACAGCTCCCTGCCAATGCTGGGCCCTTAGAATCGCCCTACCTTCTTGGTCCCTGGCTATGCCCTTGGACACGGCACAGGGGACACATGTCGATGGTTGCTGTCGTTTTGTGATCACGGCTAGAGGATGTGTCGGGTTTGCGACGTGTGACATTTTAAACCGAGGACGTATACCACTGGCCGACGGAGGTGAATTTCACAGCAAGAGGTTGGGGGTTGGGGGGGCTACGTTTGATGCAGCGCGATGATGACAATGTCAATTGCCCCAGCCAAAAAGGTCAGGCCCTGTTGCCCTTCAAAGCATGGCTGTTTACAGTAAATCACCAACCGCACACCCCTGCCAACACCCCCACCACCACCCAACCCCCGCCGTTTTGAAGCTTCTCTGAGGCAATCCCATCAGGAGAAGGCTGTCGTTTTGCACCGCTGTTTTACTTAATTAAAAAGTCACAGTAAAATAGTAACTGTTTTTTTTTAAAGCATAAGCAGCTCTAAGGCGTCAATTTCATTTGTCCTGGCTTGTACGAGTGGACCTTATTCATTATGCTTCATTTCATCACTGTAGATGGCGGACACTTTCGAGGAAAAAGGGCCCAAGTGTTTTGGCTGCCTAATCAAGCAGTGTTTTATCACTTCTTCATCATTTACTTAATACAGCCAGCAACGGGGATTCTGGCTTTTAAGAGAAGAAGTAACCCTGCAGCCATATTGAACCCTTGCCAGTAAAACCACTCGCTCTTGACCTCATAAAATGTAATAACAACTTTACAACATGATGGAAGTGATCATATAAGCTTGACTGTTTTTTTCAATTCTGCCTTTTCACGACTAGGATGGATAGAGGCATATGTGTTCATGCTTGTGTGTGTGTGTGTGTGTGTGTGTGTGTGTGTGTGTGTGTGTGTGTGTGTACAGTAAGTGTGTTTGTGTGTGTGTGGGGGGGGGGGGGTAGGTGTGTAGGCGTGTTTGTGTGTATGTATGTGTGTGTGTATGTATGTATGTTTGTGTTTGTGTGTGTGTATGAGTAAGTATGTGTATGTTTGTATGTTTGTGTGTGTGGACAGAGCTCACCCACTAGCTGTGCCATCAGGATGAAAGTGTGTAACACTGTGGGGGTAAGGGGTCACCCTCAGCGTGTCGCCACCACATGGCCTGCCACGGTGGCCATGGACGCGGCGTCCGGCTGCGGACGGCACAGATGTTGCCAGCCAGAGCCAGCCCTTTCAGCCTCCATCGCACTTCCACTTGACTTTTGTCAACACTCAAAGGCTCTCACACTCTTTTTCTTTCTGTATGTTGCCGTTACATCAGGGATA
>CM059278.1:12702663-12852663 GCA_030347295.1 Setipinna tenuifilis
TTCTGACTTAGTGGGCTGTAGAGTGCATTATCGAAACCAGGAGTGAAAGATTTCAACTTTGTATTTTTTTTGCATTCTACACTGGTAACGGCAAAATGTCTTTTTTTATTAACTGACTTCACATAAGGGGTTACAGAAAAAAGTCAAAGGTCCATTTGATTAAGTTTGAAATAATTCAATGTAATGCGTCTATCTAGCTCTATTACAAGCCGACCTGAGGTAACCCTATTTATGCGGTTTTAGCTAATCAAGAATGCTGGGGATGTGTGTGTGCCCAAAAAGACGGTTCAGAGTCCCTAATCAGATGTATCACTTTTTTACCAGTTTAGTATGAAACAATTTAGATAAAAACTGAGATATTTGTTCTCCGGTTTATATCCATTAACAAATGCTGTAGTTTTGCACTAATGTGCAGCCATAATACAGGAGCCAAAAACAACACTCTCAAGAGTGAGAGGCAACACAAGGTCACACTGCACTTTCCTCATATACAGCACGTTCCACAGATTTCACCACATACTGGAGCACAAATATGCAGCAACACCACCTGCTTTTCTATGTTATCAAGGTGTGCTCATTTTGCATTAACGAGCAGATCTTGTGGCTTGTCATCTTGCTGGGGATTCTCACAATGCAACATTTGCTAGTAGTTCAACCCAAAACAAACACACCTGGCTCAGCTCAATTGGGGACCCACAGAAGACTTGATCCAGGTGAGCATGATTAGTGTATGAATCATCATGATTCTCTGTGTACCCACCACACAGACGAACTCAAAACCCATTTTGATTCATTGCAGTAAAATACTACTGTGCGTGTTTCTGTTGAGTAAAAAGCCATTACCATATTTTGATGAGAAAGAATAAGAGACAGGATATCAGCCTGTCAAAGGCCCTTATCCTTCTTCAAAACGTCTTTCTCATCTTGACATTCCTGCAAAAGTTGCATGTAACCATAGATGACTTTAAACTGTGCAAGCTCGCTTCTCCTGCTCGACCGTCGTGACAACTCACACAGTGTCTGAGTCAGAGTTGGCGCTGCATCGTTGATAAAGCAGGGCCAGGCCAGGGTCGCAGGGAGCCACGGAATGTGTCTAAAAAGCCTTGGACATAGTCACGGTAGGCCGCATTTGTCAAAAAAAGTAAGTTGTATTAAAGTTACAACTCTTTGGATGAAGCCATGAAATGTGTTGCTCACTTTCACAGATCTCCGGAAACAACATGAGAAGGTTATGCAGACCAGTATTAGCAACAACTGTGCTCCCTAGACTGCGGCATAAGTTTCAGACATGTGTCCTGTCCTGTCTCTATGGGCTCACCACTGCCAAGCTCCCAACTGCCTCCTTGCCCAAGTTTTCATAAGATCACATGCTTGTATAAAAGGTGCATCAAAGGCATTGTATAAAATTTATTTTACATTACATTGCATTTGGCAGACGCTTTTATCCAAAGCGACTTACAATCAAGGAGGACATAAGCAATAGAGGAGGACACAGAGTAAAGACACAACAGACATATGTACTTCTGCATAGGGATAGAGAGAGAGAGAGAGAGAGTTTTAGATTAGTGTTTGTTAGTTATATTAGTTTTGTTAGGAAGGGAAGCAATCTCGGAAGAGAAGGGTTTTTACAAGCTTTTTAAAGATAGGGAGGGATGGGATTTTAATTTTAAGGACTTTTACTTCCTTTCTTCTAAATGTAGCTCATCTGCCTTTTTCAACATATGAGTTTTTGTCAATGACACAGGAACTGACCTGTCATTTCCCATCTGCGATTTACATTGCACAGATCCCTTCCAGAATAATTAATGACTTTAAATACTTTAAACTGGTATGGTGGTACAGGTAGCACACATGCTGTACATAATGCATTTTTACACACACAACAGCTTACTTTGATAACCGTAGTTACTTATACACACAATAAAAAAGGACATGATAGACCAACTGACATGACTGCCCAATTAGACAGCGATTTTGACTGTGTGGCTGCAGCAGGGGCGATTTTAGCATCTGGTCTTTAGGGGTGCCCGGCCCCCAGTGCTTATCACACAACACTATTATTATATATAATATATTATTCATTTTGCACTGAGCCAGGGGGTGCCGAGCAGTTTCACAGGGGTGCCTTGGCACCCCTAAAAATGGTCTAGATTCGGCCCTGGGCTGCAGTTTTAAATGTGGTATGGGCTTGCCTGTGCAACATGCTAGCTGTGAGGGTCATGCCTTAAAAGTCACCTGATCCACTCTGGCCTGTGACAGGTCTCATTTTAATCATACCTTATGTCTCAAAGCTCCATGCCACATCTCAACATATCCCATTTAAACCTAGCTGCAACTAGCATAAGCGACCTGACACGACTTTCTTTCTCATGCTGCATTATGGGTAAAAAAAAAACAAAGCACTCCAATTTCCTCCCACCAAGCAAACCTCCCAATAAGTATGTGTGTGCAGAAATGGGGGACCTATTTGGATATACAACACCTGATCATGAGGGAAAACAGTAATGAAATTTGGAAAAGCTGCTTAGGGCTTTAGCAAGAAGCTAATCCGCTAATGCAGCATGCTGTCCACATGAAAGGTGATGATTAGATTACTGCTTTGATTTCTGAATGCTTTCAGCTGCATTCAGTCTACACGAAGCATGGGAGAGTCTGAATTGTGTTTTGCCTCTTTCCAAATAATAAGGTAATATAATTGCTCACTCCAGCCATATGCTAATGCTATTCTGTACTGACTTGTGTAATTTTTGCTGTTGTGCGATTCAGCGATGCCATATGCCACAATCAATATGTAGCCTGCAAGGTTTTCAGTTTTTTTTTTTTTGATAAATAATTCATGGATGGAGCCAGGCTTAAATAGAATCACCACGATATAAGAATGAATAATGTGTTTCTTTATAAGACTCAGTCACCCACCCTCCCCAACAGACACTTGCATTATGCCTGCTGGTTTTGCATCTCGTCTATATCCATTTAGGCCAAATCACACAATGGTGTCCCTGAACTCTCTGTCTCCTTAGTTTCTTTTGAAGCTTTTTTTCAACTTCGGCTGCTTTGCAGTACCATGGAAAACCGTTCCACATATTTCTGTTAATACAGTTTCTACACTGCTGACTAATTCTTTTTTGCAAGCCAAGTTTTTATCTCAGGTTTCCAGGCAGTTTTCTGTTGGTATGTACAATGCTTGATGTCAGGTGGCTATTTCGTATCAGTTACTGAGACAAACTAAGAAGGTATAAATACCTATGATTTATTTGTGATTTATATTGTACTGAGCTTAAGCTGTTGAACAGGAAACAAAGTTTAATCGGCTGGAATGTTTACAAGTCACTGACTTCAGTATCAGACAATTCTGGCATTCAGTATTCCCAAGTTGTGTAGTGCCAGATTTGCTACAGAGAAGCCCATAGATCCAAAGTCCATAAACCCAAGCAAGGGCTGTTGATTTATGCGCTCACACGGTACAGTCCAGTCGTCCAGCCATAACCTGACTGCTCACTCTGTACACATAATAGGCCCATCTGCCCCTGCAGAGAGCTCTCCAGAGGCAGGTAGAAGTAAGAAGGGCTCACAATGCTAATGCCAATTGCTCATCTGTACCATCCCGAGTGCCAAAAACAAAAGAACAACAGCACGAAAAATGCAGGCATATGGACTGCTGCTATGAGGTATAGAAAAAGGTGGATAGTATTGTTTGCCAATTTTGTAAAAAAAAAAAAAAAAAAGAAAAAAAAACAAAACAAAAAAGTTGAGCTATTGTCCCTGAACAGATTGTATATACAGGCAGAGAACAAAAGCCTCTCTGGCAGACAACAAAATGGATACGCACCACCTAATTAGATCCCAAGCTCCGTGAAGTCACACTAATACACACTAGATACCATGAGTGCCTCAAAAACTTCAAAAGTCACTTATCAACAGAATGCTGTGGCAATGGCATACAAACTGTGAAGAAGTGGGTCACCATGTTTTATTGCATTTCTTCCTACCTCAAGCTGTTGAAAAAAATAGATCTCATTTATCAACAGAGTCCAACACACAATAGGAAAAAAAGTGTTGAGAATGTGTTTGCGGACTGAGGTTCGGTCCACATCTTATTTTCAACCCATTTTGTCTGTCCACACATTTCAGTTTTGTATCCCTGCTTTGGGCTGGCATAAGCAGTTGGCACCATTTCCAACACACCCTGCTAAATCAGCCTCAACGTTCAGGAAAAAACAGGCAGATGTTGGGGGAGGGTCCACTACTGAAGGCAGTGAGCAGCAGGGGTCAACCAGGGAATAATTTCATGTCAAACATGGCGGCTCCCTGCTTGGATGTGTTACACATGTATGCACAGGTGTTTGACTGATTTTGTGTGTGTGTGTGTGTGTGTGCGCGCGAGCATGTGTATCTGTGTGTGTAGTTTTTGGTATGGTCATAAGTGATATTTCCTCAAAGCAGTCTGCAACATGCCAGGTTGCAGCAGTCCAAATTATTATTGTGTGTGTGTGTGTGTGTATGTTAGAGAGAAAAAGAGAGAGAGAGAGAGAAAGCAATAGAGGAAGACTACTCTACTACTCCACTGACTAAGCTTACCTTTTCAACTTTCACCAGCTGCAATATTTCAGTGCCTCAGAAACAAAAAAAACTGAATTTTAAAACACCAGTATCTTTTCCCCCTCTTTTAACAACTACAGGCATCTCTCAAAGTGCCACATCAACAGAGCACCGGGGTGAGCCACTAGTCAGCCTGCTTACTCAGGCCCACATCATGGCCAGGGCACTGCCATGCCACAACATGGGGTGGAAAGGCCATGACTGTGACAAAGGCCACATATTTGCAAGCCCACGCAGAGCAGGGCACTGAGACTGTTTACAAAAGGTTTGGAGGCCTCCAGTGAGGCCGGGGAGGGTCCGCCGGCCTATTAAATTGATCTGTCGGTGTCCATTTCTTGCAGCTGTCAAGTGATATGTTTGTATGACAGTGAGATGGGAAAAAATTGGTCCGGTGGAAGATGGGAAGATGGGGGGGAGGGGTTGTCGGGCAGATAAAAAATTGCTGAGCCGTAACATACTCCCATCATGACTGAGCAGCTGTCTGTCTGTCTCTCTTTGTGTATGCGTGTGTGTGTATGTGTGTGTGTGTGTGTGTGTGTGTGTGTGTGTGTGTGTGTGTGTGTGTGTGTGTGTGTGTGCGTGTGCATGTGTGTGTGTCTGTGTGTGTGTGTGTGTGTGTGTGTGTGTGTGTGTGTGTGTGTGTGTGAAAGAAAGTAACAAGACTGCATGAATGAAATGGAAATGAATCACAATCCAACACAGCAAATGAAAAATACATTTTCAAAAACTATTTATGAAGGCAGAGAGTGGGAAACACATGAAAGAAGAGGAAATGGCGCACGAGTTAACACCAACTTATCTCAAGTCCCAAACACCTCAGGCTGCTTGATCAGCACAGTCCCCGGGGGAGTCTTTCTTCGTCTCCCTCCCTCCCTCTCTCTCTCTCTCTCTCTCTCTCTCTCTCTCTTCTCCTCCCTCTTTTCACACTTTGCCAACGACCAGGCGCTGCATACCGATTCCATCTGCCTGATCGCAGTAGTGGCTTGATAGACAGCAAAGAAATTCAGGCTTTCTGCACTATCAGTTATAATTCTACTCCTATCCTCACCGCCCCCCTCCAGCTCCCCAATCTTTTCTTCTTTCTCTCTCTCTCTCTCACCATATCTCTCTTTTTTTATTCGTTACCATCATTTTTTTTCATACTTGGCTCCAAGGCTGCCCTCTGAGGCTGCAGATTTCTGTTCTTTTTTTTTCTCTTTCCTCCTTCCTCTTCCTCTTCTTCATTTGTTTTCTGCCTGAGTGTGTGTGTGTGTGTGTGTGTGTGTGTGTGTGTGTGTGTGAGTGTGGAGCGGCTGCCTGCCTTACCTCCACTCCCTAGAGCGCTCTCCGCGGACGCCATGACTGCCACTTACATAACGTGCACACACACACACACACACACACACACACACACACACACACACAGACACACACACACACACACAGCCTATTTTAAGCCACCTTAATAAGAGCCAAAAGGTACCATGCTTGCCGCCATTGAGCAATAATAAAGAATTCTGTACGAATGAGCACAAGGCTATCTGCTGTGCTAATGAAGCCCGCGTGATGGAGATGTGCTGTTGTGCTGGTTGCACAACATTGTCACAAATGTGTGTGCATCTGTGTGTGTGTGTGTGTGTGTGTGTGTGTGTGTGTGTATGCGAGCATGCGTATGCATGCACTGCCTTACTCATGTCGTCCATGTGTTTATGAGAGAGAGAGAGAGAGATAGAGAGAGAGAGAGAGAGAGAGAGAGAGAGAGAGACAGACAGACAGGCAGACAGACAGAGGAAGAGAGTGTGTGTTTGAGCGCTTGCATGTGTACATGCTTGAACTTATCAGTGTGTACTTTGTGTACAGTCTGTGTGTGTGTGTGTGTGTGCGCACGTGTGTGTGTGTATGTGGGTGAGCGTTTGTGAGTGTTCTGTGTCTAAGAATTGGTGTATGCCTGTGTGCATTCAAGAATTATGTTTGCTTTTCAACTCAAGACCACTGAACCACTGAAATCCATTCAGAAAAGAAAAGAGAAAAACTGCAACCATTCATTCAGCACATTCAGGCTTGAGCACTCCCATATTAACCAGCAAAATCAGAGGACAGAGATGCATACTTTGCAGCCCACAGCCTCCAGAACAGGCTTAGCCAACAGAAATGGGTGTCAGCAGTGGGAAAACTATTCATTTGAAAAATAGAGTAATTTTTGAGTTAATAATACTACAGCGCAAAAGTTGCTGGAAGAAAAAAAAGAAAGAAAAAAGGAGGATGGAGAGGAAGAGCAGAGAAAATCCATAATCGTTGGGACTGTGCAGATAGGTCATGCAAAAAATGGAGCCTCTCTGTAAACGTGTCGAAATCATTTGGTGCGCCGGCAAATCCTGTGCCAGGCATATTTCAGATTACTCCTCATGCATAAAAAACTTGGAAACAGTTGACAAAACAGCACAAGATTAGGCCATTAATCTTCCATGACAAAAAAGGCCATAGGGGCTGGTTCTGGTGGTGAGAGGGATTGGTGCGTGTTGGTGGAGGGGGGTTGTGATGTGAGAAAAAAATGAGAGAAATGCAAACACAAGATCAAATTGCTGAGCTGGAAAATATATCCCACCCTCTTCACCCACCCCATCCTCACATGGTTTTCCATTCATCTGTTCACCTGGGCACGGGTCAGAGAGGAGAGACCAGTCGCTGGTGGATGGGCTGCCACACGGCTTAATCTCTCTGCAGATAATAATGGGAAAACATACACATGCAGCCTATCCAGCTTTAAGTTATTCAAATCCCATCTGTCACTCACGGCTACTCTACTGACATCACCAGAATCCATTCCCCCTCTGTCCTTATCCTGAGGGTACGAGCACACACATGCACGTACACACATGCACACATACACACATACACACACACACACAAGCCATTGGTGACAGACTCACCTGTAGACTGTAAGCCAGAAAGGTACAAATGTCAACTGTACGTGACTTTAAAAAGGAATAAAGGTTTGTTCTGTATGCCAGCGCGTATCGCGTAGCAGTGCTGTAAGAGCATCCCCTAGCTATATCAAGGGTCGGGTGTCAATACCAAGAAATCCATATGCACACAAACTGATGTGCTGGTACATGGAGGCCGGAGCTAAGAGGGTGAAGCACGGGGATGCTCTACTGGTGGCTTAGCACACACTGACATTGCAGCTTCACCTCAGGAGAAAAGATGCTGATGCAAGAGTGAGGGTGGGGGTGGGGTAGGGTGGGGTATAGGGGGAGGGGTGGACCACTTTCAAGTGAGTCGAGCGAAATGCAATTAGCGCAGATCAGGTGAAGGTCAAGTTCTGTTTGAATCACAGCGAACAATTAGGGGTGGGGGCTGGGAGAGTGTGTGTGTCTTAGGGAGGAGGGGGTGGATGTGGTATTTACTGAAGAGAGGTCCATCCGGTCACCGTTCTCGCTACGGCTGCTCCCGCCAGTGGTTGTTGATGTTGTTGCCACTGCTGCTGCTGCTGTTGTTGTTTGCCGTTGTTTGCGTTCTTTGGGCCCTCTCAAGGACACACACTGTTTTCCCCCCATCAACTCAATTTATCCTAATTGAAGTTGCTCTCTCTCCAACCCACTGCCACTCCCCACTCCACCCCACCACCGCTACACACAACCCTTCCACAGCTACCCCCCTAACCACCACCCGCCCACCTCTGCGTAATGAAGCATTTGAAATGGAGAACCATATAGTGGAAGAGAGAGAATGATAGAGAGACCTCAGAAAAAAAGGGGAGAGATCGAAAGGGAAAGAGAGAGAGAGTGAGAGAGAGAGAGAGAGAGAGAGAGAGAGAGAGAGAGAGAGATACAGGGCGAGAGCCTGGGAATTCTATTAGACCACTGTCCACTGACATTCTGTCCTGGGCCCCTAAGCGCTTTCATTAGGCTGCCAGTTTTGGTGTAATGGACTCTGTTGCCCTGAACCGCTTGTGAGTCAAAAGTGTCAATTAGAGCAGCCACGCTTTTGTGTGCAGCACCTGCTGCCAAATTGTGCATAAGGAGACTAAAGACAGAACCCCTCTATTTTGAGGCAGGGAGCGAAGATGGAAAATTACTCATGAAAAAAAGCCCTCTTTAGTTTCTCAATCACATGTTGCTGTGCTAAAAAAAGTCTTATTTTGGTCAGTAATAGAGACATTAGGCTTTTGCCATTATCCGTGTAAGTGATAACTGCATGAAAGCTCCGAGAAACTTGTGCATAGTCTCGTTATGTGAGAACACTACACAATTGAAAACAAAAATGTGTATAGTTGCCACAGCATACCTACAGCGAAATTGCATTATAATGCATGCTATTGCTGTTGCGTATTTATATGCACATTAGAGACAATTAACGCAATTCACAACTGGGGGAAAAAAACAAGCCCAAGGCAAAGACATTCAGAGATAAACAATGTATACTAAGCCTCCTGCCGTAGATGTGAAAGGCTGAAAGTAGATTAAGCCATCAATGTATTGATGCATGTGAACACACACAGCATGACAATCCATCCCTGTTTTCACAAAATCTGTTCTGTAATACTGCTCTTAAAATAGACACACTTCTTACTGGCAATATAGTGAAGTGACATGAGAGAAAAATGTTTTACAGGCACAAAACACACAAGGACTACAAATAAAAAGCAAATCCAGGCAAGTTTAGTACTGACATTAGCCACTGAAGCGTACATTTCTGCAAGGGAACCCTAAAGCCATTCTCCAACATAGATTTTATTCACATGGTAATTATGTGGCGAGATTTGTTTTTCCCCCTTTATCGAATAAACACTTCATTTGTGAGGTACAGTAAGTGCCTACTTCTCAGGCCCAGCAGGAGGATACATGGAAGGAAAGAGACCTTGAGGAAGAAAGCACAGTGGTGCCAATAACTGCAGGTGGTGAAACACACCATCAACCCCAAACCCTTCACAAAGAGGTCCTAACTTTGCCAATTCTCCTTTATTTTGCCTTTTCTTTGGTTGAAAGTGTTGGGGTGTGCTAGTATTGCATTGCCTCTTTAAAGGCGATTTGTGTAGGACTGAGGGCAAAACTTGCACTGCAGTTAAATTCAAAACAAGGAATAGTGCTGTACACTCCTCCAATGGCAAGGGAAAAAACACAAAATCAAAACATAAAAAAATTGCAGGATGTAAATTAAGTTTTAAAATGGCAAAAAGTCTGGCTGTATTATTTTTGTTGTTGCAATCAATATTTCAATTTAACATGTTGTCTTTATCCCTGGACCATCTCAGGACCATTTTATAATTGCCATGCATTTCTTACAAAGATCACTTTCAGAGCTTACCAAGTGCATGGAGAAACAGAGAGCGCTGAGTGCTTTCAGATTATGGGCAGGCAAAGGGGGGTTTCTGTAAACATAGACAGCATGCATGCAGACGCTCCTTTGGGTGTCTTTATTTTTTGCCTATCGAAAGCTGTCTCAGAGTTCAAACCACAGAGGGGTTAAAAATGACGGTCATCCAGAGTGTCAGGCCTATTCATCCATCATCTTCAATTTGACATGGTATCTGGTGCCTCGGGAGGAGGGAGCTAAGCTCTGTATGTTTGAGCCAGAGATGTCAATGACCACGGAGAGAGAAAGGGGGCACTGTGGAGAGGAAAGAGGGGATAGAAATGGCATGGGGGAGCATAGGAGAGTGGGGGGGGTGGGGGGAGAGAGCTCCTGGTGATAGAGTCCTCTGCCTTTCTTTTTCATCTTAATGTTTCACAAAAGGGCAAAAATGATGAGGGCAATGTTCAAGAACAATGACATGGAAATATTTCGGCCCCGCTTTTTTTTCGTTTCTTTTTTTCTGGAGCCTGACCGGTCTTTCCCAGACTTTTGATGTCATCATTAAATTAACACTGTCTTTAAATGTCACTCCCAAAGTATGCCTGCTGTTGGCATTGGAGCTCGATGCAGTATTGATGAAGCTATCTTATGAATTCATTATCATTGTTGATAGAGCCTGTCACAATCTGTGATGAAGTGCCTTTTTTAAGGGCAAGCAGGCAATTGCCGATTACAAGTGTTGCTTTGTCACAAAGGGCTCTCTTTTACATCTAAGACCAATTCCTCCAATACATCAAGTTGAACAGGAGGTGACTCTGATTGTGCAGTGGTTAAGGGATTTGCTGTTTGCTTTGATTTCCTTGATTATCATGTGCTGTCTCTGAAGAACACCTTAGTATTGTAAGCTTGCAGAGAGAGAGAGACAGAAACGGAGCATCCGTGGCCTACCACAGAGTCTCTTGAGCATCTCTGATTTCCCCTGAGATGACCAGTTACTCATACTTCATCCAATAATCCATACTATCTATGACAGACAATATGATCCTTGGTTGCATGGTTGCACAGCAAAATTACTTTTAGTCAAAACCCTAGTCACAAAACAGCAACAAAAATGATTGGTAATTTAGTGCTTTCTCTTAAAAAGGCCAAATCCGACTCACACACCAGTCACAAAAGTCCTCTGTGCTCAAGCAGGAATGTGGCTGAACAACGGATCATGTATCCTGGTCATTAGAACAGACAGACAAACATTTATGACACGAGGGATTAATGAGTGATGAGGCAATGCCTAAATAAATAAACCTGCACAAAATTAACAGAAAAGATTCAGTAGACAAGGCGTATGTGAATGTGTCTCAGCATTCCAGCCTCAACCTCATAAGGCAATGGTTCTGCCATCCTCCCTCCTACATCCAGTACTGGTCTGAGATGGAGAGCTTGTACCCTTCCAACTGAATATACTATCTTGAGATATTCACTGTTTCGGAAAAAAAGGAGGGAAAAAG
Organism: Setipinna tenuifilis; assembly: GCA_030347295.1. Classification (NCBI taxonomy): domain Eukaryota; kingdom Metazoa; phylum Chordata; class Actinopteri; order Clupeiformes; family Engraulidae; genus Setipinna; species Setipinna tenuifilis. The sequence goes on from CM059278.1 coordinate 12,714,042, forward strand.
GGGGAAAAGAAACTCTTCAGCATCATCGGGCTCTCATGAAGCAGCCAAGGGCTCCATCCTCTCCCTCATCAACGCACATCCATTTTCCCCACACAAGACGGGGGCCCATCACGGGACATTTCAATTTCAACTCTCTAAAGCAAACGCCCAGACGGCACACTATTCAATTCACTTCCCTTCACTTTTCATTTGGATTTTGCCTTTCAAAAACCCCTCCTCTATTTTCCTCACCCACCGCTCTCCACAGAAAAAGCCGCGACAGCTTGGCTTGACACAATGAAAATGGCACTAGCATGAATATGTCGTGCTTTCCTATACCCCTTAATAGATAGAGAAACAGCCTTGAAAGCCATATTGCGTGTGTCATGCGTGACTGCAGTCAATATGGAAGCCTATGCTTAGATGGCGTATGTGATAATTTGCTCATCAGACCAGCTTTTTTTTTCATTCGGTTTGGTATGAAACATTGAATTTCAGTGCATTGTCCTCCCACCTCACGCACCTCCAATGCATATTTTATATCCTCAGGTTTCCACTACTGACTTCACACGAAAGACATTTTTTAGCAATGCACTGCACTTCTATAGACCAGGCCCCAGCTCTCTTGAAATCAGCACACAATTGCCATTCCCACAAGGATTAAGATGGGGAAGAATCAAAGAGCGAAAGAGAGGAAAAAAGGTAAAAAAAGAACACACCTTTAAGCTTTGATTTCACTTTCCCCACCACATCCTAAAATTCCATATTATGCAATTTAGATTATCATATTAGAAGGGTTATACAAGGTTAAAATCTTGCTTGAAAACATAGTTGTTGTTGGGGTTTTTTTAGATGAGATACTTGAAATCAGGATTTCTTCACTATAATCTGATTTGACATTTAATCATGATTAACCATTTTGGGGCACATGAATATCAATCTGATTCAAAATATCTGTATTTCTCTTTGATCCCCACTGAGACTTCACTCAGTTTACCCACTTCCATTGATGTGACGGTCTCAGACACTTTAAAAGGTGTGTGTAGTACATCTAGGTATACATTTTAACAGGACCAAAATCCTGGTCCTCATACTGCTTTTTGCATTGGAATTGTGTGTTCTTTGCAGGGTGCACCCTTATTTTCCCCCTGGATCAGGGCCCAAGATACCTTTCCCCCTCTCCCCCTCTCTAACACTGGCACAAACACTCCTCCTTATCCCCCCTAACTCTCCTCCTGTTCCTTGTTGCCGAGGTAGCATCACATCTGTTAGTGAGGAGCTAGTGAGTCAACCGGCTTTTGAAATTTTAATTAAGAGAAAAAAAAAATCTACACACAAGTCACGACTGCAGCTCCCCACTGACCCCCCAGGCCCTGCTCAGACAGGCACACTCATGTGCAGAGTCAAGAGTGTGGGTTGACTGGTAACAGGCGTCTGCACTGCCCATTCCAACCCCACCCTCAGCCCTCAGTCAACCCCCCACCCCCCAAACCTGTGATTACAGAGTATAAAACAATAGAAATGAAACACTGGTGGCTATGTTGCAGAGCTCTTCGCCTTGTGGTGAGGTGCAGAGGGAGCTGGCTATCGCAGGTAATTTTGACTATGATTAACCCAAAGCATAAAACCCTCCTGGACTCCACGCCCGGAGGGGGGGGGGCAGTCTCTGCATGTGAATTTAGACGGTGCACTGAACCACGAAACGGAGCATGCCCACCTCGCTCCCAGTAATCGGCACTGCCTTATCCTCATTAACTCTCATTAACACTTATTAACACTCATTCCCACGAAATCTACGCCTAATGGCTTCACAAAACGCAAGAGGAGTGCCCGCATTAATGGATAACACACACACACACAGGCGCACACACACACACACACAGGCGCACAAGCACAGATGCACTGTGGGGCCTTTCACATAGCTGCAGCAGCAATGGCAGCCACAGCAGCGTCAGACATGTTAGTTGAGCCAAGGCTTTACACTCACCCTACAGGCTCAGTCATGCAACTGTGATACACACCACTTCCCATTAATAATTCGTGAGGTAAAGATGCAGACAATTTACCATTGAGGGATCTGGTTACAAGCCAGAGTACAGTGGGCGAACCGCTGGGAATGGGAAAGGGGGAGGGAGAATAGCAGTTTCAATCACAATATTGGGGAATAGAAAAATCCGATAAGACGCAAAGATGCAGTTAACCACCTGCAATGCTAATATCTAATGGCAGTTTGAGATAATAGGTTAATAGGTGATTTTTTTTATTTCTCACAACTTTCACTGGATACTCTGGATACACTGGATACTGTGACATCAAGTGTGCCCTTATAGGATTTTGCAGGCATTTTTTTTAATGCATCTATCTTGGTGTTGGTTGAAATTATGTAAGCAGTCATTCCACTTAAAGGTATAAGTGCTATTGATTGGATTAAGATGATGCCTATATGCTTTCAAAACCGTGTGGTGCTGGACAAGGTCCAAAGTGCCTTCCCAGAGTCATCCTTCTCTCATGGATGGCTGCCTCTGAAAGACCTCTAATGCACGCATTAATATCAGCTGACAAAGGCTGTGCTGGAGGACATGGCAACATTATTTTTGTAACGAGTGCTCCTTCCCATAATATACGCAACACGGGAGGGGTTATTTTTTTTTTGGTAGAGAACCAATGATATAATTCTGTTCCGAAAGAGCTAATCCTGCAAGCAATTATAGCCTGCACAATGGTGGACCATTTTGGTCGACAAGAGCTAAAATGGAGAAATATGCAAACTGTCAGATGTGGCGTAAAGAATACCAGAGCCAATTCATTTATCTGAGGAGGTAGAAAAAATGAATAAAGGCATTACTTGCAGTAAGGATGGAGGGGTTTTTTTTTACCTTTTTTCCTGTACTCTTGTGGACCATGTAAGTTCTTCGCTCTGAATCATCATCTTTACAAATGCTAGCTTGGATTTTTATACAAATACTCAATAGGGTCGTAGAGCTAAAAGCTGCTACATTCGCTCCAGTTTGCTTTCAGGAGATTCAATAGGATTTTCCCCCATCCTTCTTTTTTTCTCATCCATGTTTCCATAACTAGAAGATGAAGCATATGACTATTTTGGCAAGCAGTTACCCTCTTTCATCCAGCTTGACTAGCTGAGCACGAGATGTTGCAACGTAATGCACATGCAGGAGCCAGAAACATCAAACAGAGACGTGCTCAAAAGGTCAAGGGGAAGGCACAACAAAGAAACTTGGCAGGCCTTACTATACACATTCAGTCTGTTCCATATGTATGTCTTGATCCTTACCCCGATTCCTGCTGCTCTGCTTGATGCCAAGCAGCAGGAGGCACAGCATATAGGGCATTTTTTTTCCTGAACTCTGCTAATACGAATTTATTGGGCATCTTTATTTTATATTTTGTAGTTTCTGCCCATTTGTTGCAAGGGAGGGGTGGTGTGGGATGAGGGGTGGTGATGGTGTGTCTTTTGTCTTCTATCCTGTACAGCTGAATGTGGGGCTGTGGTAACAACTCGAACAAAACCCTCTCTACATAATGGGAGCAATCACTATACGACTCAGGAAAAGGCAAGCCAGGCAAGACGCCAGACTGCATTACACATCCGGACAACAGCAACAACAAAAAAATCTCAGACACACTGGCTCTCTTTAATAAGCACCTGCAGACAAGGTACAAGCATGATTCTCTTAATCTATCGATTACAATCAAACTGTTCAAGAGCTGCTCAGCATCTGTGCAGCAAAAAGCACTGAGTCCAATCAAATCTTCATTCAAATCTGGTCACCATTCTTGCTGTTGGACTGTTTCGCTGTGATGCAGGCAAAGCTGGATGAGAAAATATCACGAAGGCTTGTTGTCTCTGGCACCCCTCCCAGCTCGCTGCTTAGTCGCCCGGGCTCAAGAACCACGGGACCTGTCACTCACATCTGCTACCTGCCACTGCCAGAGTGCTAAAGGGCACTTCACACGCGCTACCGACCACAATGGTTCCTGTCTCCAGGAGTCAGGTCTTCATGACGCCAAGTGTCTCTTTCAGAGCCACTACCATTACCAGAATGGTATTTCTTTTCTTTTTTTACAATACAGTGGTGCATTCATAAGGCAGAAGTCTGCCTGGCACCCACTGACACTATGTCTAATGTGGAAGCACCTAATCTAGTCTAGAGAGGATTTCTTTAGCACAATATGGTGCAAAAATGAATGAGAATGGTGAGAATGAATCCATAATCTAAACAGGCGTCCTTATGGCCGTCTTAAACAACACCACACGGGCTTAATCTGCCATTTTTTTCTTTTTTTTTTTTTTTGGGGGGGGGGGGGGGGGGGGTGTAGGGGAAACAGATGGGTTCAGAAGGCTGTGAATCCTCTAGTGGTTGGGATTAATAAAGGGGGTGGGGGGGAGAGAATAAGAGAACACAGGCCTCTTAAAGGAGTATTACAGTACTGCTCACGATGACTTTATTCTTGTTACTGCTCACTGTGTATATGCCAATAGACTAGATTACGATAGAGAGGGGGAAAAAAGCACGTTTACACAACTAAACAATGAACACAAAGCTACACACTCATTTCTGGCTGTGTGTGTGGGCCCTATTACCAGAACAGACTTATTACATAGAACAACCATCCTGCTCTCTTTAGTACCAGTGTAGGTCATAAATCACTGTGACGGGGAAAGTAACCACTGACTTAAAAAAAAAAGCCCCAACGACCTTTAATAAAGTACATTACTGAGTATATAACATGCATGGCTGCAGAGGATGCAGGACGCACAGGGGACAAAATTGGACAGAGCTATCAGTGGGATGTGCAAAGTCATGGTCTGCTGCACTGGCACACACACCTTGCCGTGGCAGGGTACATGTGGTTTTGTTGTGTCGTCAAATATTAGCATGGTATCTAATAGTGCAGTTAATGGGTTTTGGTATGAAGCTCCAACAAGGGAAGTCAAAAGGCACTACATCTTACATGAGCTCTTTACAAGAACCTTTCATCACAAGATTGATGTGATCATGTCAAGAAAATGTCATGGAAAGAAGCATTTCCTGACACTAGTCATTCGCTAGGAATATTCAGCAGTGTAGTAGTGTCATGTTATAGTTATCTGTTAGCTGTCATGACTGCCTTAATGTATATGTCACAGGCTAACACGCTGCCACGGCATTATAACACTTGTAAAAAGCCCTTTTAAGATCATTTGTAGAACTTCACTGTTACATCCCAGGAATATTTGTCATAAAAATGTATGTCAGCAGCATATGGTGTTTTATTGTTATGGGTTCTATTACACGAGACTAAAGTATTGCCTGGGTTTTAATTATAATAAATCATCTCAAATGAAATATTATTCTTCCCCTGACAGATCAATATGATGCAATAATGTATGCCTCCACATGTTTTATATTTATGTATGTACGAACATTTTGAAACTAAGCCTTTTCCACATATGTTGACAAATGTAATAAAATGAGAAAGGAAAAAAAAACATGAAACCTCTTCCAGAACCGCTGATAAAGTAATTGGTTTTCAAATGAAAACAAATCACAGGAGAATAAATAAAGTCTTAGGTACGGTGTAGCCAGCCCTTACAAAATCCCCCAAGATCACACAACCAACAGTTATTTTTTCAAAGCTTGAATTCTGCTCAATAGGCTGTGAGGGGCTTTTGAAAATGGAAAATCGCTCAGGCCGCACAAGCTATCATTCTGTGCATGGCAAGTCCATGTATTGTGTGACTTGATGCTGAGTTTTTATTCCTCTTTTTCTCTCTCTTTCTCTCTCTCACACACTCTCCTTCTCTCTCTGTCTCTGTCTCTCTCTCTTTCTCTCTCTCTCTCTCTCTCTCTCTCTCTCTCTCTCACACACACACACACACACACACACACACACACACACTTTCCTTCTTCCAGTCCTCTGGGCTTATTTCTCCCACTCTATTTCAATCCTGAGCTTCTGTGTTTGCTTCAAGTGGCTAAAACATAGCAAAGTCACAGTGACCTATGGCACATCAGTGTTGAGTAACATCCAACAGCTCAGTTGAAAGCTCAAGATCACCACAATCTGACAGTAAAGAATTTCAGCAATGTAATGTTGCAATGTTGTAAACACTTTTTCTGCCACTAGTGAAAGAGCAAATCATTATGCTTGTGGAACAGCGTGTACTAAAAAGCTACTAAAATCACCACATGTCCTTGATTTCTCGCTAACAACACAACAGATTTTTTTCGTGTGCAGAGGCAAAATTAATTTTTAAATGGGCCTCATTGCAGAGACAAAAAAAAACATTCCCCGTGGAAAATTCACAGGGCATGAATCACCCAGCCACCTTAAAGGTAAGACTTCCACCCCCGCGAATGTAGCAGAAATGCAAACATCACTCTCAGACCAGACCCTGCACACATACCAGCCATTTTGACCTCTGGTGTGAGCACAATTTTAAGAGTGGGTGCATGACTGCAAGCACCGGGTGCCTCCGCAGAGGTCAAAGGTCAAACCCTGATAGTCACACTGCCCATCTTATGGGATTACAGCTATAAAAATAAAAGCAATAAAACACCTCTGGGCAAAAAAGACAGAGCTGAAAAATGTATCAATTCATAATCTCCATGTGTTTTTAGCTGATAGTAAAATAGTACAAATTGTGTGTGTGTGTATGAGTGTGTGTGTGTGTCTGTGTGCATGCTTTGCAGAAGTGATTTTTTTTACAAGAGGACCAGCTGATGGCAAGGAGACAACTTTCATCAAATCAAGTGCTAGTGACTAAATCTTGTCTGTGAGCGGGGAGAGGGGGGGTTGATGGGGTTGGGGAGATGGGTCGTTTTGGAGGGGTGGGGGGTGCAGTTCATAGGATTGTATTTTCTTCTTTTTTCATGTTTTCGCGTTCACGGAAGATGCCTTGGGTTTTATTCTCTGTGGCTTCTCTTAAATCAGATCTGACCTAAAGATCAAAACAGGCTCCCAGGAGGCTTTATGGGATCATAAGCAGGTGGGTGCGAAAGGTCAGCCACTAACACGCTCCTCTCTGGTGAGACCTGGAGGATCCTCGATGACAGGCACTATTTGAAGTATTGGAGGAACCTAAGCATAAGGATGCACAAAATAAGACAATTTACTGTTGATCTTGTCAGTATTCGTTTAAAAATACCACAAGAAGAGATTTTTAGTAAGCAACCGAAAGAGTGCTTTGAAGCATAGGTTTTCTATTTATATGGATCAGATGAAGGGAGAGGAAAATGGGCACTGCAGTAAAACCTCCTCAATGTAACTGAACTTTTCAAGATCACATGCAGTAATTAACTGGCATAAACTCAAGAAGGATGTCCACAACCCTTTACCTCCACAAAAGCTGTTTTCTTTTTCAGTTGGTGTATTAGTGAAAGAGAGAAACAAAAAGAGAAAGATGGTGGTTGAGAGAGAAACAGGGAGAGGTTATAAACTAAAAATGTTTTTTTTTTCTGGTTACCTAGCAAACTAGTCCCTGTGCAAACTAAATCCCTGTTGAGTCCAAACAAAGGAAATGCAGTACTCTGACTGGTAGTACACTTAGCAAAGTAACTGGTCAGCAAAACTACAAAAGCCACATCAATATATTAAACCCTGTAACCAATGGACAGGTGTCAAATATATTGTAAAGGCAAATACACATCCACAAACTACAAGGACTTATTACCTTCAAAATTGTAATTATGCCAAATGATAATGTGTTATCCTGGCTGATGGAATGTTTGGTTCACTGACAGTACTAATTATGGCATTTTCTTACTCGGAAATTAATAGTAACACGTAATTACAACAAGAGAGTTGACCAGAGATACCTAAGTATAAATGAACTGTTGACAAGAGAACAACTCATTTCAATACAAAACAAAAGCAAAACAAAGATTTTTTTTATTAAAGAACACTGCACTTAACAAATAGTTTCATTAGCAATGCTATAATTATTATTCAAGCAATTGCTGTATGAAAAGCTAAGCTAAAGCACCATTCAATACAACTGTGACTGGTATAGATATCAGAGAAGGCCAAAATGTTCCAAAAAGACATATATTTTTACAATGCTGATTAAAATTCTTTTGTTCTATGGCCTTGTTAAACTACATTTTCACTTGTCAGAAATGAACATTTTTACCTTGATCTTTAATTTCAAATGATAAGCAAGACTCTATATGAACTTGTTATCAATTCAGTTTAATGTCACCTGCATACACCGTCCAAAGACAAGCATGAATGACCTAAAAAAATAACTTAGAGGAGCTCATTAAAACTTAAGGTTTGCCTTGCTTGATCTTTAATGAAACACAGGAGCTTGAAGATAAGAGTACAAATGCCATCAAAGATGTAGCAAAAGCACAGAGGCTTCATCGGCCCAAGTCAGCTAAAAGTGCTGACACATGATAACGAAGAAACAATTACCGGGCCTTGCTGTGTACATTTCAAAACGCAGTTGTGCTGATATTAATGACTCACAGCATTAAGATTGTATACTTGTTTTCCCCATGTACTACTGTCACAAACAATACAAAGTGCTCCCATTACACATACTTTAATCATATCTGGTGCAAATGATGACACTTGTTTCCTATCACCCTTTTAACTTATGCTAAGCTGGCACCCATGGAGGGCTTGCAGGAAAAGCAATGTATGCATTCTGTAGAGCCTCCAGAGATCAGACTTACTACTTAGTCTTACAAGTCAGACCTTTAAAACAATCTGATGCATAACCTGAGTGAAGAGGACCAAAATAGCAGCCTACTTTTTCCACTCTATTCAAGGACACATTTGACTTAGGTCCAAGACAGCTAACCACAGATGGTTGGCCAGGGGGGCTTTGTAAAAGCAAACCTGTAGCTGGTCATCTTGTAGGGTGTCAGTTGGAATAAACATTCATGTGATTGACAACAGGAGCAGCCAGTGAGATTGGATGCACCTTGTTACCGCCTTATTGAGCAGTGGCCATCAGACAAGCCGTGTTGCTTTTCTGGACAGGCCATCTGAGACTGAGCCAAAACCCTATTTTAGCATTTGAGAGAACAAAACAAAGCTATTGTTGGATGAAAAAAACTGTTGCTAAATGTCCCTACAATATTAATACTTTCAAGCAATATGCTTCTATCAACTACAGACATTTACTTTTTTCAATAATCTACTTAGGATAATAATTTTTTCATAATGTAAAGAAATGGGAGCAGGGTTGGCAAGGCGAAGCTTGGGGTGAGCCTTCTGTTGTGAAGGACAATATCTCTAACAGACGATGAGCAGTGGAGCATTCAAGGGGATCAGAAGGCTATTGTCACAGCAGGTTATGAGCTATAACAAGAACTAGGCGAGCGCAGTCAAACCCTGCGCCCTCCATGCAAGCGTTGGCTCCCTATATCAAGTCCATCTGTTTTGGCATTTGGTGCAGAAACATATCAACTAAATTTAAATGCAATTAAAGTAGACAGGTTCATCCTCTACTATTTCCAGATACAGAAAGGTACATATTGGTGCATACATATCCTAATAAAAAAGTCCTTAATAGGTACTCCTTGACAGAGAAAAGTTAGAGGATTAATCTGAAGTTTGAGAGAAATGTGTAAAAGCATCAGTGTTGGAAAAACAGCACTGCAGAAGCAGCTTGCACATTGCACGAAACATGGTAGTAAATGACCGCGCATAATATGTACAAAATGTATTAAGAAAGCTGTGATGGGCAACCTGGCTTCAGAGGCTACAACCCAGTGGCACCTATTTGTTCTAGTCATTCACTAAATCATCTGATTACAATATCTACACGTCTTTGGTAAGGGAGAGGGGTTAATTAGTAAAACCAAAAATGTAGAACCAGATGTGTTGGATCACACTGAAATAGCAATATGGCGAGGGAGACGCCAGTCTTTACTACTGCCCTCATTATTCTAGTGTCCTTTGTGGAATGTACTATAACTCTCTATTCCCAGGTAACACTTGAACATGTATTGATTTTTTGCAGTGCAGGGCAAACAGACCCAACGCTGTGGTTTTGCATAGCTCCACGAGCTTAAGTACGCTGGAAAATCCACCTGCGCCAGCCAAAGTGCGGTGGCCCGCTGTGAGAGTGACAAGTGCAAAATGAATCCGGGCCTCCATGCATCCCACTGTCAGAATCAATAGGTGGCACTCATCCTTCCCATTCACAGCCACAGACAGAATATGCAGTCACACATTAAGTAGCATGAAAGGCAATGGAGCTGATGTCACTGATGTCACTGTAACTGGACAACTGGCAACTGGACCTGTTGAGGGGAAGAGTAGGCTATCCAGTTACACATACTTGACCCAGAGTCAAGCTATAGCCATGTTTTTTTTAACCTAACACATCTGAACTTGGGGGGGGGGGGGGGGGGGGTCCATGTAGAGGTCAGGAGGAAGTGCAAGTGCTAGTGTGAGGACTTCTGCCAGTGATAGGCTAAGGGCAAGCAAAGGTGTAGGTGTACTGGAAATGTGTAGGAAATTGCCAATGGCTCCAATAAAATATTAAGAAATGATTGTTGTCTTCCAACAGTTTTTCACCTGGAAAACTTTACCAATGATTGGTGGTGTTTTTTGTCTTTCAAGACTAGTGCTGCTGAAGATGAACTAGACTGCTTTGCAATATTTAATTAAAACAAATAACATAAAACAATGATTTCTTTGTGACCACTTGAAACACTCACTGCCATATTGTTCATGAGGATTACCAGCATTCATTGGTGTTCTGTCTGCTTTTGCTGAATTTTGCCATTAGCTACAGTATGTTATGCCACAGGTTGCATGTCTTCCAATCCAACTTGGCCCATAACCATACAGGGATGTGAGCCACAGTAACTAAAGCAGACAAATGGCCTCTGTGCAGAGGTCCCAACTCTGCCAGGTTCGGTGGCATCGGACCTTAATTCCACCTCCGTTTTCACACATCACAACTGAGGCCTGAGTCTAACACATATTTTGCAGCAGAGCAATTTGTGTAATTGCTGGACTATAAAACTGCAGATTGCAAAAAGTTTACTTAAAAGGGCAAGAGGGACAGAAGGACATAGCCAATAGGCATGTGTACTACATGAATGAAGATCAGTAGTACTAACTATGGTAACTAACATGTATCAATATTGTAGAATTGTCTTTTTGGAAAGGACTCCCCAGACCAAAACCACACTTCATATGATATCATACGGATAGGCCTAAAATCTTAAGACAGTGATGGGCTAAAACCTGGTACTGATTAGGCCCAATGTTGGGAGAATTCAGCGATATGACAGTGATTCTTCTTCACAAGGTCATGGTGGTATTCCTTATTATAGCACATCCTTTGGAAGAACATTCATTAATGTAGCTTGCTTACCATAGACTCCTTGGCAATGGATGCCCTCCAGATAAACGTTGAGAAGCCACAAGAGACCGAAACCTAACCCCATCTTCACGTTAGTGTCAACATATCCAGCCCGGTAATGTTAGGTTCTTTTCCAGGCAGCACCAGTTTCAAAACTAATAGCAATTTTCCGTGGTTCCGCTGAAAACCGGGATTTTCAGTGTACTGGGCGAGATGACGGAAACTATCTGTTCAAAATAGGAAATAGCGCTGGTAATCCGCTCTTCCTCATCTGATTGCTGAGGTTAATGCTGGAGTTATTCTGTGATGTTACAAGAATCAGAACCGCAGGCGTGAACATGAGCAAAAATCACAGTGATGGGGAAAACGCGAGACGAACGTTCCGACTGACAAGTCAGTTGGTAGCGCCGTAGTGCTTGTACATTTTACATCAAAACCTAAAGGAGGGCCCGTTCGACATGATAAAAGTATCAACGACAACTACAGATAATTGACATGAGAGCATTCTTGATCGGTGTGATATCCACTCGTATCCAGCGTATCTTCCAGATATTCTACAGCTCCCATAGCTGGATGAAACCACCAACGATAAAGGACGTCTCGTCTTTTACCCCGTGACTACACCGGAATCCATGAATGAAAAAGCTAAATGGTTTTCTGTGATTGCTGCGGAGATGAGATGATGTTCGGCGTTTAGATGCTGGATCCAGAGACCGTGGACCGTGAACTCATCTCCGGCGAATGAGAACTGGTCCTCCAATTCGGCTGGTATGCGCGAGGCTTATTACATGGAAGCTGGCCGTCTCGACTGAAAATAACACCAACAAAACAAAATGCAGCAATTGCAACATCAGACTTCCTTGTCAATGATTTATACAGAAAAGAAAACGTTAAATGCGGAGGATATTTCAGGGGATGGTCATCCACGCTGCGCCATACGTAGCCTACTGCACTGGAACGCGAAGCCCCAGCTGGTTGACGACGTCAAAGTGTGCGTGAGTGCTCACATCTCATTTGTATGAGAAGCACTTCCACACCGAAAAACGCACCATGTTGAGCACCACACAGCTTTCAGCTCTTCTTCCAATCCTTCCGTTAAACATTAAACCAAGGAGGGAGTTTATCATTTAATCAAACGATTGATTTTTACGCACCTTATGCCAACATTTTACCATAGGGCACAGGCATTTCAACATTTTAAACCTTATAGCCCACAGTTAGTAGGTCGCATTATTTGTATTTTTCCGGAAATGCAGTGCACCATAACATTGTTACAGCTGTGAATAAATAGAATATAAATTCAACAGGATAGCGTTACATCCTATGTTTTATATTTAATTTAAGCACTAGCACAAATGAATACCACCACTTCCTTGCCATATTCCTCCTTGTATTCCATATTCTTGCAAAGTGCGTTTAAAATAGCATAACAGTGAAACAAGAATGCTGATGAGTAAGGCAGTGGTATCTAAACTATTCGTTACGTATGCTCAGCCATTACTGTCGACCTGGGCAGATGTGCCCCTTATTAGCCATTCAGGACTGCTGGAGTTGTACAATGAGTGCCATCTCCTGGACAGAGAAAAGACGAATATTATTAGCAGCCTGTTGAATTGGTCCCTATTCACATCACGATCTGAGGACAGTCGATCAGCTTAGCTCACGCACGGCTTCAGTGGAATGCCTTTGGGTTTTTTCTCTCCCCTGTTAAATTCGGCTGGGAAAAATGTGTCGTTATGTTGCCATGCAGAGATATGGTCCTGTAATTTTACATGCTGTCATAGTGGATTTCTGTTTCGTTAATTCACTAAACAGCCTCAGCTATCCTAACACAGCAGCATTCAGTCTTCCCTATGCATACAATACCCACAGTATTAATATTAAACCGACTGTGTTTGCAGGGTTTTTTCCTTTTGATAGGATATTAGCATTTAAAAAACATGTAGGACCAACTATATTTCACCAGTCAGCTGATAACTGGATGTACCCAGTTGAGAGAATACTCAGATAAGAGACCACACATTAGTCTGCTTCACAATGAAATAGTTTTCATAATACAATGAATACACCTGTAGGCCTACACCTGTTCCAGACAAAAATGCAGTGGAATTCACTATCTCTTAGCGATTATGAAGATCATATAACTGTGTGTCGCATATTTCATGATGTAGTTTTGTATTCTTCCATAGTAAATTTTATTTTAAACCTTTTATCAGCGTATCCTACCTTAGCAATACTATCTCTACAGACCATTAATCATGTTGTATTGGGCTCAAAAGAAACAGATACGAATTATCCAGTCAGTGCTTAAAATTAACCCTGGCAGTCAACAAGTAAAACGATAATCATGAAACATACGATTGTTTCAGCACTGCTTGGATTTCACCACATCAAAGCTTTTTCAAGCCCACATGTGTGCTGTCTCAATTAAAAAGCCCAGCAGGAAACTGACACATTAAAGTTGGGATAACAAACCATTCCAAAAGAGGCGAGTGAGTAGGCAATTTCACATCATTTTAGACACAGGGAGGCCAGAATCACAGGAAGACCAGCAGTCCTTGTAAAGGGCCTTTTTAATTCAAATCAAATACATCTGAACAGACCAGCATCACCAACTGCTCTCCAGTTAACTTCAATATTCTGTAAGGGATCATCTTGAACTGATCACTGCACACGCAGGTAAGTGGGCAACAGCACAGTGGTGACTTTGGGCACATTCAGTTAAAGGAAAGGGAAAACAGGAGAGGGGCATATACCGAAATTGCATTGTTTTGAAGCATGGAGATGTCCTCTCCCATCACTGTGATTTGCTTTGATCAATGCCTCCGGTGACTTTGTGTTGGGGACAGTGCAAACCATTTTTTATTGTTTCCCCTGCAAGTCACCATGGGTCATTGGCAGGATAAAGTTAGGTTGTGCTTGAGATAGATCACCGGGCCTCCTTTGCAGGTTATGAACACATGTAGCTGACTTGATACCTTTTGCTGCCTCTGTGACCTTGGAGGCATTGTCAGGTCCAGAGGGAGCCATATTGTGACCCTCCCCATGTATTGTTCCCTGCCTTGCCATCCGAATATACGCTGTGTGGTTGTAAGAGACAAGAAGAGGAAGTAGAGGAAGAGCGAGGCAGGAAAGAGAGAGAGAGAGAGAGAGAGAGAAAACGCTTCTGTGCTTGCTGGCGATTATGCATCAGGCTGGAATAGCAAAGTGGTCCCACTCCTGATTTAAAATCCATTGATTTATTGCGCTTAATTTTTTATTCATGTAGGTTTCTCTCTCTCTCTCCTCCACCTCTCTCTCTCTCTCGCTGTGTTCTTTTTTTTACTCTACCACACTGCTGAATAGCAGTACAGGCCATTTGCTTGTTACAGTCTTTGTTGAGAGATTTAATATTTACGATTCATGCATGCTTAAGTTCTGGCCACTTGGACACTGTTTGTGCTGGAGATGTGCAATGGTGTGCTCTGCCACATTATACAGCACAATCTTTTCCACTGCCTCCTGCCTTTAAAATTTGATAGCATTTTACATCTGTTTTGAACTACCAATGCATACATTAACAAGAATAGTAAAATAGTAAATAGTAATAATTCCATCTATTATAATGATAATAAAATGGGCAGTGTCAAATTTATGGTTCTCGGTTCATCACGTTGGCATCAGGCACCAAAAAACTCATACAAGCAAATACATAAAATACATAGAACCTTATTGTGTTGGGTTAGGGTTATGATGGTCTTTTTTTACAATGGTTTAACCTTTTTCCAAATACCATGAAAATACATGATATTGTTCATAATGCTTAATAAATGGTGGAAGTTAAATCAACATAAAAAAAGATTCATATAGCACATTGCTTTATTTTTTTATTCTATGGTTCACTTTTTGCAGTGCACTCTTTATATTAAACATGTGGTGCTAGCAGCTGCTGCAGGGAGAAGCAGGCTTGTCCCAGGAATCTGACAGGATCTCTACTCCCATCAGTCTGTGTCACCTCACCAGATCAAGAGAGTAGCAGGGGGTGTAAGGATTTTCTGTTTGAGCTTCTCATGCAGGAAGCCCAGGCATTGTCAGAATGCCACCACCTTGCAGTGCTCAGATACATTTAGTGAGCAGAAGTCTTGGAAAGTCATCAGACGGTGAACAGATGTTCTTTTTATAATCATACATAAAGCAAAACCTGCTTGCTCCACTTCATGCATTCCTCAAAGCACCATTTCTAGGCTTCCTCTGGGGTGTGTGTGCGCATATGTTTGTGTGTGTGTGTGTGTGTGTGTGTGTGTGTGTGTGTGTGTGTGTGTGTGTGAGCATGTGCTGCATTTGTGTGTGTGTGTGTGTGTGTGTGTGTGGGTGTGTGGGTGTGTGTGTGTCCATGCATGCGTAACATTTATGGGTACTTCTGGGGGCAAGGCTCTGGTGTAAATTACATTTGGGAGGAGCTTTATTTAATGTGATACGTATAGGTAGCATTACACAAAACAACCTGAGAGAAAACCTTGCAGCCAGCTTTAATGACAGGAGTGAATAGTGGGTTTTGGAGTCTGCAAAAGTGAGGGCTACATCAATAAACAAACTTTAAAATCGCTTCAGCATTGCAGGAGCGAGCTGGACCATTCCCTGGGTTTAGCTTGCCAAAACAATCTATTCTGTCATAATTTCAAAATGGAAAAGTAGTACCACTTTTAACCATTGGAGTGTGTGCCCTAAAGCAGCAGGCGTGTTGTAATCTAATCAAAATAAGGAACACACATAACATAAAGTGAAATGAGCCCAGACCGGTGTCTGGTTGCTTAGAAGAGAACTTTGACATTGTTATGGGGGGCAGTATTTCAAACCTTTGGGGGGTTTAAAACAGCACTTCTGATTGCTGCTCACCTTGGCCAGGCGTCACCTTGGTGCTCATTGGAGCTGTGGTGATGCTGGAAGTGCGCCAGACTCCTCCATATTCATCTGTAATAAAGCGAATATTGGCATCCATTTAATACCAGACTACTCCCAAGACTGTCTACTCAGGTGTTGAGTAGTAACTCTCTTTCACTCTCTCTTTGTTGGTAGCACTTTATAATAACTACATCCTATTTATTTTGCATTTGTTAACTCCCACTTAACACTGTGCTTAACATTTGGTAACCATTGCTTTTACACTATTTCTCAGTAAATCATTTCTAAACATATTGACACCCATCTGTCTGGATGTCAGTTCTGTCTGACTGTTTGTCTTTATTATATCTGCTGTCTACAGTGCCCAGCATAAATGAGTACACCCTCTTTGAAAAGTGACATGTTATACAATATGTCATTGAAAACAAACAATATTTTCAAAATGTGCACAGGCTAAGTTTAATACAGCATCTGTTGAACTTTTGACTTAAAACAAAGGTTAATAATATAACTCAGATGACATTTTTCAGTTTTAGTCAATTTACTGTGGTGCAAAAATGAGTATAGAAAATGGTGATTGGTGAGCCACTGCCAGAGGTGAGGGAAGGAAAAATGTCTGACATGTCTGCACAGCCTTATGGTTGAGTCCTCTTTTGCACACTCAGGTTTTTGATGCCATTAGCTATATGTGTCGTTTTTATCTGAAGTCTACCTACATGATTGATATTCATGCTAATACAGTGCTGACAAAGAAAACAGCACACAGTCAAAATAGTTACATGGTTTGAAAAAAGCTTTCACGTAGCTTTTTAGCATTCAGCTACATTAAATTTCACTATAACTCTGACAGTTGATCAGCTATTAAACCCTAGACTGTAGGAAAGAAACGGGAATGTTGTGACCTAGCAACTGATGCTGTCAGTAATCAGTGCTGTGTGCAGCTATCACAAAGCATTCAGGCTAGGACAAGCTGTACAATGCAACGACTATCTACTTTGAGTGACAAGCAGTACACATCATGGCAAGGTCAGCATTGTCCCACAAGACACGACAGAAGAGTACAAAGAGAATGCACTATGAACTACCTTGCGGTGACTGAGTTTCATGCAGATATCAGACCCAAAAAAGTGTTTTCTGAAGGGCACATTGGTTGCATCTTTTTTTGTTTCAATTATGTATTGGAACCACACACTAGGAATTCTAATGTATATGACTTTGGCCCAAGCTTGCTTTGCCCAAATTCTGTTCTGACATACACAGGCCGAGATTTTTTTCTTTGGAATAAGCAGCGACATCTTGCAAAAAAACATTTTATCCCCATAGTCTTTACAACTCACACTCAAGTTTGGTCCTTTGAAAATGATTTGTAACAATGGTGTGCTCATAAAAAAGCCAGACAGGCAGAGGTGTGTGTGTGTGCGTTTGTGCGCATGCGTGCGTGCATATGTGTGTGTGTGAGGGGGGTGGGGAAGTAAAGAGGGGGATATTCTTCAGATACTCTCATTACTGAGGAAGTAAGCCTCCTTTGCTTGGGTCACGTCTTACACAACACCTCCTGCACTTATCGCATGGGCAGAGCCTCAGTGCGGCGCTCAATGCTGCTGGCTTGCTGGGAGGGTTTCAGGCTTAGTGCTTGTTAAGAGCTCTGCCACTGTGCTATTGTTAAGACGAAGGACGTTGTAATCATGCAACAATCATCAGAAACACAACTCCCCACCGCTTCTCAAAAGAGTGTACGTATGGATGGTGTATTATCGGTCTGTCATTTCCAAGGAGAGCCATGCAACTCTAATGCAGTTTGTAGAAAAACGATATTTCAGTGCGTACACATTCTTGGAAAGTGTTGTGTGTTGAGTGTGGTGACCATGTTAACTTGTCTGTCTGTCTTGTTCCATGTTTGTTGTCCAAGGTTAGAAAGCCTCATGCTGCTTCTGTAACTCTGGCAGGTCCAAGCACACTTTTTAATGAGCATCCGTTCCATCGTGCTACGCTCATTAAATGCTATTACTGTCCATGCTTCAATTGTCATTGTTCTATAACAAGCTTGTTTCTGCACTTGGTAATTGAGGTTTCACAGTAGGATCTAGCTACCTTAAGACAATTCAACCTCAATGGCATCAGGTCATAGAGCAGGTGTGGATGGGGAGCTTTTCCCAATTGACCTCAAAATGCAACATCATAATCTCCTTTCTCCCTCAAGCTTGTTATTCACAGCCTTTTCATCATTTTGTTGTTTTTTGTCTTTTTTTTTTGTTTGTTAAACCAGACTTCTTGTATTTAGTGCTATGGCTTTATGTCTCTGTTCTGTTAAAGGGAGAATGTATTTTACATCTGTTTATAATGATGTGGAGAGAGGAGGGGCTTGATAGTCAAGCGTACAATTAGCCGAGCCACAGCGGCAAGCAGGCAGTTACAGCTGCAGACAGGTTTTACCCCAGGGGCACACGAGAGCAAGACATTTCGGAGGACACTCTCCGCATTTTTTTGGCATGAGAATCAAGAGCACACCGGGAGCATTCTTAATTTGCTTCTGTGCTCTCTCTTTTCTTTCTCTCTCTCTCTCTCTGTCTTTTTCTCTCTCTTTCTCTTTCTCTTTCTCTTCCTTCTTCCTTCTTCTCCTTCCTTGTCTTTCTTTTTTACCACCCCCCCTCCTTCCTCTCTCTCCACATTATTATCTCTGGTTATGTTTTATGAAAGACGCATAAGGGAGCCGTGTAAATTTTAATGCGGGTTTGAGGCTCCTGCTCCTGTGAAATATGAATATAACTCACAGGCCGTAAGCTCACATGTCCCCAGCTGTCCTCCAGAAGCCAGGAGAATGGCATCATTACTTACACCAGTCCCCCACCCACCACCAACCACCAACTACCATCCTCTTCCTCCTGTGTCCTTATACCGGCTGACGGAGCACAAAAAAAAAGCCAAAGACGCTCTTTCCCTGCACATCACCGCAAACTTGTTATCTTGTTTATGTGAGGACAGTAAAAGATGCATGATCAAATATCAATGCAAACATGCTGAAGTGGGCGTCCTTTAAAAATATTTTTGGTACATTAAGCTGACACTATCAGTTGTCTGATGCCTTAACTGCCCTCTGCGCATGAATACGGTGGCCCTTGAGGGACCTTTTAGGGCTTGCACAATCATTGTGCTTTGTCAATAATACTGTGCATTGCTGGCAGACAGGCAGCCAAAATGTGTACATAATGTTTTTGCACATGTCATATGTGTGTGGTGTGTGTGACCTTGCCACTGTCCGAAGCAGTTAGGCTGATCCTGTCAGTGCGACCAGTGTCCCCCGGAGTGTGTGTCCTTGACTGTGTGTGAGATCACAGAACCTTGCCTCAGACAGGGTTTGGGGGATGTGGGGGGGGGGGGATTTGGTGGGAGGACGTGTGGTCAAACTTGACGTCACTTGCAACACACACATTCTCCTCTATCTCTCTTTCGCTGTCTCGTTCTTTCTCTCGCTCTATCTTTCTCTCTCCCTGCCTGCACCTGCTATCCACAGAAAAAGCACTACACTTAAACAGGCAATTAAAACATCAGGGGCGGACACTGGTGGAGCTGAGCCAGAGGAGACAACCCGTGGATGGATGGCTGATAGTATCGTAACGACCCTGGAGGGCCCCGAGTCCCAGCCGAGAGGTCCTCTTGTCACTGCCTCCTGGCCCCTACAGTGGTCTAATTACCCCCCACACCCACCCTCCCTCCTGACAGAGGGCCAATGCTGGCCCTGAGCTTAATTAATCAATGACGTGAGCTGCTGTACAAACACCCAGATGAGGCCTTGCCGTTGGGGATATTTGTTATTTTTTTGCAACTCCAACTCCATATTTGCTGTTGTCTGGGCCCTTTGTGCTGTACGCGCTGGTGTTGATTACAGTGCTCAGCTGAGCCAAGGTTGGCTGAGTGTTATTATAGGAGTTTTGCATTTGTGGTCTAGTGTTATGCATTGGCCTTCAGTTCGCTTACACCTTGAGGGTTCAATTTTACAAAATTACCATATATATAAGTAGTAGTTCACTCACAAATATAAAAAGTAAGGTACAGAAAGTAAAGTTATTTCTATAGTGCTGTTTGACCTCTGGCATTTTTATCTTAATTTTGTTCCAGCTGCCAAAAATTCTAGTCTTTAGCTAGTCATAGAGAAAACAGGGGTTTTTTTGGTGGTTGTTTGGGTGTTTTGTGGTTTTGTGTTTTGTGGTGTCAGTGACGCGGTGTAGGGGTGGGCGCTGGGTGCCTGCAAAGTAAGTGTCCATTCCCCCCCGTTGGCATTGCTGAGAAGAGAAGGGCTTTGCCTGCGAGAGGCCGTGGGCATCTTGGGTCTGCCCCTCCTGACTGTCTTCCTTTGCAGGCTGCCTCTCACGGTTAGCTGCTCAGACTAATTACCACAAGCGCTGGTGCATCCCCGCGCTGCACTTTTGTGTTTTTAATGGCCCCTGTAATCAAGCACACATGCATTAGAATAGTGATCGCCCTGCTGCTATCACTCTAAGGACCTCACTATTTCACTCCCTCTTCCTTTCTTTCTGTCTTTAAAACATCGTCTTATTTCCTGTACTGTCTGTCTGTGTTAATCATGTGTCTCTCTCTCTGCCTACCTCTCTCTTTTTCGCGCTATCTCTCTTAACATTTCCTTTCCCATCTTTGTGATATTTCATTCCTGTGTGTTCGCAATTGTCAAACCAAACTAGAATCTTCAATGCCAGCGATACTTTGGATCAGTTACCTTGATCCATTGGCTTCCCAGGCAAAGCGTTGCCATATAAAAATATCATACTAAGCCGACAGAACTACACCTGCTGCAATCAGTATCAGCTGCTGTCAGTCAAATCAGAGGGCTGACAGACACATCTACATTTGCGGCTGGATCAATGTGTGCACACTGGGAAATGGGTTGGCGCAGGCACTAAGAGCAAATGTGTGAATTTGAAGGCAAAAGGTGTCAGATAGTCTTGCAGGTATCAGTTTTAGATTGATGTTTCTTCCTAAGGGGGCATGTGAGACTTAGATTAGTTTACCGTTAAAAAACAGTCTCTTCCTGACTTTTTGCATGTCATTACTGATGCTTTAAACTTTGATGTGACTGGGTCAGACACTCCTAGCTAAACCACCAGCATGTTGATTAGTGTTATTCTACTGTTGACCTGGGTGAGTAAGAAGCAAGAATGAGGACAGGAATAGAAAAGAGAGTGAGTAAAAACAGGGAGATTTAAGGCAAAGAGGTGAGAAGAGGAGTGGATGTTTTAAAAAAGAGATAGAAAGGCAAAGGGAGAAAGAGAGAGACAGACAGAGAGTACAAATAAGAGCAAATGAAGGATGAGAGACATTTAGCAGAATGGGAAACGGTGATGAGAGGACTTAATGAAAAGAGAGTTGCCTTAGAGAGATGGTGTTAGAGATTTTAGAAAAGAGAGCGGTGGTGAGACACATAGAGAGAGAGACAGACAGACAGAGAGACAAAAAGAGAGACAGAGCCAGAGAGAGAGAGGGAGAGAGAGAAAGAGAGAGAGAGAGAGAAAAAAGTCAGACAAGGCAGATAATTTAGTAAACCAAAAGGATTAGCAGCGTGGATGGATGGCGGGTGATGTCAGAGATGATTGTGTCAGTGGGGATGGCGGAGGATATGGCGAGTGTGGAGCAGAGCATCTGAGCACATCCAGACAGGCCTGTCAATAAAACCTTGCCATGTCTGAAGGCTACATGTAACATTTATTACCAAATGCCACCAGGACCTGGTCAATTAAAAATGGCTGAAGAACCCCCCACCCACCCCCACCCCCAGTATCTCGAGGTGCCACACATTAAGCAGGCTGACAGCCTATGTCCTGAAGGAGAACTGGGGACAGGAATTGAAATTCACAACAGGGAGTTTTTTAGTGGCATTGAATCAATTACACATTACCTAATGATGAGAAAGGATTCATTCTCTGCATGAGAGAGACAAACGGTTCCTCACCCCATTAAAGCACTTTAATGGGTTTTGGTGATTTCTAATAGGGAGGGACGTGGGAAGAACTGTAATGGAAAACCACCTTTTGGAAAATTAAAAGGGAAAAAATTCAAGGCCATTAAAACAAGCCATTACTTGGCACATTTGAGAAAAGAAAAGGAAAAAAAAAGTTATGAAAGTACCTGCTTGTTGCTTGCTTCTTAACTTCTGATGAAAGTGCAAAATAATGAATAAGTATCTGAGTATCCCTTTAATGGAATCCTACATGAAGATTCATTCTACTATTAACGCCCACGTTTGTCACGCATTCACAAGTCAGTTCCTTGGAGAAGAGCAGCACAATGACTTTGAGGAAAGAGAAAGGATGATCGATGATACAAGGCAGATGCTTAAAAATCTTTCCATACTTATTTTGAATATTCTTTGTCAGTACAGTGAGGAAGGGCTCTCTCCATCAGTTACACCTCCTCTTGCCAGCAGCCTGGGGCGTGAGTCTGACAGACTTATTTACATATTTATAAATTCCCCCCGTAACCCTGACTTGGAGCCATGTTTTAAGTGCTCTGGGATGAAGACATTTAGAGAAACAATCACTAAATTATCTCCCCAGCCCACTCAATAAGCAAACACTGTTCAAACACTTGCTCACGCTGCCCGCTGTACTACTTGGTATTTCTGAATTACTCTAAGGCAAGTACACTCCAATAGACATCTCAGAGGGAGAGGAGTACAGTCAAGGGCTGGATACATCCTAGTCGGGGATGAAGAACATCTTCTCTGTTTGGCTTTACCATGATGGGTGCTGGACAACGCTTTTGAAAAAAATGTAGTCCAGAACTAGAAGTAATTTATGAAAATAAAAGACAGATGATAACTGAAGTCATATTGCTATATCCTGACATGAATAAAATATGAAGTTATGAAACAGATATGTCCTGGTTAAAGTTGCATGAAAGAAAGACATCTTGACTAAAGTAACACATAAATGTACAACACAGTTATATCCGGACTGAAGTAGCTTTAAAAACAGGAAGCTGCTGAATGAAGAAGCCAGGACACAGATGGTAAATGCAGTGAATCTGCCTCTAATCAGCTCCACAGGCAACTATTGAGAATTTGGTTAAGATGCAACCTGGGAATTTTATCTGAAGCAGCAATCAAATCATGTCATATTTAGAATCTTTAAAATGAAAAGTTAACAATAGAAATAGCAGTGTAGACCCCTCGTTCATCTGTGGTTATTGTTAAATTGTCACTTTTATGTGACAGTGAAAGGGGTGGGAGAGGGAATATGATATTACAAAGAAGAATGAAATTAAGAATAGAGTCAGAAAAGTTGGAGTTAATTAGAGGTTTCAATCAGAATCTCCCCACAGGAGATAATAAAACTATTTTACCAACTGAAGATATAACTTAACCATACACTTTGTTCTGCTTTCCTTTGAGATTCTGTCTTCACTGTAGGCCATTTAGCAGCTTGAATAGTTATCTTTGCCAAGCAAAAGAGCACATTCTTTAACAAAATTTTCTTTATATACACAATTCCCATGTGTCCTCACACACCAAAGATGTTGTCATGTTCTCATGTTTTGAGAAATTTGTGTAACAGTGTATGTAGATGGATATAATTGTTTTTCTATGTATCAGGGAGGGTACCATGCCAAAAAAACATGCCCTGCGAGTGCACAGGTTCCAATAGTCCACCGTGTGTATATTAAAAAGAGAACTTGTCGATGTAAAACTGCTGGTGATGTGCAAAATATCTTCTATCCCAATCAAACTGATACTGGTCTGAGACCAAAAAACATTTCGCACATCACTGAGTAGCACTTCACACTTTCTCTGTTGTTTTCTATAAATTTGAAAGTACTTGCTTCTACGTCTGCAGGAGTTGTGTGCAAGAGCTCTATCAAGTGTACCCAACTAGCATTATCCTAAAACTCAGCTGCTGTGAAAAGACAGAACAGAGTGAAATAAATCCTCTTCATTAAAAATTCAACACAGCATTGTTTTCCCCCTGAAGTGGCAACCTGACCATAAAAATCACACAAGGAGATTAATAGTCAGTCACAATTCAATTGTTGACAACTATGTTTTTAAATGTGTGGCGAGATTTATTGTAAACAATAAAAAAAACAATAACAAAAGTACTATGCAAAAAGTTAAATGATTTGAAGTCTGACAATAATCTAATATGTAGGATGTGATAAATATTTTTGAATGCTGTTTCAATAGCAACATCCAATATAAGCTACTATGGAAATGTAACATGGGTGTATTCAAGGGGATGTGTTCTGGTATGTGTGAGTGAATAATTTCTTGTTAGACCCCATAGTGCTATGTGCATGGCACGTTGGCATGTCATTTTGAAATAATGCTTTGGGCTGTTGTGACAGAGCTGTTGCTGTCCCTTTGGGGCCATATTTTTGTATTATGTGAGTACCTGTTATTATTCTGTCTGTGTGCTTGATGTTTAATGCCTTAGTTCCTGTCTTTGTGAGCACCCCCGCTCAAATTACTGCATTAACTGTGTTCGCTAACTGTGCCTTTCCCCTCATTTTTATGGCAACTGCCCATTGTCTGTATAATCAACATTATAGAAAACTTTATTCTGCTTGCTTAGGTGCACCATAAAAATGAGGTGCCTTATGAAAGAATAACATTTTTCGCCCCCTTATTATAAATTATTTAAGCAATATAACATTTGTGTTCGTGAGGTTGTTCGTGGATAACCCCATGGTCACGGATATGGTGCCGTAAGTAACCACCCCCATGAGGATATCCAGAACACCCTCGCGAGCACTAGTGTTATATTGTTTTTATACAACAGTTCCATTGCCAACACAATTAGTGTATAGACACAATTTTAAGCTTTATTTCATTGCATTTTAGTTCACTCCAGTCTCCGTGCCACAAAATAGTTCCAGTTCTTGCAACAAATGGCCTACACATTGATTTGGATATTCCCCTGTATTGTGCAGCCAATGAGATATGATTGTAGTCATTGTTCACAGTCCAAACTACACCCAATGCACAGCTGCTGTTCTGCAGTCTTGGGTGTCTTGTTAAAGTCAGCCATAGTTTATAATTGCACTTGATTTAATGGTTACGTTGTGTTCAGCGGAGTGATATCAACTGTGAAGAGTCACCAATGGCATACTGTGGGATATCCTCACTCCTAGTCACGCTTAGAATGTGTCTCGTCCAAGCAGAAATTGCTTAATAGTTTGACCGGACCTAACTGTTGTATAACCATGAACAACCTCACCAGCATGAGTGTTCTATTGCTTTTATAAAAACAGTTCTTGCCAACACATTAATATATAGGCAACAAAATAGTTCCAGTTAGTGTTAACAGTGTCTGTGGTTGGCATGCAAGAAGTGTCTATTGATTTCCCTGTATTGTGCAAGGGGGCAGGAACAGACGCGGAATCTGAAACACCCATAGGGCAAAAAAAAAAAAACGGAAAGGGCCCAGTAGCCTTTATAATAATAATAATAATAATAATAATAAAAATAATAAAATGTATTTGTATAGCACAATTCATACAAGCTGTAGCTCAAAGTGCTTCAACAGTTTGGCAGGAAAAAACACAGGGCAGCATTTTTTGCAGCTTGGTAGCACCAAGAAAGTTCATTCGGGTGCTGCTTACAGTTCCTGCTTGTGTCCATAGGGGCGGCAGGGGTGAGGAAAAACTCCCTGTTTTGCATGTGGATTATTTAAGTAAAGGAAGAAATCTCAGGCAGAACGTCAGCCCCTAGGGGAGCCCATCTGCCGGGGCTGTGATTGACTGGGATGTCCGTGAACAAAACAGTTGGTGTGACTGCAGTCAGGCTGTCCGTCGAGTAGAGCAGTATATGTAACTGGTGAAGGCGGGGTTGAATAGGGAGGTCTTCAGCTGGACTGTTTGTGGAGTGGAGCAGTTTGTGTGATTGTTATCTGTCTGTTGGGGGAGGGAGGGGGGCCCTCAGGAGGCCAGCTTCGGCAGATCTGGCCTGGTTCATGCAGGAATATAAACAGATAGTGTGTGACCGTTTATGGCCTTGAATACTAGTAAGAGTATTTCAAAGTCAATTCTGCATGAAACAGGCAGCCAGTGGAGTTCAGCTAATATAGGAGTGACGTGATCCCTTCTTCTAGTTTTTGTTAGTAACCTTGCAGCCGAGTTCTGAATAAGCTGTAGTTTCTCAATTGACTTTTTGGGAGGTCTGCTAATAAGGCATTACAGTAATCCTTGTAACAAAAGTTCATCTGAAGTTAAAAATGATGTCACAAATTAAGCGACAGCAGGTGGCTTTCTGTTGCACAGGATAAAATTTACCATGCTTTTTGGATAACAATAGTTTTCTGTTCACGTTGGGCAAACCTCTCCAGCAACATTTTCTATATTTTCTAAGGTAGCATTGGAGTTTGTATTTTTTGTTACAGGGATCGTTATCTTTATGGATTTTTACCATTCGTTGCAAGTAAAGCCTAAAGAAGGAAGGCTAAGCTAACATGCTAGCCTGGTATGTGCCAAGGGGGCAGGAATAGACGCAGTAGTGGAATCCTCATGGGCGAAAGGGCCCACCTGGAAAGGGCCCAGTAGCCTTTAGCATTCCATAGACTTCCATTCATTTTAGCATCATTTTGACATGAAATAATTTCACATAGGAGGCACACCATGCCTTGATGTTGGTATTGTTGGACACCAGAAACCAGAAAACATATTTTGCCTCAATCGGAAATCTCTTATGTCATTGTCTTGTAAGAACTGTTTATGTGAAATTGTGCTAAAAATTACATCACACATCATGCGACGGCTAGTGAGTACTGTTTGAATAACTCGTTTACTTTTCTGTTCATGTTAGGAAAACATTTCCAGCTGCATTTCCAGCAAAATAAGCACCAGAATTGGTGTTTTTTTGTAAGAGGAATTGTAATCTTGGTAATGTGGATTTTCTGTTCGATGCAAATGAAGCCCAAAGAAAGATGGCTAAGCTAAGCTACACACTACAGGTCAGTATGGACATGCTAACTAGCTAGCGCCCTCGAGACGGTAACTTGCAAGACTAGCTGAAATGAAAGTTAGTTAGGGTGACCAACTGTCCCGTTTTCCCCGGACATGTCCGTATTTCACGTCCTGTCCGGGGTGTCCTGTTTTTTTTTAGAAAATGAGGAAATGTCGGGGTTTTTAAAATTACCTTTCATTCAGTTCCTTTCTTACACGGTTATTGTTAACTGTTAACTGTTATGTGTTATGTCCTATACTGAGAGGAGTTGATTGAGACATTGGGCTCCATTTTCACCATCATATGCGCATTGTCTAAAGTCTGAAGCAAGTTGCTTTGGGGGCGTTCCCGACACAATTTGGTATTTTGACAGCGGGAAAAGCAAACATTGCCCAAGGCGCATTGTTCAAAAGGGTTGGTCTTAAATTACTTCATTAGTCATAGGTGTGTTTTAGGCGTAACATACAATTAACCAATGAGAATTTCTACTCTCATTCCGCTTTAAGAGCCAGCCGGCGCATTGTCCATAGCCTGTTGCTATTACGGTGTTGGATTTACCCGGACGGGAGGAGCTTTTCGGTGGAGGAGACCGATTTGCTCGTGCATGAAGTAAAAGCGCGTGAGCAGTTAATATTCGGAGATGGAAAGAATGCCCCCAAACCTCCGTGGGTCAAAGAAGTATGGGAGCAAATATCTCAGTAATTGTGTCCTCCTTTGGCAAGAAGAGAACTTTCGAACAGTGCCGAAAGCGGTACAACATCGTTAGAAGATGGGGAAACAAAAGCTTTAAACTCAAAGGAAACATAAAAACTAAACAGAAGGTGGAAGTCCATCAAGTTTTCTTTTTGATGATTTGTCCATTTCATTTCTTATAACTTGCCACGCTGTTTATTTAAAACGACAAAAGAAATTGTAAATAAACTGCAGAACATTGCAATCGCTGTTTATTTAAAACGACAAAAGAAAACCTAAATAAACTGCAGCAGAACATTGCTATAAACAGCAAAACATTGCTATACTCTCATTATTTGTGCCTGTTTGCTTACTAAAACATATAAATACATGGCTATACAGGCTATACATGTTGCAACTTTTCTGCCAGTTTAGCTTGCCTCTCTGCAACAGGTGCATCGGGGTTCAAATCGTTGTGCGCCCCTAAAATAGCTTTTCAGCCTTGTGCGACTGACAACTGACAAAAAACCATGGTTTTCGCTGGTCTATAGGGAAATGGTTTTTGCGTCCTCATAATAGCATCTACTGCGCTTTGCGCCAGACCACACCTCTTTTCGCTGACACGCCCATCACGGCGCAATGTCAACAAGGTGATTTTTTTGCCTGAAAAAATGAACGATGCGCTGGCACAGAATAGCAATGACAGCATGCGCATGTCGCGAATGCACAATGCGCCGCAGCAAAATAGGGCCCATCATTTCTTTCATTGTGTGCATTCATAAGATAAATTGTAAAGCACTTAAATAAACACATTTTGAATAAAATAAATATCTTTTGCACCTTTTGAATAAAAAAAAACATAAATTCATTTGTAATTGAAGTTAACGCCCCCAACGCCTGGGTGTCCTGGTTTTCACCAATGAAAATATGGTAACCCTAAGTTAGTAGAATACCCAAGTACAGCATTAGCCTTCCACTCCAGTAAATGTGATTGCAACCATAACGGTGGAAAAACACTAATTACAAAAATGATTGTATGCTGTCTGATTTGTGTGTGAGCATCTACTCGTCAATTTATCATATTTGGGCTTGTAGGATAGCGTGGTTGAGCGGCTGAAGAATTTACTAGGAGATGGTGGACGTTGGCCAATGTCACTCGACGTCAGCAGGAGTTTGCGCAGTAGACCGAAGTGGACACTTGACCAAGCAAAATGTTGAAAAATTGGCTTAATCCGGTCCCATTGAAAACGATGCTATCCCTCAGTCCATTTCTTCTATAGGCCTAATGCACAGCTGCTCTTCTGCAGTCTTGGGTGTGATGTTAAAGTCTGCCACAGCTTATAAATTCACTCGATTTTGGTTTTTTTTTTTCGCTTTTCTCTTTCTCTCTTGTTTATAAACTAGATGGAATGAAATGTCAAGTTTCACATTGTATTTAACTGTGAAGAGTCACCCATGGTGTATCATGGGATATCCTCACTTTTATTGTTTTTTTAAATAACAAACTTGAGTCTTATGGAGGATTAAAATGGCGAGAAGCCCCTTTACTTAAAACACTGCACTGTACATTCAGGCAACTGAAAAGCAGACGGTTATATATATTAATTGGCATTCTAAATTCAAATCATACTCAGGATTCCAACTGACAGATTACGTCATGCAGAACATCTAAAAAGAAAATACACAAAAACCATTTACTGCATTCTACCTAAAGTGCATTTTCAACAACATTAAGTGATGGAATGTGTACCTTCTTCTTCTGTTAAGTTTCATGGTGGCTTACAAAAAAAGTGCACTACTACCACTTACTGGACTAGGGTGCAATCATATGGGTATTCTTTCAGAATAAAAAAAAAAGCCGAGGGGTCTTTGATAAATGGTACTACTACACTGGTAATGTTCTGTGATCTAGGCTTAGTAGGGTGTCTAAAGAAGAAACCTTTTTGGCTACACTCACTGCATTCCTAAGCCTTTCTCTTTGTCTTGAATATTTGATACATCTTAAAAGGACATGCTCCACATCCTCTCTAGGTCCACATAATTCACATGTACCAGTGAGATGTTTGTGTATGATATGTAAACTGCTATTTAACCCAGAGTGGCCTGTTCTCGTTCACATGAACCATACCTCCTCGTCTATTTGCACAGCTGGATTTGCTACTTGATATTTCTTTTTGTATGTTGTGTGTCTGCCTTTCTTCTCCTTATCATAGTCAGCTTGCCATATTATATTTACGTTACCTCTGATTAAGACCCTAATTTCTGCATGACTGAGTGAAATGTTTAACTGGACCTCTTCATTTTTGGTTGCCTCCTTCGCTAACTTGTCTGCTTCTTTATTGCTCTCCACTCCCTTGTGGGCAGGAACACATATAAACTGTATTACTATTTCCTGTTGATGAATTGCTAATATGAGAGTTTTAATTTCATTAAATAAATCTTGTCGACGTGATGACTTACCACTTTCTACAGACATTAGAGCTCACATCGAGTCTGAACAAATATATTGAAGTATATAAAAATAACTTCTTCTGTCCATTGCAGTGCTAGTACAATGGCTTTCATTTCAGCTGCTAGTATACACAGGTGATCACATGTCCTCTTTTGGGTAGTGATATTGTAATCTGGACTATATTCTGCAACACCTGTTCTACTATTTTTTGATATGTGTGTTGTGTTATATATTCTTTAGACACTGAAGTACACTGATAAACTCAGTTTTATTGACCAGGTACACTTACGTGTACAAGGAATTTGACTCCAGTAGATGTCACTCCACCAGACTTAGCTATTTCCGTCTTTAAGAATCTGCTTAGTAGGATGAGATGCATCATGTCCATTAGTCCAGTAGGCCATACTCAATTTAATACAACTGTATAAAAGCATTTATCTTGTTTCTACATGTATTGCTGGTATAGAAGAAGTCCATTTAGGTACACGATCCGGCCAGCTACACTATCTGTTCTGCACATGTGCATAATGACGTATCAGGAAGGGGGCTGATTTGCCTGCACAGTCTGTACCAGACATGTTTTATCCAAACCAACGTTCATACAACACATTAATAAAGATTTGGCTGTGGATGCTGCTGAAATAAATAGTGATGTAGGAATCAAGTCCCCAGTGCTGTATGTCTGGTACAGATTGTGCAGACAAATCGACCATCTTCCTGGTACGTTACTAATCGTGTGTGCACAACAGATAGTGTGGCCGGCCGAATCGTGCACCTACAGCCATAAGTACTGGTAGCTAACTTTTCTTGTTCTGTGGTATTTATAGATTCCAGACCATGTGCATTACCGCCATCTATTGGACAGAGATGTACTTGTCTCTGTTTTGCATCCATAGCCTTCAGTTACACTGAATGTCTTTCCTACCAACCATCCCTAATGTTACTGTTTCCAACTAATGGCTTTTTTTAAAGAAGAGGCTCAAACATAACAAACTTGTTTTAACCTACTACTGTTTGGATTACATCACATTGTAGATCCAATGACTTTGTTAAGAGTGAACCGTCATGGCTACCCCACCAGTTCTCTTGGATACATTTGTACTTTCAATCACAATTTGATAGCCTGCTCTGATTGAGGATTTTTTTTGTTCACACACAATAACTGCACTGTTTGATTGGGCTACAAATCAGGGCTGCCCATAAAACAAGCCTTTTGATCAAAGTCCAAGACAAAATTTGCAATATGAAATTGACTTCACCCGGGGTGTTACTGAGTTCATGTAGATATAATTGCAGAGACTACAGCTGAAGTAGCCATGTGTGGACACTCACAGCAAGCCAAGGAAAGGCGCAAAAGGGCTCATGCTGTTACAGGTGTTTTGTGTGTGTGTGTGTGTGTGAGGGGGGGGTTGTGGGTAGGTGTGTGTGTGTGTGTGTGTGTGTGTGTGTGTGTGTGTGTGTGTGTGTGTGTGTGTGTGTGTGTGTTTGTCTGTATGCATTTTAATGGCTGTGAATGTGCATTAGATGTTCTTATAACAGGTGATCATGCCATTACAGGCACCACTTCAAAGGCACAATAGGAGAGGAGCTGTATTTAGCCATTCCTGTTTCCTCAGCATCCTTAGAAACTGTTGTCGTGACCTTTTCTGTGCTCCTCGTCACCTTTGCCCCCAATCTAAAGGATGCTGAAAGAGTGAACGTGGGCTGCAAAAAGCACTTGTTATTATCCTCTTTTCCGAGAACAGTGCCTTGCCCTTTTTTAGTTCTGGATCAGACTGAGGTGAATCCAGTGTTTCCTCCAGTGCTTTACACTTAAGGCGGTCACAAAATAGGTCAAATTAGACTTGGGCTTAACATTAGGTGATGATTGAAATTATAGAATGTATATATATATTTATATGACTATAGACATCAATTGCCCTCCATTCAAAATAGCTGGACAGCTTAAAACAAACAAGACGCAAAGGAATAACATGAATAATTTGGGAGTAATTTATTTCTCAGCCGTAATCACTCATTGGTGGACTGGATTCAGAAGCTACAATGTAGTACCATATGTTTTAAATCACCTAGTTCTACCTGTGCACTTTATACAGGTGATTTGACTAATAAAGTCTTCTACCCGGACAAGGAGTTGTGCTAAATAGACTGATTTAGTAAATGGCTGGAACAAATCCATGCTACTAATTATAGCTTCTGAAGTCAGGTTGCCCATCATTGGACAGCCACCACCTTGACTAACTAATTCTCCGTGGGAAATACTGAAATTGAAGGGTCTGTCTTTTCCCTGGATATCCCACTGTGGTTATACTGCCAATGTATCAGAACTCCCTGCCAGATCAGATCTTTAATTCACAGAAGGCAGTCATCAACGACTCCGGCCATCCCTCACCACCACCAGCCCTCTCCCTCAACTCATCTCACATATTTTGTCTTATTAGTGATTGACCAACATCATGTTGATGTATCAGCAGCACTGGAGAATGTCTTGCTATTGACAATGGCTAACAGATCTTCACTACTTACACCACTGACCAGCCTTCAGTTTCACTCATCAAAGGCTCTTCACTGAGATGAAAGATTTGGCATGTTGGAAGCTCACAGCTTTTTATGAATTATTGAGGACGCTCTCCTCAAACACTCAGCATTTTGTAGAATTCCTAGTTATGTAGCTCATTTGGTGGCAAACAAACGTGTTGTCAAGTGTGTAAATGATGCCCAACGATAGTCATTTAAAAGCATCTCTACCACTCATTAAAGACGTTGCTCTAAAGACATTAAGGATGTGCTTTTGTGCAGCGTCTGGACACGATATGCATGCAGCTTGAAGCACCCTGTCAGCTGTTACACCTGGGTGCACTGTCTTCAATATTTATGTGCCCCATTTCTTCCACAGGCCCATAATCCATCCACTGCCTGATTAAAAGACACTGGCATTGGAGCGTTCAATGAAGGTGGGCCTCAAAAGAAGGTTGTTTGGTGGAAGAAGGTGGTGGATGGGAGTTGGTAAAGATAGTTTATCTTTAGGTCAGTCAAAGTTTTATTCGAGTCATGTTGGCTACGGTAGGGATGGCTAGACAGAGCTTCTCTCTGCCACTACCTGTAATTCAGTGAAGCCACATTAGCATTTTGTGTCGGCGGCTGCTGGCTCACGCACCAGCTGGTGTTGTTAAATAGTGCTTCAGTCGCCACCTGCAACCTGGAGCTTCAGCACGTTTGCTTTGTAGCTGTGGCAGAAGAGAGGCCAGGTGGAAAAACAATGTTTCCAAGCCATCTCTTCACATTTTCACAGAGAACTGTAAAGCGCTGTGCACATAGGGGGCTGTTGTTGTTGTGCCATTTATGCTGCCCTGCCAGGAAACAGAAGCATGCGATTTTTATTCAGAGACAGAGATTTCAAGTTTGGACGTGGCACTGGCACTAACTGGCAGAAGGAGATATTACCAGCTTCAGGATGTGCGTTCATCATGGCGCATTTGTGTGCACTCGTCGCATGAAAGCGTAAACGACAGGGACTTGTAGACGATCAAAGCATTTCCGGCACGGGTGGCATCCGTAATGGAGTTTGAAATCATTCTCAAGCAGAAAAAAAGATCCTCCTGGAAACTGTATCTCAGCTTTATGCTCAAGTCTCATCTGGGCCTTTGAACACCATAATAAATGATATCTGTGGGCCTCATTTCAGAGGGCCTGACTTGAAAGATTGTGCTGGATAAACATTTATTGGCATTGGTGCTACAGAATGAACGAGAGAGAGAGAGAGAGAGAGAGAAAGAAGGAGGGAGTGGGAGAAAAAATTGCATGAGTTTAGAAAGATGGATACAGAAAGGGCCCAGATGCTTTCAATCACTGAGTCACATTTCAGGTGTGCCTGGGCATTTCCAATTCCAATTCTCATTGCTCTTTTGTCAACAAAAATGATACGATTCCTTTTCTGTGTTATCCTTTAGCTTATCTTTCTTTCGGTGAGTGGCAGTATAGAAAGCATGATAACAGAAATTCAATTAAATCAACCTTGTAGGATGCAACTGCCAATTCAGCAGCATACAACATAAATCCCACCAATGCATTTTATGCAAGTTTTGATTAAACACTTTTGTAGCTGTATTTTTGACAGGCTAATTATGTGGAGAACATATGGTGAGATATGACAACGCGATGCAGCTCTCTTCACAAACATCTCTTAGCCAGCTCCTCTTTATTTTATGCATCTTTAGAAAAGTACATTTGGCCCACTTCAGTGGGAAACAAATAAAGCCATTAACGCCCTAAAAGGGCATGTTCCATAATTACAACCAATATTCTGTCCAAATCATGACCCTGTGTACTTCCTCCAGATTAAAGTCTGCATAGTCAGCATATGAACACATACCGTAGCATTTATGTTTCAGTTCTGCACTCAGGGACACCACTAGATATATTTGGCCCCTTTTTTATTAATAATAATTTATTTTTTGAAATGATCTTTATTGCCATTTTAATTGCAATACAAAACACAAACAAAAACAAAATTAGACACATTAATTTAATAATAATATTGATGGCACCCTAAAAGGACCCCATGTCAATACTGGGCCCTTAGAGTCATCTTTAAATGTGAATGCACTTCAATGTGTCAGAACCACCTTTTTTCGGAGCTTGTGACGTCTGCTGCTGCCTCTACAGTAGCCCGACTACTTACCAACTACGTGCACCAGCGCAATTCAGAATCAGCAGCTGCACTAAGGGCCGACAGCGAGCGGATGAAAGTGCCCTTGCGGGATCAAGCAGGGCTGATGGAGAGCCGACAAAAGGACCCTCGGCAACTCATTACAGGGGGAAACGGTGTCGCTTCCACCAGTGCAGGAATCAAGACATCATAGAGCAGCGCCACATCCTTGTGCTCAATTATTTACCACACGTACCCGCCGGGAGAGGAGAGGAGACGTATTCGCAGTGACAGGAGGATCTCAGCGACTTTTTAATTGCGGTTAAGAGAAACTGGGGGAGTCGTGCATTGACAGAAAGTGCACGTGGTTGTGGTGGTGGCTAACACAGACGGCAGCAGCATGTTTGTAACCTGTCAACAGAATTATCTCATTCTTCCACAAATAACATGAAAATAGCCTAACGAGAGAGATCCGGTTTTAAATATTGCTGTGTTGTGAATACAAAAAAGAGGGGAAAAACACCATTCATGTGTGGCCTAGTTCCAAGAAGGCCCCTACAACAAGCTGAACTGTCCTTGCATTTCAAGTCATTGAGCGGGTGAATCCATCAACGTTTCCTCGCGTGTACTAAATAATGGACACCAGGATGTAATTACGACTTGTCTCATAGACTTGGGCGTGTGGATTAGCAGCGCTCTAAACTGAAAGGATTTCTCCCAGAGGATAATAGCTCAAGTGTTACATGCATTGTTTTGCTTTCAGTCAGGTACAGCAACCTCCTCCTGCCCTTGAATGAAGAGGACGTTTTGTTCGGCAGAAAACAAATTAAAGTCTCTGCCAGGATTTCTGAGCCTGATTCATTATGACTCCTCTGTGTCCCTCACACAAGGATGGAGAGGTTTCCATTGCAAACAGAGCAGATTTGTGTGTAGCCAATACAGCAGAGGGTAAAAACAAACAACCCAGCAGCCCTTTTTTGGGGGGAAGGATGGAGAAAGGTGTTGGATTTTGGGGAGAGCAGGTGCTTCTCCTGAGACTTTCAGAGTGAGCTGAAAGCAATCATTGGATTGCTCCCTGCGTCTGCACCCAGCTCATTGCCACCCCCAGACGATCGATGGGACATTCTATCCATCACTCTATAAGCCGTGAATAAGTGCCAAGGCCGCATAGATCTGATGTGGAGCAAAGGAAGTTTGCACACTGCTCTCCACGAGCAACCTCCCCAAGTCTTTTATTATTATTTTGGACACATTTTTCACCTTTTGGCCAGCTACTTTGCCTGTGACATGTTAATTACTTCCTTTTCACTAAATGCTAACAAGCGCTTAGAGGAAACTCAGTTATCAATCAGACAGGAAAGCAAGGTATGCGGGCAAAAATTAAAATTTGCCCGCTAATAAGAGCTGCAGAACTTTATTCGTTCTACCATTATTGCATTACCATCTCCGCACCATTGTGGACATCACCGAAAGCCACTGTGATGAGTGTGTTTCGTAAATTACCCTGCACAAATAAAGCAGCCCCTGACTGGAGTGAGGGAGACCAGACACCACCCCCCCACCTTCCCCTTTTCCCCCTGAAAAGGTATGCCTTTCTAACACCTTCCTGCTATCACCAAAATGACTTTAATGGTCATATCAGTACACTAATGCTAGCTTCTAAAGGTCTTTTTTTGCTGTAATTTTAATTTCAGTGGCGTCTTGTTCCAGGAAAAGGCTAGGGAAAAAGACCCTTACGCTCTTTGTGATGCAAATCTTTGGTTTGACAGGCCTCATACCATGACAACCTTTCCTTACTCTACTGAGGCAGGTCTTTCTTTGCTGCTGCAAGTGCAAACATATTAGTGACATTATGTGATATTTAGGTAGCCAATCCTGATCTATTCATGTACAAGAAGCACTCTGAGACCCTTCAGTGCACCAGAGGTGGTCTAAAAACCCATACCAGTAATATCACATCCAGATTTGAATTTATTCCAAAAATTCAGCAGGCAAGATTAGCTAAAATAAGGAGGAAACTTTCATTTTAACTTTCATTTATCAAGGATCTCACATTTGCATCTTGCCTCAGTGTTTGTGAATTACACCTGAACAATGGGTCCTCAAATTCATCAATTTGGAATATATTTACAGTTCAGTGAAGTAAGTGAACTTTGAAACAGAAAAAGTTTAGGTATCCATAAATCTCCCAGTACACACGCCCTGATGTCTCTTGAAAGACTGCACTAATTAAAAATCACATTACCATACATGAAAAAAACCCTAAACATCTTTTCACCTGAATTGTCATCAAAAGAGTCAAACTCAAACAAATTGAAGACAGTCAGCTTGGGGCAGCGCAGTCCCAGCGCAGTGCGATTTTGCATCTGCAGGCGGTAATGAAAACTTTTTTTTTCACAGACTTGGGCAAACAGGAAGGGACAGGAATCAAGTTAAACAGTGGCCCCTCTTGCCTAATGAGTGAGAGCACTCCTGATAATGAGTTCCTCTCGCAGCTATGTAAATGTTACTCCATCTATTAGGTGTGGTGGCAGGTTTTACGATAAGATTTAGAATGCGGTGTGGCAGATACACACATTTGTGTGCTAATGTAAAGGGCATATACATATGGATGTAATTACATTCTGGTTTTGTTTTTTAAATGCTTGCTTGTTACAAGTGTCTTGGCATTGTGTTCTACATGGTGCTTAGTTTGTCTTCAGTACGCTTTTTCTGTTTTATTTTTTTGTTTGTTTGTTTGTCTTTGGAGTTGTTTGTTCTTGCCCTCCACCAACAAAAGAAACTCTAAAAAACATCACCATATTTTCTTCTTAGTGTCTTGGAGACAGAAATAAGATAACTGTAAAAGAAAGACTTCTACATGGTGCTAGGTTAACCATTGTTTTTTTTCTGTATTTATTTTTATTGGTTGTTTGTTGTTTGTTCCCACCCTCCCCTAAGAAAACAAAATCTAATCTAAAGACATCACCTTATTTTTCCCCTAGTGTCTTTGAAACAACAATGAGATTACTGCAAAAACTAACATCTTTATGTGGATCAAAATTGTTCCGTGTAATTTTAGGAAACAAATTTATAATTACATTGATGCATAAGTATAATTGTATAGTTATCAGTAAACCTTAAAATGGCATTGTTGTTGTTTACTATTTCTTTTACTGTTCTTGTTTTAATTTTCCCTCTACAGTATTGAGATCACATCTAGATGAGATCACATGAGAGTTATGATAAGATCCATCTTTGAGTACTAGGTATTTGCTTTGGGCTTGCTATGGCTTTTTTGTTCCAAAATAGCAAAGGCACTGAGGCAGCCTGCCAGAGAGCACCTAGCTGTGCTTCCCCCATCCTTCTCTGTGGTACTGTGGCCTTCCTCCTGACTGTGCACAGCGGCAGCAGGTCATGGCTCGGCCCCTTCCAGCCAGCAGGACACAGTCCCTGGAGAGAGTCCTCTTGCAGACTTTGCAGTGTGTGTGTGTGTGTGTGTGTGTGTGTGTGTGTGTGTGTGTGTGTGTGTGTGTGTCTATGTCTGTGTGTGTGTGTGTGTGTGTGTTTGTGGGTGGGGCTGTGTGTGTGTGTGTGGGGGGGGGGGGGTGGATGGGTGTGTGTATGTGTGTGTGTGTGTGTGTGTGTGTGTGCGTGCGTGCGTGTGTGTGTGTGTGTGTGTGTGTGTGTGTGTGTCTACAGTATGTGTCTACAGTATGCGTTTCTGTCTGTCTGTGCTTGTGTGTACCTGTATGGAACAACCATGAGGAAATTGGCAGTAACAGTGCAGTCTGCTGTTACACTAGTGTGATGCCAAGATGCACCTCATGACTACACTGCTCCACACACCATACGACTACCCCACTACAGACCATGGCACCAGACAATAGAATGCCTTTTTTAATATGCAATCAGGTACTGCATCCTTAGAACACTTTCCGTCATAAAAAAGAAATGCCTCAGCATTCACATAATGAAAAAATAATCCTTCCTCCTTTGAAAGGATGACAGAAATTGGCAATTGTTGTAGCACCGTATGTGCTTGGCTCCCCTTTAAAATACTATTTATTATAGATTGTAAATATCCTGGTGAGCTTGGTAAACAAAGTCATCTGGTGACTTATTATTGAGGGCCCCACTGAACAGAAGGCGTCCTTTTTTAATTTTTTAATTTTTTACTTTCACCTTTGGTACAAGGCATGCAGAGAACTTCAAACGAAAGCTGGTATATTTTCATCTGAAATTCAATAAAGGTGAATAATCTGCATCTATTAGAGCCATATTAGAGAAAGCGTACGTGAAGTGTTTGCCTGAGTAAAAATGTCCCCTTATGCACTGTAAAATACCAGTTTTAATCATAATAAATTTAGAGCTGATGGTTACACTACTAAACGCTCCAAGAAGCATGACTTTGGGCATAAGATTTAAATCTAAACTTCTTTGAAAATTAATTCAATTCCTCCATCAACCAGGGTAATCAAAGGAAGAATCTACACAAGCAATGTAATACCTTAAGTATTTTGACTCCCTCTCACCACCACCCTGTATCTTTTTTTATTTTTTTATTTTATGCAATT
Organism: Setipinna tenuifilis; assembly: GCA_030347295.1. Taxonomy (NCBI): domain Eukaryota; kingdom Metazoa; phylum Chordata; class Actinopteri; order Clupeiformes; family Engraulidae; genus Setipinna; species Setipinna tenuifilis. Next base: position 12,753,510 of record CM059278.1, read on the forward strand.
ATTTATTTATTCATTTTTGTAACACAAACTGTGCCTCTGGTCGGGGTGGGCTGCCACTGTCAAGCTCAAAAAGATCATATCCGCCTTTGCATGCGCGCGGCTGGCAAGGATCAAAGGCATTCCAGCCTTCATTTTCTCCGGAGAGCCTGCTATAAACGTGTTCAAAGGCTCAAAAAATATTGTGTAACATAAACAAATGCTAACCACTGCTTTTGTTTTATCTGCTGACAGACTGTCACCCACATAAAATCGCTGGAGGTGAACAAGAGAGAAAAAAAGAGTTTCTGGCAAAATCTGTGGACACTTTTATAAAGTGTGTCGCAAAGTGAAGAAATAAACATATCTGTCACATGTAAGAGTTGTAAGGTTTTAAGCAGATGTTGTTTTGTCCATGTACTGACAGACATACAGTTGATGTGGCCTTTGAAATGTTCACGGCTGATGCAAAACTGCCTCCATTGTCCAATGCTTGTTATCTGCTCCCAATATGCAGTTGCAGCTAAAACTCCTTTTGCAATATTTTACGTAACATATATCTGACCTGTTAAAATGCTTTCAGTCTTGTGAAAACTATAGTCATCTTCATGTCACACTGCTTTGTTTAATGTTTTGATAGAATGGTCTTGTTATATTTAAACGCTTTAAGGTGAAATGCTTTGAATATTGATTTAAAGCTACTGTGTTGCGTAATTACTTACATATTCATATATGTAGTTCATGACTTACATAACGTAACTTCGTACATACTGATATGGATAATTTGGATAATTTAAGAATTATTTACAATACTTATAATGGTCTGTGATTGACATCACCACAGTAGCCTAATATAAAGAGTAATTTCTGCGAGTAAAAACTTTGTCATTGTCACAGTCATTTTCCAGTTGTCCATTATGTTGTGGCTAACTACATTTATAGAGCAAGTTTTTAATATATTTCTTCAGTTTTGACATATTGGTTATAATGACTAACCATCCAGCCCCTGAGCCAGTATCTGCGCAGCAGCTGTCATATGGCTAGATGGCTGATGATGCCTTTGAGGTGACGCACTCGTGTCGTGGGAGGCCTGGTCTCACAGAGCATTCTGGCTCATCATGTGTGACTTCAGTGACGTGAGGTTGGAGCCTGTTTGATTATTATGCACTCACAGAGACCACACAGTGGGCTCAGAGGGGATCCACATCCCCTAGGAATTGGCACTCTTTGTACAACCCCACACAGACAGGTGTAATTCAGACACCCACTGATGTGTACCCATGTGCCAATTACAACATGCACCCGTGCATTTGGGGGCTGGCGCGGGCCTCGCTTAATCCCCCTGGCACCAGCTAGTGGCCCATTTCATTTCAGTGATATCTTAGCTCCACACTTCAATCGCTGAGACATGACAGCCAGCAGGCCTCACGTTAGCAAATGGGCTCTGTGTTAGTAATGGCAGGAGCTCCGAGCAGGAGTTAAATCCTGCTTAGGCTTAGCATGCACTGTCAGTGATATTGCCACCATCATAAGGTTAGCAAATGAGCTCTCCGTTAGTTGTGATCAGTAGTATTCAGTTCAATTTGAAACAGTTTTTTTGTCACAAAGTTCAGACTTACACAGTCACACAGAGTAGATTAAGACAGACATAAAATAAATATAAATACCTAAAATGCTCTAAAGTCTTCAATACGATAAAATAGATAGAATGGTAACAGTAGTGGTAGTATTTAGTGGGTAGCAGTTAGTTGTAATCATAGACTGTATGGTTGTAATCCTGCCCAGGCTTTGCATGCACTGTGAGAAACATGGTTGCTATTGCACATTAGCAAATGGCTTCTGTATGAGTAGTGGTTAGTAGTAGTAGTATTTAGTAGTAATCCAGGCTTTGCATGCACTGTAGAGACATGGCCTTCATTGCATATAGGCTCTTGAGGGGGTTTTGCATGCAGAGGTTAAATGGCACCTCCCAACACATATGTGTGTCTAATCAGCTTAGTTTTTTTCTCCCCAGGTCACCTGTCTAGGTCTGCTTTTTCCTGTTTATGATGAGATACTTTTACCTGTACATTCCAAAAAGACTACAATTCAATTGTGTAAAAGACATTAGAACTATTTTTTCCCAAAAATGTTTACTCCCCTTCTTACAAGCGCATAGAAATCTTTTTGCATATCCTAGTTTTTTTCCATTTTTTTTTCAGTGTCAGTGTCTCTATAAAACTAGGTCCCCAGTCATGGTCTATTAGAGAGATTTTGTTAACCTTTATGTTTTGCCTGAGGCCTGAGCTCCTGACAGCCCCAGTGAGCCAATTGTGTAGGGCAATGACACCTTGATTTTTAGATGTTAGCATTTTGTGTTTACACAATAGCTGGGTATTCTCTTAAGCAGACACATGTGAGCTTAAAACCAAGAAATGTGCTAGCACTGTGTTTGTGTAACATACACAAGTAGCTTATTTTTTTGTTATAGTTGAATACAAACAGAACACTAACTAATATTCACTGAGCATGAGTACAATCAATGCCTGATTGGATAATGTGTGTTTGTGTGTGGAATATGTACTCTGTAGATACATGTTTAACAACCATGTAGGATGATCCTTATTTAAAGGCTGCTATGCTGCTATTCTATGCTAAATGAATGCTAAATACTAGTGAAAATGACCGTGGCAGTACAGTAATACTGTGCGTTGATGTAGTAGTACTGCATGAGATGTATATGCTGAGCATCAGTAACATATGAATTGTACTGATAATGTATTAATAACTTTATGAGAACATTTCGCCAGAAGCAATACATCAACACAACACATTTAGTTGCTAATCAAAATGGCCATAGCTCTCTTTAAACAAAATACCCTACTAACAACACCAGTCTATTTAAAAGTAGTGCTTGCATTTAAAAGAGAGGCTTTGCTAAGCTTCTTTAAAAAGCTCGCTGATGTTGATAACCCAAACTGACCTGTCTGACTCTGCGATGGATGTCAAGCCGAAGCAGACGACGGCAACCCCAGCCCCTGGTGCTGACTGCTTTGATGAATAATGTAAAGAGTCAATAGGCGGGTGTAGCTGCTGCTGTTGGTGCAACATGGCAGTGGACAAGACAGTGTGTGGTCTCTATGTGTGAAGAGTAAAATGAACACCCAGGGGCCAAACATGTGTTTGTGTGCATGCGTGCGTGCACGCGTGCACGCGTGTGTGAGACAGAGAAAGTGAGAGAGAGACAGACAGAAAGAGAGAGATCTTGTCTGTGTAATTATGTGAGTGTGAGTGTGCGCATGTGTGTGTGTGTGTGTGCATGCACTCACACTTTAATCTGCTCTCTTTTCGTAGATATGAATGCTGTGGTGAAAGTTTGTAACACTCATGAACCATTTGTATTTAACATGCAAATGTCATACTCCTTTTGGCACGTGAGGAAATTACTGAAATGCCACGGTCTTATAAGGGCTGCAGATTTTGGGGGTGAAGAGTTGACAGAATTAGTTACTATATCCAAATGTGTCCAGGTCATGGAGGCTGCAGATAAATCCTCATCATTTCATTGGCTGGCACATAAAACAACAGAGCATATTTAAATGTCAAACGTTTATCTTGTGTCATAAAAAAAATGCCAGGGCCATTTTGCTGAATGACAGATAAATCCCCCTGAAAAACATAAGGCTGAGCATATGCGCCTGAGGAGCTGAGTTTTGAAACTGCCATAAATTGTGTCAGTCAGATTTTGGGGGAGAAGGGACACCCTCATTGACTCGGAGAACGTCAGCGTGCAATTAATACTTTACCCAGTGTCAACCGTGCGTGAAAAGCCAAGACTATCAAATTAATCCCGAATGTTGTGTTAATTATGTGTTTGGATTGTACGGCGCTTCGGAGGACAAATGAGATATCACCATGTTTCTGTCAGCGAGGGAAAAGGGTGAAAAGCCATTGAAGCCTTATTACATCTCAACAGTGGATTGAAACCACACAGTTGGTGTGTGAATTATGAATTATGAATAATGAATAGACAAACAGGTTTATGCAAATGACACGCTTTACTGGAACCAGAGTTTGCTGTATTCACGTGGTGTCAAAGAGCAAGTGTGCGGATTCGTCTGGGATATAAGTTTTCATCCATTTGCAGTCATGGGAGCAATGAATTCAGATGACAGAAATGCACAAGTGAGTTTTCTGGGGGAGTTAAAAACAGCATGTTTTTATTCTCTTCTATGCTCTCATTGCATTGATATGATGGGCTGAGGACTTAATAACAGAATTGAAAGAATTACCTTTCAGAACCATTTTTAGACCACCTTTTTTAAAACCATTTTTTTTCAACCTCTGAGATCATATTTGGCACTCATGAGCATTAAATATTGGTTTGACACTTGGACAGAGATCGATAGGTCAAATATAGCATAACGGGCACTATGCACATGTAGTTCCCTCTCAGTAGCTGGTCACTGTCTCCACCTCATAATCTCTGGGGCAACAGATAGCGATGGTGACCATTTGTCTGAGTCATTTACTCAGAAACTTCTTTAATAGGGCAATGGTCACTTGAATTAGACTTTTTAAAAACATAGCTTATGCATGTCCAGAACGCTAGGTTAGTGAGAAGGGGAGAGCATTGATGAGTCTTGTGCGCCATTAAAATGCTAACGATGGCCTAATCGCTCAGCCTCTCTGCTCCGTCTGTCGTCTAGACCCACCACACATGCATTCAATTATCACAGCTTTCCCACCCATTTAAGTGAACTTTTCGGCGCTAATTGATAGATTAATCATTTCAGTCAATTTCTACAATGTTTCTGGTATTCTGACCATGCATACATTTGCAAAGCTATTTGCAATCACTTACATGCACCATTAAGCCAATCATTCCAAATGGGGCTGGAGCTGCAACTGAAAGTAGACCAGGATAGTAGATTAATATCTACTTAAAATGCTGTAACAGTGTTCCATCCAGCCCCTCTCCATAGTATACATCATCTTATCAGATCCTCATTGGGCTGTGACTCTTTTGGCTACTTGCAATAACGTTCCTTGGGTACGGGTGGCCAAGATGTTATCAACAGTGAAAAACAACAGTCTGGAAGTATTACATGTGTCAAATCTTTATGAGACAGTAGAAGGCCTTAGAACATAAGCATGTGTGTGAAAAGACAATTAATCTGACTCAATTCAGTTTAGAACTGACGTTCACTGTTACCAATCATGTATTAGCCACTTGTCATTAGATGTAATGACATGTGGACATGTGCACATACAAAAGTGCTTAACGAATGCACTGTTATATGAGCAAAGCAGCCACACAAATGACCCATTTCTCACTCTATCACTATAGGTTACCCTTTTTGCGTATTTCACTTGATTTTGTTAAACCTTTTCGGGAGGGACTTTACACACAAATCTCTTCATGTGTAGTAGTCCAGTACAGGTGCTGTCATATAGATAGCATATTATGAAAAGTTTTATCAGTAATTTCATTCACAAAGTGAGACCTGTATATCGTTAGCTTGATAGCATAATTGCCTAAGTCATTTTTTGGTCAAATTGAGATTTTTGCACAACTTTACTCCCCTACCACTTCTGCATCATCCTGTCTGTCTGCATATGTCATTGGCCAATCACAACACTCATAAAAGTAAAAAAAAAACATAGCTGCCTAAGTCATTCATTTGACTTAGGCAGTTTTACCATTGGACTTAGGCAGTTTTTATACAATCAATTTGACTTAGGCAGATTATGCCTATGACTTAGGCAGTTTTACCATTGGACTTAGGCAGTTTTTATACAAACAATTTGACTTAGGCAGATTATGCCTATGACTTAGGCAGTTTTTCTGCTCTTCTCAGCCATTTTGCATACGTCAAAACTGCCTAAGTCACTTTTATTTGATAAAAAAAATGATGTTCGGTTTTGTTCTTTTTCCAAACTTTTTCTAACATCTACATGAATGTTCTGTGAAAATATCAATAAAAAATATGCATGTGATTTTTAGAAAATGTGTTTTTTCTTGTTTTCCAAAAACACAAAAAAATGACTTAGGCAATTATGCTATCAAGCTAACGATATTATATTCATTCATTACACACAGACTGATATATTTTAAATGTTTATTTTTTTCATTTTGATGATTATAACTGACAACTAATGAAAATCCCAAATTCAGTATCTCTGAAAATTAGAATATTACTTAAGACTGATAATGTCCATAAAATGTTGGCCAACTGAAAAGTATGAACATAAAAAGTATGAGCATGTACAGCAGTCAATACTTAGTTTGGGCTCCTTTTGCCTGAATTTATGCAGCAACATGGATGCGGTGTGGCATGGAGTCGATCAGTGTTTGGCACAGCCCAGGTTGTTTTGATAGTGGCATTTGGCTCTTGTTGGGTCTGGCGTATCGTATCTTCATCTTCACAATACCCCATACATTTTCTATGGGGTTAAGGTCAGACGATTTTGCTGGCCAGTTAAGAACAGGGATATCATGATCCTTAAACCAGGTACTGGTAGCTTTGCCACTGTGTGCAGGTGCCAATTCCTGTTGAAAATGAAATCTCCATCTCTATAAAGTTGGTCAGCAGCAGGAAGCATGAAGTGCTTTAAAACTTCCTGGTAGACGGCTGCATTGACCTTGGACTTAAGAAAATACAGTGGACCAACACCAGCAGATAACATGGCACCCCAAACCATCATTGACTGTGGAAACTTTACACTCAACCTCAAGCAACATGGATTCTGTGTCTCTCCTTTGGTCCTCTAGACTCTGAGACCTTGATCTCCAAAGGACATGCAAAATTAACTTTCATCAGAGAACATAAATCTGGACCACTCAGCAGCAGTCCAGTCCCTTTTGTCTTTAGCCCAGCGCCCTTCTGACGCTGTCTCTTGTTCAAGAGTGGCTTGACACAAGGAATGCGACAGCTGAAACCGATGTCTTGCGTACGTCTGTGCGTGGTGGTTCTTGAAACACTGACTATTAATGTGCTTGGACACAGAGCTCTGTGAACAGCCAACCTCTTTAGCAATGGCCTTTTGTGTCTTGCATCCTTGTTCAAGGTGTCAATGGTCGTCTTCTGGACAACTGTCAGGTCAGCAGTCATCCCCATGATTATGTAGCCTAAAGAACTAGACTGAGAGACCATTTAAAGGCCTTTGCAGGTGTTTTAAGTTAATTAGCTGATTACAGTGTGGCACCAGGTTTCCTCAATATTGAATGATTTCCACAATATTCTAATTTTCTGAGATACTCAATTTGGGGTTTTCAATAGGCGCCAGTTGTAATCATCAATGCTAAAAAAAATAAACACTTGAAATATGTCAGTCTGTGTGAAATAAGTGTATACATTACACACATTTTGAATGGAATTACTGACGTTTTCAAGATATTTTAATTATATGACCAGCACCTGTACATTCAAATAGAAGTTAGTTTAATTAGGGCATAAGTAAAGTACAGTACTAATGCATTTTTTTGTAGAAACTGATAGTTTTAGGTGCACTTTCAGAATATGACAGGATTTTTAAAAAGTTACATCATAAACAATGCACATTTTTAAATCATGTTGATTAAATTAAAGCTCTTATACAGAAATCCCTCATGGCAATATGGCACCCTTCTTCAGACATAAAAACAGCAAAATATCAAACCAAATCTTAAGAGTGGTCTAACAGGGATTGTTTATTCCTGGTCCTTGACAGGATAACCTGGTATTTAACTTTAGAAAACAACTATACATATATTCATTCATATACAGTATATAACATGTATCCATTAATACAGTTCATCTGACATTGATGTTGGCCTCATCTGTTTTCACCGAAGATATGCTTTTATAGTTTGAATTGTCATTTCCACACTATAGCTCCTACTCTCTATATAACTGGCTGCACTATATGCTCATTTAAAAAGCACCTGCCTTCAATATGGTTAACTCATTACAGCTCAAACCCAATTAACTCCCGATTTCCTGAGTGGAACCACTTCAATCAGAACCCTAGCATGGTAAGGTGTATGAAACACAGGGGTCAAACAGGATGCTGAGGCTAAATGAATGTAGTTTTCTATTGGTAAATATCTTTGCTCTTTCCTTATCAGTTGCATTTTTTCACTGCATGAATGCTGCATGTTTACTTTTTGAAGAGAAGTTTTACATCATTTGTTTGTACATCGAGACACTTTTTAAAAAGTATATGTTGTGGCCTGGTAGTTAAGGTAACCGCCTTTGTCATAGCTGCCCCCTGCTCACATGTGTGATGGGTTAAATGCAGAGATTGAAATTCACTGTGTGTACTGTGTGCTGTGATGTGCCATGTGATCACAATGACCAATAGGAATGACTTTCACTTTGAGGCATTAGGCGCGTTCGGGTTACAATGCCGTCTGTTTGCGTTTGTCTGCGTCTGTCTACATACGTCAGCAAGAACTCCGCCTCACAGCATGGGCGGGTGTCGGTCAAGTCGGACACAAGTCTTCAGCTTGCACCACCTGATCTTCGTAGTAGATGACTGAGAGGTCATGTGTTGTGTGTGGGGAACAAGGCGGGGGCGGGCGGTTGTAGTAGGGTGCATTGAGACTTCAAGTCAAGTTAAGTCTTTTTTTTTAATAGCACATTTAAACAAAACAAAAGAGATGTCCCAAAGTGCTGCACAACACAAGGATGAAAAATAACACGGCAAAACCATAACCCGAAGACCATTAATAAGTATAGCCTACTGACACAAAGCAATAAATTAAAAACAAGATTAACAAATACATAAATAAATAAACAGAGCGCTACACAACACACGTGTCCAGACGTCAATGAACTTTAAACCAACCAGAGCAAAGTTGTGTCACCACGGAGGCATTATTTAGACGGTTGTAGACGTGTGGAAGCATCTACAAGCACTTGCACGATTTGTCTACATGCGTCTACATGCGTTTAACTCACATGGATTTTTAGGTCATATGACCTTGTCACGTTTTTGTGACATCACCACGCCTTTCTGGCAAGTCTGACACAAAGTCTAACCATCATGCAACATTTTCATCCCACAATGCATCACTGACTGCAAACGCATGTAGGCGCATGTAAACGTTTACATCAACCCAAACGCGCCTAGTAACTGGAGGTTTGTTATGTTCTGGGGAGAGACTATAACCAACTTATGAATCCCATACCCATTACTTCCAGTGACAGGTTTTTATAGTAGTGTTTTAAATCGATCTCAGCTGGATGTAATGGCTATTTTGTCATGCATGTGTATTTTATGGCTTTTGAGTAGTGTCTAAAAGCAAAATTTGTTTTAGATGTATGCTAACATAATTGGTAAATACCACCAACTGAATCAACTGGTATCAATATAATGCTCAAAATATGAAATACAGTAGACACTAACAAACCTTGTGGAAGCATGATCATGGTGCATGAGATAAACCTGTGGACACAAACCTGAAAGTGTGAAATTGTGAGGGAGAGACAAAGAGAAAATCTAAAGTGAATGTAATTAACTTTTTTAAAGTGAGTAAAAGGGCAAACCAGCACTGAAAAGACAGTACTGAAAATTATCCTCAGGGTTTCCTTAGTTTCTTGTTCTTGTGAATGGCTACTGTGATTTAAGCTCCCATAGGGAATTAGAGCAGGGTCTACTTTTATGTTTAGACATATCAGTATTACTTTCAGGGCAACCTTGGTGTTTGGGAATGAAATGCAGTTGTTCACAGTAATGTGCATTTTCCATGGTGTGTGTGTGTTCCTCATTGGATTTTTAAATTTGTTTCCTCAAAAGATTTTTAGGAGGTATCTTTGATCAAACTGAGTCATGATTGAATAATCATAAAGTGACATCAAGATCTTCTGAATTATCAAGGGTGCATTTGTTGATTACTAGTGATAGTGATATTGATTTACAAGAAATTAGCTCAAAGACAAGAGAAGTAAAAGCATAAGACCCAGTACTCTGAAGTGTTTCATTTTATGACGATCCATTATGATGCATCAACTACAAGCCAATTCCTGAAGGCCACCTTTTGGCCCTAATATCCTACCTTATCTCAACATTTCTATTATCTTTTTTCCCAAGGGGGCTGAGTAACGCAGAGAACTAGAGTGAGGCTCCAAGCAAATTATACAGCTAGTGGGTAAATTCCATGGCAACGAAACCTTGATCCGAGTGTTCCTCACAACCTAAGAGTCGGTTCAAGACAGTTCAAGACACTACGAGATTACATATGTGACAGTTTGGGGGTAGGGAGAGTAGGTAGGGGTTTTGAAGTAAGCAACCAGGCAGCAAAGGAATGCAGAAGGTGGTAATTAGTTCAGCTGTGACCAGGCCATGACTGATACCTGGTAGTATCCAAAAACATCGAGTCACCTTCACCAAAAAAACCCATCTCTCTTTCAAGCCGCCTAACCACATTTAAGTTGGGCATTCCATTGAATGCCACTTTCTCAAAGCCTTTCAGATATCAGGCTGTAAGCTCAGTTGTCATCACGGGCTAATCCTGTTCACTGAAATGATGTTTACTGTTAATTAAAGTGGAATGCAATTAAAATATTAACTGGATTCCGAATGCATTTCATTATTACTATGCTCACGCACAAGAATGACCCTTTTTTCTGCCGCTCTGATGGGAGTTTTCAGAGGTGAAGGTGACCTGGAATGCAACTCCGAAAGCAATCAGAAACAAATTGCTCAACGTTGCGTCAGGGCTCTCCAGCAGTAATCAGCGACAGGGACACAGCCTAGTGTGCAGTGTGCACTGGAAGGCAATGTAAATGGTACACAAATACCGATAAATTACAGCATGTATGCTGGCGGCATGCTGACTCTATCATTTACCAGACTTGTGCACTGAAATATTTCCTCTTTAAGTGTATGGGTGATGGCTCTTGGCTAAAAGGCAGTGGTGCTGGTGCTGCAAACAGCTTTTAGAGAGGCTTATGTGTGTGTTTACTTTAGCATAGAGATCCATGCTGATGTTAGTGGGACATGTTCACCTTTTTGTAAGAATACTCCTGACAGGCAAAAGAGTGAATCAAAGAGGGGGAAAATAGATATTTATGCACAAATGTGCAGGGCCTTTGATGAAGAACATTTAGGCTGCCATCTTTTGATGTCTTTGATATTGATGGGGAGGAGGAAAGGAGGGGGTGAAGTAAGTAAAATCCCAAGTAAAATCCTTATTTTACTTCTTAACTAATTTTTAAGGTAGTGAAAAAAGCAAGTTAATTACCTTCATTTTAATATGCTTCACTCTTTGCTTTTTGTTGATTGTGTACTGAAGAATGGGGACTTTGTCGCTGGTGACTGTGTTATCAGCAGACTCAGTGGGAAAGTTCCATTATAACAGCACAATTTTGGCAGGAGAATCATTTACTTACGTTTGAGAATACACAAGTCAGTGTTGCAAATTAGAAACCAAAATGTGGTGCTGATCAGTCAAGGTATCAAATGAACAAAGCAAGGCCAAAAACCCTGTGCAGAGGAGAGAAGACATGTTGCTAGAACAAACTGGCCTTTTTAACTGGTCCCCAATCAGGCACACCTGTAGCAATGGAACAGAGAGCACACAAATAGACACGATTACAAATAAGGCAATCAAACAGACCTGCTAGGGTTGCTACACCTCCACTCCCTTAAAACGGGAGCCCACCCTAGTGTTATTCTGTAACTAGCAAAACAAACAAAAGCTTGTTATACTCGTTACACCATGACTCTAAAATGTCAGGTAGGGGGTAACAAGTGTCACTACTGTGAGGGGGGCACACTGTAGGAGTGACTTCTCCATACTGGTGTTGCAATAGTTGTAAGATTTCTCAATAACAAATCCAACAGAGTAGCCAATACTCCAATATAGTCTGGACTTTGGGTAGTTCTTTATACTGGAATTGCATTCCAATCATAACTTGATCCATCAAGGCATGGTAGATGCCAAATTGAGATCTCTCAGTTTGAATGTACATACACTCATTACATATCTATAAACTTATCTCAAAGTCTTTCTCTAAATGTCTCTGGAGTTATTAAAAGTTGTTGACTACAGTTGTCAAGCAAATACTTGAGGAGTACATTGAAAAAAAATCAATGCAACTACTGATAGTGGGAGTAACGTGAAAAATGTGATTTTGTGACAATGCCTGTTTTTCCCGTGGACTCCATTTTGGTTTAGGTATACAAATCTTGCTGTACTCTGTTCTATAAATGTACATTGCTTTTAAAACTAGCAAGTAAGTGCAGAAGCGCTAAAGAAAAAGCTAGGCTCCCTTGCTAATGTGCTGTTTGGCATGTGGCACACACTCACTCACAGCAAAGCAGCTTAATTCCTAACCTCGAGGGCAAATTAATTTGGAAAGTTTGATACAGTCTTCCTGAAATACTTTGATACGAAATGTTAGGCTTGACATATGCCTCTCTAAATTCACAACCAGTGTTGCGTGTGTGAGCATTTGGGCGTGTATGTGTGTTTACTTGTGTGTGTGTGTGCGCATGTATTTATGTGCGTATGTGTGTGTGCCAGAGAGAAAGAGCGATGGATAGAGAGAGGCACATGTGTGTGCACTTCTATGTGCTTGTGTGTGTGTTCATTTGTCAGGGCAGTGAGCCGGTTTACGTGTGAGCTGGCGAGAGAAACATCACAATTAGAGATTGGGGGGAACTTGCCTGTGCTGATTTGAATGCCAGGCTACATTCCAGACATGAAAAAATAAATGTGGGAACACTGTGAGTATTTAAACACTGGCACCAATGCAAATTGGCAATTTCTTCCATGGGTGATTGCCATTTTGGCCACATGGGCCAAGATTTCGCCCAGGGATTTGCTGTAGTTTAATTAGGAAGTGGAAGGGTGAAAGTTGCCCATGTTAATTCCCGCTAAGGTCAACAAGGTAATCTGGTGTAGCAGCTTACGCTAAACTTGTTTCATGTTCCATCCGCATTTTCATTACTTTATTTTTTCCCCGCTTCCTTTTTTATTCTTTGTTTATTGTCAGCCTTAATTGAACACATTCAGCCCGACTAATTAAACACCCACTGTGCAAAATGTGGAGGGCAACAGATTTTTCTCTTGGCCAGTCTGCAGCCATTTTAATTTGGTTGCCGGCATGGATGTTGTGTTCTGCACAGGTGCTTTGTTGAGTAAGGGTTTGTTTGCAAAGATTTTAAAACATTTTAATTGTGCATTAAGCTAATTCAAGTGCACTGCACATGTTACCAGCAATATACATGTCTTTGCTACTTAGACTCTAAAAAAAACTTTTATATAAAGAAATCTTGTTTCTCAGTGTGTTGACTAACAAGGGAAAACAGCTTTAATTTCCTACAGAAGTGCTTATTAGTTCTGATGCAACTGCTGTCTGCCAGTCTCAACCTCCTTTTCACATACTTGTGGCCTTTGCAACATTTGTGTACTTCAGGTATGTAACAAGGTCATCTCAAACATCATAAAACACAACAGAACAACAAAAGTCTCACTAAGTAGTAACTAAGTAGTATCATTTGAATCTTCACTCAGAGAGCATGGAACTGTATCTTCTGAAAGACTCATGCAAAATGCATATTAAAAACAATAATAAAAAAAACAACAGGCCTGGTAGCTACAGAGAAAGAGTTGGCAACGGAATATTAAAAATATTGCTGATGGTGCATGCATGATTTATAACACAACAAAGCACAGATCATGCTATTGGAAAAACTGCATGCAAAAACAAATTTGGCCTTAGTCCCATCAGTTAAACTGGCCTTTATTGCCATGCATAATACCAAAACAAAGACAACAGCAGTCACACTCTACCCCCGCAGACTGAAAGAGATGCCTACACTTGCATGGCCTAATTGCTATCTCTTGGGCTTTTGAGAGCTTATCTTGCACAAAAAAGGGAAACCGTATCTGTGCACCTCATTAAAGGAGATCAATGGTGATCCCTGGACCTGATTGCTGATGCACCCAAAGATATGACACAGAGCTGCTCCGCGGGGCTGGAGCTGATGGAGGGTTCTTTGGTTGCCCACTGCCCTGCCCGGAGCAGGGGGACCAATACCCCTGCCTGGGACACTGACAGTCATTCCAATTTGAACTGCTACCCCACACACACACGCAGGCACACACACACACACACACACGCGCGCGCGCACACACACATGCATGCACGCACACGCACACGCACACACACACACACATACACACACACACACACATGCAGACACACAGACACACAATGAACAATGTTCTGATAGTTACATTTACTGCATTCATACATAAGTATATATAAATATCATTTTTATAGCATTGTTTCTATCCATAAATTTCCATGCAAACTTTTTCTACTTGTTTTCTTTTGAAAACAAAGTACATTTGCAGTACATTGCCCACAGACATCCACATAGACAGGACTGTTGAGGTAATTCTGTCACAAATACAAGCATATGGCTACTTACATATTCAATTGTCACCACACACTCAACTTCACCCTGACCTGCAGTCAGAGGCCCCGGCTCTTGTACCGAGTAGGCTAATTTGCCCAGATGCCCCTGTGGTTTGGTATATTATATGGTCTGGTATGAAGAGCGAGGTCCCCAAAGCCTAGAGTCTGTCCCCAGCGCTGTGCACTTGAACCAAATCACCTCAGGTGTACTGCACTATTGATTTGCATCTCTGTGAGAGCTCTCCAGTGGAGCCCTGCCCCCCCCCTCCTCCTCTTCCTGCTCCCCCAGCACTCCCTCCCTGACTATTTCATCCTATCCCATCTCTCCCTGACTCCCTATGAGACACACACATACGCACACCCACACACACATACACATACATATTATACACAAACACACACACACGCACACACACACACACACACACACACACACACACACAAACAAGCACACGCATGCACACACACACACACAGACACACACACACACACACACACACACACACAAACAAGCACACGCATGCACACACACACACACACACACACAAACAAGTACACACACACACACACACACACAATCACACATGTCACACCAGGCAGCTTATTATAGCAGGACTTGCTGTGCTGGAGCTGGAACTGGAGTGGGCGGGCTTGACGCCTAATGTATGTGGGGGTTATAAATGTTTATTGGTCTGAGGCATGCTTTCAAAACACATCACCAGGAGAGAAAGAGAGTCAGCCCGAGATTGCTTCCTCTGAGGTTGAATATTGGATTTTGTTTGCGAAATGTCAATGGAGGGCTCCCAATCATTAGACGGAATATATTCATTTCCCCTCCCGGCGACGCTAAGGTCCCCCCTTCGTGGTGTTCTCCCACTCACTGTGTCAAGACCTTCATGATCATCATTGTTTGTCATCATTCTTTGGTCACACAGTCTATCTTGCGAAAGCCTGAGAGGGTGGTTTTCCGCGTATAATAAATTTGGACTATCTAGCAGGCGTGATTTTCAAAAGTGATGGGTGATGAGTCTATGATCTGGGTTGACTTCGATCCGTGCCTTCATGCTCAGCAAAATAGACAGTTGGATTTATAGCCCACATTAACGGAAGTCCATGGATCACTTTCGTTCCAGCGCTAATCTCATCATGTTGATTCATTTGAAATGTACACATGATGGAAACTCTGTGGTAATTCCAATGCCTTCAAGGAAAGAAAGACTATGTAAAAATACACTACTGGAACATATATATAAATGGGCTTGAAGTCACTTTTTCTGAGATATGCCCGAAAGCTTTCCGTTATCTAGAATGCGGGGCATTTTTAGAAGTATTACTGAAAAGAAACAATATTACAGCTGGTTTGATGAAATTGTCTGTCATATTACAAGTGACATGCAAGAAGGAACATCTACTGTTTAGATAAGCAACCAAGCTATTGGCTTTTGTCTAGATAAAAGGAACTTCTCTGTCTGATGCTGCGCATTCTATTGCATTTTTTTCATTAAATCGTGAAACCTTTCATACTGCACAACTGATTATGGTCTTAGACTTTCACTTTTATATAATTTGTTTTTATATCCTTCCCAGCATAACTAATTCAATGAACATCACTGATTCACTAGCATGCACAGTAATCACTCTTTGCTCTTTCTCTCCCTCCTCATGTATCAATTTATCATGATACGAGACTCAGGATTCCTTTCATAAAATCAGTCGTTTTTCGTCAGGGCTTTATCTGCAATAAGACTGACGATGATGCTACCACAACCAACTCTGAAATCTGACAAGGCCTTTAGGCATTTTCTCTAAAGTTTATTTAATGAAAAATTTCCAAAGGCCCATTCCTCTCCCTGGTTACAGCAGTGATAAAATTCCGCTCCCAGCTATTTCCACCTCTGCCCATATTGAAGTTAATTTCAGCTAGTGGGTATTCTCAGAAGCTACCACAGCAGCAGCAACAACAACAAAAACATCAGTGTGAGAATATGTTTGCACCAAAAAGGAACTCTGAATAGCTGTGAAATGACTTGGGGCAAGAGGCTATGAGATCGCCCCTCAGCAATGATAGAAGACAGTCTCTTTTAGAGGAAAAAGGGCACAGCTGTAGACCTTGGCTGTCAGAGTTTAAGGGCTCTGGGCTATGGTGTAAACTAATCTGTCCAGCTTGGAGGCCTACAATACCCGTGTTTGTCAAGCAGGCATCTGCTTTTAAAAACAGCAGCCTTTCCCTAACCAGAAGGCATAGTACACAAGCAAGCCTGACGAACAAGGGAGATCCTACTTCACTCAGGTGCTGCTGACAGATGAGGAAAATCATCAGCCATAACACCCTCCAGCCCACACTGCTTAATATTTGTTTCTCCCTCTCTTTTAGGTCCAGAAGAGATGAAATGTTATTTCCTCTAATTTTTCATGGCTTGGAATAAATATCTCGCCACATTTCGGAAGTGTTGATAAAAAGAGTGGGCTTTGACTGATTGCATATCTCCTACTGGGGCTTTGCCTTGAAATATATGAATAATATTCAGTGTGTTGAAAGATTATATATCTAAAATTCAATATCATGCTCAGTCTGTTGCAATAATGCATGCGTATTGAGTAATGAGGCGACATTGCCTCCATCTTATTTTAATTACTATGTGAATATTACACTGAAATGCTACTGGTTGGTGTCATGAAAATATTGCTGTACTATAGCAAAACATGTGCTGGAATGAGGGCTGTAGGATGAAGCTCTGGGTTGTATACACAAGTAGTTTCTGTTGGCCCCGCTTTCCATTCTATACTTCTCTTGCATCTGGCTTATTCTAGCCCCATACTGCCTTTGGGGGACCTGGGCAGTCAGTCCCACTTTTCCCTCTTCTTCGATGCCCATGGCTGGAGTTATGTTAAAGCCATGTGTTTTCTGGAATTGTACTATTATTTCAAGTTTATTACATTAAAAGTGTGAAGACAAAAAGAGCACACTGGACTAGAGTCTGGTGGCTACAGATGCTCATAATGTGCCCTTATAGGCACAGTCACAGATGCCTGAATTTAGCTGTGTGACAATGGGTTGCCCACACGAAGCCTTCACAACCCTTATGAGTGTAATCTGGAGAACTTGGGAGAACAGACAAACCCCATTGCACATCTGCTGATGTTCCACTGGTCTTTCCAAATGAATTGCTGGACGCAAAGGCACTCCATTCAAACGTGCAACGAGAGCACTAATGGGCTTCAGAGTGGTTCTGGGGCCTCAGACAAGAGTCTCAGCACATCAGGGTTTATTTCACACAACTCAGGCTGTCGCCCACCACATTAGCACCTATTAGCTTAGTTTATTACCGGCGAATCACGAGGGTATATCATCGTGGCCCTTTTGCACTAGAGCTGGTCGTGACACTGGCCACAGACAATGGGGATTATTCTATTTTATTTCCTCGTACTGTGGAATATTTCTTCACATGCTTAATCACACTGAGTAAAACCAAGTTAATTTGGAAACTGTGTTAATCAGACATCTGAATGCATAGAGGAAATAAAGACTTGTTCTAGACATTGCCATACACAATTAACCATCTGTTATGGTGGATATATCACTCCTGCCCTAGAGACTGTTACCACTGCAGGCATTCACTCTGTGGAGTCCACACTCTGTATTGGCCACAACAAGTAGCCTACAATTCAAGCCAGAATAAAGCATCCTGTAAGTGCAAGTTGTACATGTTTTCTTTCTTTTTTTAATGCCTTATAAAAAGGAGCTTAGGAAATGATTGATATACTACATTATATGTATACTACATTGACATACCATATGTTTTTTAGAAATTATGCATAGAATTTATTTATTCTAGAACAACAACGAGATGAAATGGAATAAATATTGTCAGCAGGATGAAATCTCATGTTTATTGATTTTTCATGTTTAATATGAGATTAAAGGGGAGATATGAATACAATCTGATGCTTTTTGCTAAGCATTAGAGGAAGTACATTTAAACATACTTCCTCTGTTACTTTTGTAAGGCAGTTTCAGTGTTTTCACAATAAAACAAATATAACTTGTCTATCATGAGAAAAGTGTTCAAAGCTGTTGGGTAAGTAATAAGATTACTTTGATAGAATTTTTAATAAAATTCTTCATCTCGTCTTTGTCTCAACACTCATAGAAGTTTATGATAAGCACCTGTGATTAAAGAGATCCATATATGAGAGTTATAACAAAGGTCACATCTTGGTCTGTGGAGCCATCCAGTTTGCATCTTTGAGAACTAAAAAATACATTAGGTACACCTCACCACTGTACCCCAACCCAAATTGTAGCATACTTACAGTAATTAACCAAACTGGTGTAGGTAGGTAGGTAAGATTTTTACAAAAATAGGCCTTCATTGCAGGGATGATATGTTTGTGCTGACCATTGACATGGACCTGATGCACTTTTTCTTCCCAGTAGCCAGGCCCGACCGCATTGGCCCTTGCAGATCTTTAGTACCACCAAGTGGTTAAAAGGAGAACATCACCCTACTTATTCAGCTACCATACCCACTGCCTGTGATTGTATACAGTGGAAAAGTCAAGAATTCCAGCAAGCAAACTAAGTTGTGTTTCCTTTTTCAAAACCATAATACACAGCCATGTTTTGCCCAGAGTATCTAATTCCTAAGCCTGGAAAATTTGCATATAGGCTTATCTTTTAGCTGACCAAATACTTCTCAAACCGCTGACCATTTCTGTGACTGTCTTTTCTTTTCAGTAGCCTTCATTGCATGACTATGCTGATACAACACACCACAGCACAGCACATTATAATCACAGTTTTAGAGGAAGGAGATAACAGACCATGTGGCATTTGCATTGCTGCATGTATCATGTTTTTACAAATGGAATTACTATAGGGTGTTAGGATATAGCTACAATGGGCTGAACTGAGATTCAAACTTTAAAACTACTACTACTTATGGCATTTTTTATGTTGCTGAGCCACATCACTCTTATTTTGTGTACATCACCGTGTGTTTTAGTCTGTTAGTGTGCATGGTGTTAGTGGGAATGTTTTATGAATGAGAATGAATTAACATTTTATTCAGAATTTAATTAGTTTTAAAATGTAGCTGTGTTTCCCTGCAGCTTGTATTACTGTTATCTAATTTGTTATCTCTCTCTCTCTTTCTCTCTCTCTCTCCGAGTAGATGTGCTTAGGCCTAATTAAGTGGGGTAGTCCCCTGTCTGCTAATGTAGACTATTTTAATAGTAGACTATTTAACTATTTTCTGACTCAAGACTGCTAGGTATTGCTGAACAGAAAAGGACTTTAGCAGCAGACTAGGGATAAGATCCAGTGCAATTTGGGCAAACACTTTGCAATTTGAGATTTGAGGAAATGAGGGAGAATCCTGTGGAATAGCCCAGGCTACTTCAGTAACAAAAACTTTTTGACATTGATCAAATGCCTTAAAGGCTAACTTAATTCTGCAGGGGGCTGCATCATTGATAAATACAAGTAAGCCATACATTTAGCATTAAATAAACCATTTATAAATTGTTAATCGGCACATTCAATCGATGAACTCACGGGCAGGACCTCCCGCGACCCTCGCGAATGTGCTCGATCGCTAAAGCAGGGAGAAGTTACGCATGCGTACTTCGATTTTAGACAGGCGCGTAGTGGTGGTTCCCACCAAAACAAGGAGGTAGTTTTGACGATGACAACAACCTTTGTAATGGCTTAGAATCGTAAAAATGACAAGGCATCTCACTTTAACTCGTGAGATAAGGATATGTAAACAAATGTATCAGCCCGCAAGTATGTGATTTTGACCGTGGACGATGTTGTGGTGAGACACAAGTTTGCTAACTAGCCAGTGAGGTCGCTAACTAGGCAACGTTATTATCCAGCAAAGTAAGTTATACTTTGTACTCAGCGTGTTGTGAATTATGGGTTGTATTGTTGCTCACATTATTATATTCTCGTACTGTGTCAGCACGTAAAATCTGGAAAATACGTTAAATGCTAGACAAGCTAACATAGCTTAATCTTGATTTACTGCATGGCCATCCCACTTTCTTTCTTTCCGAGTTTAGCTTGTATGCTTGTAGAAGTGGGTAAACTACGCTAATGTTAGCGCTTAATAATGCAAATTACGGGTGTATTTTCCACTTTGATGATGGGGAGACTGCACTGTAGAAAGATTAGGCAATTTTAGAGTACTGTCATACATTGAGCAAGTTTTCGGAATCTTGACGTAGTAGTTGACGTTTCAGGCGGAAGCGTTAGCTAGTAGAAGCCAGCAACTAGACATATGTACATCTATATATGTCTATGGAAGCAACTGCACTGGCCTATAAGATTTGCCTGCAAGTGCCTAACTCCCGCATCCTCACATCAAGTCGTAAAAAATTCTTACCACGAAAAAAAATCTAACCATGATGCTAATCTAACAGAATGCATCCCTGACTGTGGTCGGCTGCATACCTGTTTATCAAGATGAATACGGCTAATGGGATGGGCCTTCCACTGTTTACTATTACAATGTTTATCCGAATACGGCGGTAACACGCTAGCGAGATCTCAAGTGTTTTGTTGATGTTGCAGGTTCTGCCAATTCGAAAGACGTGATTTGAGCAGAATTTTGGGTCTTCATTGAGCTGGTACAATGAAGCTTCAGTGTGATGTCGAAGTAATTAATCGGATGTTGCCTACGTTTGGGATGAAGAATCGAGGCAAAGGAGCAAGGGCAGTGTTGTCTATTGGAAGACACGTGGACAAGACAACACAGCGGAGTAACATTTATCTGTTGATTTGTACAGCGAAAGACAGAGCTGGCTCAAAATACAAGGTTGGTAGGGAGTCCGCTTGTGCGCCAGATTTGTGCCCATTTAGCGGCATTGTTTATTGTGTATAGAAGTGTTTATTGTCTGCATTTTCAGTTTGTTTTAACATTGCGCTGTTTGAATAGCAAAAACGTATTTTAACTGCGTTAAAGGTTGACTGCTTCTACTTTTAAGGCATCTACCCCTGAACCCATGACTTCTAATGACGCACAATGACACAATTAACCCCAAGATATTGATCTCTAGTCATGCCAGCTAGCTTATGTTCAAATTTGGCAACATGTTGCATTGTCACCTTTCGTTTAGTTAATATCAAGTTACATCCAAAGTCAGTCAAATAAGGAAAGGAGTCACTAAATGACTGAAGGTGAGTTACTGCTGTTAAACTGCATCTAACCTGATTTGTGATCTGTGGGTCCCATAGCTGAAGGAGAACATTGAGAAGTTCTTCACAATGTTCATGGATGAAGGCAAAGCCACTGTAAGACTGAAGGAACCGGCTGTTGACATCTGTTTAAGCAAGGTAATGTATTAGTGCTGCACTTCAGGAACTCATAACCCCCTCTATGTCGGATTAAAGAAGGGATGTGAAGGGGGAAAAAAAACTCGATGGAAAAAAACAGACAAGTTGAAGCTCAGTGACTCATTGTGGCATTTCATCAGTTTCTTGACATGAATAGAGGACATGTTATTGTAACCTTCAACTGCTTCTTTCAACATAGAGCAGTGGTGTGTTTACATTTTTGTCATTCTTTGTCACCTGCCCGTTGTCACCGCCTTATTCCTGTAAACAAGGCCACAGCACATAGCAGTTGTCACCTGCGCTTTCTGAAGCAGTAGACGTAACCGTTTGATTAGGCTGAACAGAACAGGTGATTAAGTGATACGCCTGGTTAGTTGTCCCAGATGTAGTTGTAAACCAGTTAGTAGAAGAGCACAGAGCTTCATTCTCTTAACTAGAGAAATGGCAATGCGCTCATCTTCTATCAGGTTTACAACTACCTTTAGGTAAAAAAAAAAACAGGGTTGTTACTTAACCACAATTGTAGTATGGAATGAGGCATGTAACAACAGGTTCGGCAGAAAGCCTGAGACGTGAGCAGTGATGCATTCAGATAGTGGAGTCTGGTCATTGTTTCTCTGGGTGAGCTGGGGCCGTGCTTGAGCTCCGCTGACCTTTCCCCCAGTTCCCAGCGTGTGTTTGGTCTCTATCACTGGTGATGGTGATGGCATGTTGTTCCCCCCTGTATCAGTGCCATTGGTAACCTTGTCATAGTGCTGTCGCATTGATAGTTTTATAGGATGTGTGTACCGAAAAGATTTGGTAACCCCACAGTCATTCTAACATTTTAAAATGTTATTACCACAACAATGTGATGAATTGGTGAATTGTTTATGGTACACTGCTGTGAAACTTTTGTCTTTTGATGCAGTTGTATCCATCTGATCCATGGCCATTTTATGAAGGACTTAAAATTAGCTAGCTCTGGTGGGTGGTATTCAGGTCTAAATAGTTAATAATTTTGTCCATATGTCATTACAGATTGCAACCCTGCTTGCTTTTTGTAAAGGCAAAGAACATTTATGTTTATGGGAATGGTGTACTATAGAACTGCAGGCCATTTAAACAGAAAGAAATGTTAGTTTTTGTTGGAGAAAAGGCACGTGCACTTGCACTTGTTTTTCCTCTCTTCTCACTCTCTTTGTGACTTTTGTGATGCAAAATGTTCTTTTGCTTTTATGCAAAATCCGTAAAGTAACCTCATTGCGACATTGTTCCTCCAGGCTGATGCCAACAGTCTCAAGAACTTCCTTTCTGCCGCGCGTCTAGCTCACAGAGGAAGTGATGCAGACACCATGCCTCTCTCCACCCTGATGCCGGTGCGCGCACGTGATGTGGAAAAGCCCAAGAAGAAACTGGTCATCGTTTCCAAAAAGGACTACCCGCTCACCTCCAACTTCCCCTACTCCCTGGAGCACCTGCAGGTGTCCTACTGCAAGCTGTCCCGTGTGGACATGCGCATGCTCTCGCTCAAACTGCTCCGCAAGCTGGACCTTAGCCACAACCACATCAAGAAACTGCCGGCCACCATCGGCGACCTGGGCTCACTGGCCGAGCTGGTGCTGCACAACAACCACCTGGAGGCCTTCAGTGTGGCCCTGTGCCTCTCCAGCCTCCAGCGCACGCTGCAGCACCTGGACCTCAGCCAGAACCGGCTCCAGACCCTGCCTGCCGAGCTGTGCCAGCTGCGTGAGCTGGTCAACCTCAAGCTGGACGACAACAAGCTGACACGCCTGCCCATCCGCGTCGGTGAACTGACGAAGCTGCGGTACCTCTCCGCCGCGCACAACCAGCTGGCGTTTCTGCCCAGTGACTTTCGGAAGCTCTCGCTGGACAACCTAGACCTGTTCGGCAACCCGTTCACACAGCCTAATCCCTTTGACCACACCATCCAGCTCAAATTCCCCCTCACGCTGCAGGAATTAGCTTCCAGGGCTGTTGTCAATCTCAGGTGAGGACTATATCACTTTTGACCATTCTTGTTTATTTTTTAAATCTCAAAACAAGCTACATATAAAATGTCATTTTTCTGTTGTATACAATGAACATATTAAGCCCCAGGGAAAATGTGTCTTTTGGTATTCAAGTCTTAGTGTAAGGTATTTTTGCTGATGACGAATAACCAACAATTTTGACCAAGACCAAAAGTTCTACCATAATACATAGAGAAAACATAGCTCAAGGCAATGCCTGGAAGGCACCTGGGTCTTGTTTTGCCTCTTTACTGAAAGTTTGGTGGTTTTGTTTGCCACACAGCGGTCTTTTGAGAGCAAACTGTTTATTCTTGATCTGTAATGAAAATGTATAACCAAAGGCTGTTTCTATTGACACACCTTTGTGTGTGTGTGTGTGTGTGTGTGTTTGACAGAATCCCTTATGGACCTCAAAGCATCCCTTTTCATCTGTGCCCTGAGCTGGACGCGGCCAAGGTGTGCGACTGTGGTCGTGCCTGCCTGGACTCCTTCATCCAGACGTCAGTCAGCATGAACCTGCACCTGGTGTCCCATACGGTGGTCCTGGTGGACGATATGGGCGGCACCGAGGCACCTGTGCAACGCCACTTCTGCTCGCTCATGTGCTACTGCGAGTTCCTCGACAACTGTGTGCAGAGAGGGGTCAGATGATGGCTTTTTGTTTTATTCTGTTTTTGTTTTTAAATCCAAAACAGTTGTTTCTGCTGGACCCTAGCTTTTTTTGGCACCTAGCCAGCTTGGGGATATCAGCCTGTTTGGATATGGACATAGGAGGGTCTCTGATCACTAATTTATAACACTGGCCCTGGACAGTATGCTTTTTGTATTTGGTTGACACAATATGTCCATCACTTTCAAGCCAGTATTGAAAGGTCAGAGTTTAGAGCCTAAGGTGGCAATTAAGGGTGTTTTTTATGTTGTATGTGTGCCGTCTATTTACTGTTGTTGGTTTGAAAGTTGGGTGCACTTGAAACTGATATTTAGCACTCCATTACCATACTTGAGTGGAATGAGAGTGGAAAACGTTTTTTTTTACTTGTAGTGATTTATATGCTTGAATGAATAATGAATTTCAAATAAATACAAAAAACGTCTGACAAAATACTGCATAGTAATTTAGCTTTTTGTATTGACTATAAACAGCACAGGACAGCCATAGACATACAACATATAGAGGTGAACTAATATCCACAACTGTGGGGTAGGAAACAAAAAAATCTTTGAAGAAATAAGGCTAAGCAAATATTGTGACTTCACCTGAGCAAGCTAAACGAAAGGCCTAAACATCACAGCCCTGAATTATTGGTTGACAAATACACTAAGACACAAAAGGATTTTCTCTTTAACCATGTAAATGACTAAGTCTCTGTCACGTTGCATGGTATGAACTCAATCAGATGTGAAACAGCAGACCTGACAGGCTTATCAAATATCATTCAAATATCTCAGTACTTTAGTCCAGCTCATACAGAAGTGAATTCTGAAAGACAAAAGCGGAGGATGTTGTGTGATCACTGATGACGACCTCAGTCCCATCCTCAGGGTTCAGTTCCCGTAGAACTACTTCTGGCTGCTTCCGCTGCATGTCACCACTGCTCTGTTCATTAGGCAAGTCGTCCTCGTCCACTTCCTCTTCCTCTGCCTCTGCCATGGAAACAATTTCGCTGAATCTCACTGTCTTTTTGTTCTGAAAATTATCTGTTTTGACACTGTTGGAGCCACTACTTGTGTCTGATTTGTCATATGTGCCTGGGGCTTTCTCCTGTGAGGCACTGTCATTCATATGATAAAGGGTCTGCGAGTCGGCCATGTTGGGTGACTGCTGAGATGCTACACTGGAGTCTACTTGTGAACCTTTTTCCTCAACATCCATGGCAGACTCATCTGTGCATTCCGCACAATGTGCTTTCCCTTCAACAGTGACATTGTTTGCGATCTTTTCCAGTGTGTCATCTATTATTGAGGTCACTGTGGCATCTGTGACTGTGTCCACCTTCAAAACAGTGTTAATGGCATCAGTAAAAACAAAAGACAAAGCATGAACAGAACATGAATGGCTGCTTTAGGAAGTGGAATAGTGAGCTACTTACCTCCTCATTTGTGGTTCCTATTTCATATACAGATTCCTCTTCAGTATTAACAGTGGAGGATTCAGTTATTGTAAGATCGGGGGGCAAAGAGGTACATTCTTGGACGTCTAAGGAAGATCTGTACCACTCTTGTTCATTAAATCTTAACTCTGTTACAGTGCCACAGTCTGAATCAGTTGCCCAGTCTGCACACTGAACATGTAAGCCAGATGGTTCAGCATCAGTCTTGTCAGATGTTTGCTGGCATGCCTGTGAGCCATCTTCAGCCGTAGGGCTCTCTGCAGCTAAAGATGGCTCTTTAAGTGGCAGAACTGGCAGTGTGACAACCAGTTGTTTCTTTTGCTTGTTGAATTTAGCGCGTCCTTTGTTTTCATCCACAGGGTATGACAGGTGTAACTCTAGCAGGTAGGCAGGCCTACTGGATCTCAAAACAACCTGTTTTTCAGACACGTCCAGTTCAGCATCCGCTGCACACCTGAGCAATGGCAGATCGATGGTAATAACAATGTCTCTAGGGCGTGGACTGGGTGCAGAGTCTCTGGAGCACCTGTAGTCTTGTAAGTCAACGACTGACCTGTACTTTATATTGTACTTTGGTTCTGTGGGTCGCTCCTCTAAACCGCAAGTTTGCGCGGTTTCGGTATTTGTAGGCCTAGTTTGTATTGACTGATCGTCAGCCAGACTTTTCTCACCGCTGTTTGATACTGATGAAGCCTTGATGTCATATGGGTAAGGGAATGCGAGAGGGTCGTTTTTGTCCGTAGCTTTTTGTTTGGTCGGTATTCCAGCTGTTTGCCTCCGTATCACACTTGCATGAGGCACGCCTTTGTATTTTGTCTTCAATACCCTCGCATTCTTTCTGTCAAACTTGACCTTGAAAGACTCTTGTATTCCATCAAACGCTGTGCTGTCGACAAGTTCCATGAATCTGGCATTTTTACTTGCCATGTGAAGAGTGTCGGGATTGAAAACTACATCATATATCATACACTTATTTCCGTTCGAGTCCACATCTGGTCTTCCTGGTGCAAGACTGTATGGAAGTGACCAATTTAGACCTCTTCGTCCATCTTCACCTGTGCAGGCTGCACACTCTGGTGTCCGGATCAGTTCATTTGAACAGATATTGATGAAACACTTCTGCTTACCGTCGCTAGTTTTAAGAGCACGAAAAGGCTTGGGGTGAAGAAACTGAACGTCCATGCCCCTCTCTTGTTCCAACAACTTAATTTCTTCCTCATATCTTCTCCTGTTTTCTGGATCGGAAATTTCCTCTGCGTATTCATGCAACAGTTTTCGGAACGTCTCGTCCTTCATAGCTTTACTTAGACGTCCTATTTCGTCAGATGTCAAATTCATCTCTTCGAGTTTAGAGCCAAATTCCATCGTGTTTGTGTAGCCTAGATGTCACCTAGTAGTTAGCTGCACTCGACTAACACTTTTCTACTAGTAGGATCGAATTATTAACCACGAAGAAAATATCAAGCCGATAACCCGAGTCAGTAATACCACACCAAATCGGTTATTTAGTATTTAAGTCATATGAACAGGTCTTTGCTTCATATAAATGATTTAGCCACTACCAAAGTAGGAAGTTGAATGTTAGCCAGCTATCTTGAGACAAACTACAGTCACTGTTATGGTAACCATAGTGATGTGATAACCACGTGGTCATGGCTGATGGCTCCCAAAGAGAAGAAAACCATATGGATAAAACCTGTTTCCACCAGGAATGCACATGATCCCAGTTTTTTTTTTTTTTTTTTTTTTAAAAAGGTCGTGTTTTGTCGCATAGCAAGATAGATAGGGAATATCAGCTTAGAATGATTAAGGTGACTATCTCTTATATCATTTAAAATATAACTTAAATGAAAGGAGAGAGCCAAATGTTCCGATCCCATCTAATCACTTAATTCAGCCAGAAGTACAGTGTATAAAATAAATTGTTGACTAAACATTGTATTAATGTTTTGGAAATAACAGAACACTTATAACGTACAAGATTAAATATGCTTGTTTTCCATCATTTGAAAATTCAGTGCTGCACAACAACAAAATATGTAGAGCATTTTTTTCTCTGAGTTCACTGGTGTGATAATTTTTCTGCTCACAGTTAGCTGGACGGAAGCCCCTCTGGACCAAGGTATGGCTTATATCTGATCTGGTACTGCACTTGCTATTCTAAAAAAAGCAGTCCTTTTTTCCACAGCTTTCTTCAGTTTTGTAGGTAAACATGGAAGTTCTTTTTGAAGTACTGTAGAATTTCTGGCAATGAAGTCTTCACATAATCTGAAAACAGAAAAATATCACTGTTTAAGTTTATACATGTGTATAATACCACATAAAATATCATTTAAGTCCAAGTAGTCTACTTAACACCAAATCTGGCTATAGCTGGGACTCCAACACTAATCTATTTGTCACCATTGCTACAGCGTAAAAACAAACAATGCATGTTATAGTAAATACTTATAGTAAGTTTACAGGATGAATATGTGAACATATTAAATACTGTATACTGGAAATCTTGACCACTTTATCAGTCAGTTTGCCACTGTGCTTCTTTTTTAATACATTACCTGAGGAGGGGATATGGCTGGGTTTGAAAGATAAGTGCATCATTGCAGTGGCCCTATGTGAAAACATAAACAATTATTTTTACCAATGACTTGACACAAAAGCATGTAATGTTCATAGTACATTAAAGGGTGTAAACTACCAAAGCTGAACATAAATGTATTCCAAGAATACTAACAGTGTCAACAAGAAGGATGTAGTCACGACTTCCTCCAAATACAATTACATCAGAGTCCCTGCCCAAGCACGCAGTGTGCCACAACCTGAAATAAAAATAAGAACAAAGTAGTGCATAATGTGTCTGTAACTTTGTGCAGTGTCCCATTGTCAAACCTTTTTCAAGTTTTATAGCAGTATGATAATAGACCCTTTTGTAAATGTAAATACAGCCACTGAGGTGTTATATAAATGTCTGATCTTTTCAACCTTGGCTTGTCCTTGTATGGGTGATTCAGCTCCTTCCATTTTTTTGTCTCAACGTCAAACACCCAGCCATCACCTATTTAGGATTAATTTGATATGAATTTAACATTATGTTAAGATTGTTATAAATATTGTATATTTGGCAACATCAATTTAGGATGGTTCATGGGATTGTACTTACTCATAGGTTTACAGTCAACACTCAGCCCCCCAAACAGGAAAAGCTCTTTGTCTGACACAGCTGTAAGGGTATGCCATGAGCGGCCCACAGGAAAACTGGAGCTAGATGTGCTGGAAGTTATGTGAATTGTGTATAGGTTATGCACAATTGTAACTATAACATAGGTATATTCAGTGCATGTCTGTATATGGTATACATTTGGAGCACAGTAGGTCAGAGACATTATCATTTAAGCTACATTTATATCATTACAACTTACATTTCAGTCCATGTCAGAGATGTTAGATCTAGGCAGTGGATGTCACTGG
This sequence comes from Setipinna tenuifilis, assembly GCA_030347295.1. Classification (NCBI taxonomy): domain Eukaryota; kingdom Metazoa; phylum Chordata; class Actinopteri; order Clupeiformes; family Engraulidae; genus Setipinna; species Setipinna tenuifilis. The sequence continues at coordinate 12,782,812 of CM059278.1, forward strand.
TTCGGGTCTCCTGTAAAAGACAAAGGTTGGTGGTCGCTGGGATGTAGTCGACATCTCACAGAAGTGTATATTATAGTAGTAATGGTATTACATTGGCTAGTATGTAAAGGCTACATCTACAGCTGTTTATAGAAGTGACCACTAACCATGACTCTCCCTCCACAAATGTACCCTTTGCACCCCAAAGTGGCACTGGCATGGGCTGCTCTGGGGGCAGGAGGCCGGCCCTGTCAGGAGAAAAAAGGTGACAAAACTAGTCATCTTTAAACTGAAAGATGACATCAGTCGCTCATTTGCACTCCTCAAAATATTAATTTCTCGGATACATTAAAATAGCAAACATTGGTGCTTTGCATACCATTTTCATATACTTAAGCTATATAATACCTTGAAAATTAAAAAGTATAAAAAGCTGAACACTCTGAAAGAGGTACATAAATTCCCTCTAAAAAGGAAAGAAAAAAACTAAATACTACTTTATTACATATCAATTAATTATACATATTAATAACTGTGAGATTAATAACATATTAATACTGTGTATCTTTGTATTTCCATTTTTTTGTGTTCTATACATTAATTCGTAACATCAAAATGTGTGTTTAGCACATACAATTATGAACAATGCAATGTATTACATAAAATCTTACGTAAGTGCGTGGTTGACTCCAGCTGTTTGTTCGTGGGTCAAACAAATGAACTTCGTTATTCCATCCCCAGAATACATCCTCCATCTAAAATTGATGAATACTTAACTCCGTTAAATCAAAAGTCTTAAATATTGTTAAAAAACAAGTCTTATAAATTAAGTGTTACAAACTTACCCAAGACACCTCATCTATGATGAAATTTTTAGAGCTGTCAAGCTCATCCAGGAGTTTGTGACCATAACCACCAAAGTAGATTATCCTGAAAAAAGTGTGTACTTATATCAATGACCAGCAAACACAGAAATGATAGTACATAACTGGGAGACGTTTCTTAGAGCTGGGTTTTGAAATATTTTAGGTTTTTCTAATCAGCTGTGCACACTGCTTGGACTTCAGTGCTTAGAGAAATGGTCCACCCTTTGAGCTATGGAATGCCTTGGAATGAATGCTATGCATTCATAACATGGGTTAGAGGGGAGATAACCCACCTGAATTGTGAAGGTGCAGGTTGATAAACTAAAATGATAGCCTAGTAAAAGAAATATTTCAACCCACTCAGGTTTCAATATGATTACTGGTATTATCTTTTTGAAAATGCCTAGTCCCTGTTGAGCAATGAAAAGGCATTGGAGCCTGAGGGTGTAGTGTTTTTCTACTATGTTTTGAAAGGCTGCCATTGCTGTGGCGTTATCAGCGCAACCCCCACTGCTCAGATGTCTTTGTGGGCAAACATATCACATCTTATTTATACAATATTCTTTTACTAATCAGGTGGACAACTTTTTAGTTAAGCCACCATGTCCCTATAGGTATATTATTAAGGTGAAAAGCTGACTGATGTGGTATGTGGTCAGATTAAGAAAGGTATACAAAAAATCTTGTAATCATGCTTTACCTGTCTTGATAAACCCAACAGGATAGTTTATCTCTGGGTGAGGGCACTGACCCATTTTCATGCTTTCTCTTCTTCCAAATGTATTTTCTATCCAAGAGGTTTACAGAGAACAGCTGAAAAACAAGATAGCATATGATAATGAGGAACACATGGTCCAATATCCTTGAGATAGTAGACTAAATAGATGAAATAGTCAACCAACCTCATTTGTTTGGCCATCATCACAGCACCCCCCAAATATGAACATTTCCCCACTCAGTGAACAGCCACATATGCCAGACATGGATGGAGGGATCTCCCCTGCCATCGAGGCAGTTTCCCTAGACACAGATGTCATTTAAACAAAGCCAGTCATTTGAACACTTATGACAGACTTCTCTGTATGCATATCTCAACAAAAAAGTATAATTTGATGGGACTGCGTATTATGTTTATTTGTACAGAATCGTATAACCTATAGGATAGGATCACGTTTCCTGTGAAGTTATCTCGTTTGAGTTGAGAAAGTCCACAAAATACACTTGTCTTTGAAACATCCTCTTACCAAATACCACTGTCCAAGTCATACAGCCAAATCTCATCATTTGGGAGGAAGATTTCATGTTCAGCAATTGACTACGAGAAAAGAGAAGGTAAGTAATGCTGGAGTTCATACACCATAAATAGATTTGTGCTTGATCACCTTTTAATTATAGGCAATAAAACGGTTGTTAATGCGAAGACTGCACTTGACACGTTGACTCACCACGTAGCCACCCCAAACGTAGAGAAAATTGCCCTCAGAAACAGCTGTATGACCACTTCTCTCCCGGACCACGAGCTCTTCTCGATAATCAGCTCCCGTTTCCATAAATTTCAACTTCTATTTTTGTAATACCCCATGAACAAGAAAGGCTTTAGCTCTGGCAAACAAGTACGGCTGAACGATTTGACAGGTCGAAGCAGATGGGAGGAGATTTACCCGCTAGACTCCGAAGGCAAGGAAGTGGAAAAGTCGTGGCTTGCGAAAGGCTATTTGTGTATTTCAGTAGCAGTCCCCATATATTAGCTGTTAAGTCAATTTGTATTCTTACCTCTTACGTGCCACTTAACAGAACCGCTTGCAGTTTTTAGAAAACATGTCATACTTCTATGCGCGTAGGTCTTTTATTTTGACTCTCCGTTAAAGTCAAAACAATGTGAACAAAGATATTACATTTCTGCACAGGTTTGCTTGTCTTGTTTTGTGTCAGCTATTATACTTTTTTGTCACCACTTATATCTGTTGTAACTTGATAAATAACTTGAAAACAGAATTCAATACAGTTTTAGTACACAAATCATATTATTTAGGTGGAAAACTTACATGGCCTGAAATGTGTAAACCGGTTAAGAGTCATGCATTCTTAATGCGTTATTAGATTAATATTTCAGCAGCTGAAACTTGGTTAAATTACCTCACGAAACATACAACCAATAAACAAATAGTATTTTTGCACATGATGTGGTTTAGTTGCTTCCTGAACGACTGCCCGCGTACTGCATACAGTTTCTTTTACTGTCTATGGTACTGCACCATCTCTACGCTGTATCAATATCTTTGCAATCCTGGCGGAAAGGTTTAGCACAGAGACGGAAGTTGAAATTTAGCGCCAATAGTTAAAGCTGAAAATGGATGTACGGAAAGTGAAGACTAAAGTTTCTTCAGGCTTCAAAATGCGGGGACTAATGCTACGACCGTACGTTAAGTTCACACTAAATGTGGATTCAATAATGTGTTGTCTGTAAACAAAGGTTTTTCAGATCTGCCACATTGTAGTAGTTGCCAAAAAGTTGTCTGTGCACCACTTGTCTGTACTGTCAGTTGAGCACGATCAGAGGTAACGTTAACCTTTTATTGGCAAAGTATACTGCTTTGGGAAAAAATACGCTCCGGCATAAAAGTGAAATGCAGCCAAAAACATTGTACTATGCCAGTGTACGAGTTGTACTATGCGGGAAAAATCGTCGACATCAACCTTGCTTTCACCAAAACCTAAACACCATTACTCATTATGTAGACAACGTCACAAACTAAACATACATGGCCAGCACTGAGTTGTTGTTTGTTAGGGCCACTAAATCTGTGCAAATTTGGTCAATTGTGACTGGATATGCATTTTCCTGCTGGGACCAGCTAACAGCTACAATGTGCTTTCACAGGGAAGCCAGCAAATATTTGCTGGAGGTACTAGAATCTGTGAGTGAGGCTGATCTGAATGATGTCATTGAGCGCATATTGGATGCTGTGGAGAAGCAACCACGTAAGGACTATGCCTGTTAACAGATCTTACAAAGCCATACAGAAATATCATCATTTGGTAATTTATTGACACCTTATTGCTTCACCAGTATCTTCTAGCATGATTGAGCTGTCGGTGGTGGAGATAGCTGTGCAGGACTGCAGTCAATCATGCGATGAAACAATGTAAGTTTGCATACAGAAATTACATAATCTGTCACTGTTTCATTTAGTCTGCAAATCTTATTTTTGTTCTTAAATTGCGTGTGTTTACTTTTAGAGACAATGTCTTCAACATCATTGGAGCCTTTGATGTTCCAAGATTCATTTACAGCGCAGAGAGGAAGAAATTTGTACCGTAAGTCCAAGGAAACCATTTAAATGTATTAATTCAGTGCCGTGTTAAAAAAATTGAAATTCAATAATTTTGTTTTTGTCACAGTCTCAGCATGACCAGTCATTCATCACCTAGCCTGTGTGGCCTGGCCAAAGATAAAGCTGAACTGTTCAGAGAACGCTACACCATCCTTCAACAGGTAAGCCGCCACAGAGAGTTTTCCCTTTTTATTATGTGTAGAAATGTCTTTCTTACTTTCTTTTCTTGTTTTCTTTTTAAACATGCATTGAATAACATAGTGTAGTAAGGAATTTACAATGCAGAAACACTTGATTTATTTATTTTTACATTTAATCATTTGGCAAATGATTTTAATTATTAGCAAAGTGTTATTAAGGCCCTAATCATCTGGATGCATTCTCTTTTTCTTGTTTAGTGCAGTGCTGTTATTTTTTTTAAGCTGTTTTGTCTTGCTTTAGCGCACACATAGGCATGAGCTCTTCACTCCTCCCGTCATTGGTTCAGCTCCAGACGAAAGCAGAAATAAGTTCCAGGTAACATTAATCAGTTATTATGTAGACACAATGCCACCTTACCAAACACACAAGAAAGTGAAGATGATATGAATTAATTATTTAAACAGCATGAATGATTTTACCTATAGCTGAAAACTGTTGAGGCTCTCCTGGGAAGTACCAGTAAGCTTGGAGAGGTCATTGTTCTGGGCATGATAACACAACTAAAAGAGGTAAACTAAAGTTAGTTTTTTTTTTTTACTTACTAATGCAATCATATTTTTTGCCACCTTCGTGGACACAGTGACACCATGTCTTTATTTTCCATCCCCAGGGCAAATACTATCTTGAAGATCCAAGTGGCACAGTACAGTTGAACATATCAAAGGCAATATCCTTTGACAGGCTGTAGCTTTTGTTGGATATATTTGTAGAATATGTTTAGATTCTTGAATGCCTAGCTGTGTCCTGTCAGTTGTGTTGTGTACCTTAACCTCATTCTCACCAGTTTCATAGTGGTCTTTACACAGAGTCCTGCTTTGTTCTTGCTGAAGGTAAAGTGGTCATTACACTTTTCTGTTCTCTCAAGTCAAGGCACATTAAATCTCATTGTGTGACGTGTATGTATGTTAACTGTAATAGCCCTTTATATACACAGAAGCTCACTCATTTACCTTATACAATGCAGGATGGTATGAGGACTCAGTCTTTCATGTCAATGCCTTTGGGTTTCCACCAACTGAACCTTCCGCGACAACAAGGTAGGCAGACCAGGACATTTTACTTCTCATTCCTTCATGTCTTTGCATTTAATAAATTCATGCACTGTATTTATTTGGTTGGTGAGGTTTGTTTCATGACTTCTTATACTTACCCCATTCCACAGAGCCTATTATGGAAACATCAACTTTTTTGGGGGCCCCTCCACCACCTCAGTCAAAGCCTCTGCTAAGCTGAAGCAACTAGAGGAAGAGAATGAAGACGCTATGTTTGTCATTGTGTCTGACCTGTGGCTTGACAACGTTGAGGTTCTGGAAAAGATCCACACTATGTTTACAGGTGCCATTTTTGTTTTTTGGAGATGATATACTCCCTAGCCCTTTTCTGCTTTTAATTTTTTTATGTTTGAAGGATATGGCAGAACACGGATCAGTAGATCAGTTTTGGATCAGTTTTGTTATTCTTGTTATTATGCAGAAGGCTAAGATTTTTTCAGTGACATTGTCATTTGTGCTTATTGTTGCCAATTTAACTTATTTAACTTCTATAACATCTTCCTTCCTGTAGGATATTCGGCTATGCCCCCCACCTGCTTTATCTTTTGTGGCAACTTCTCCTCAGCCCCCTATGGCAAAAACCAGATCAAATCACTCAAAGGTATTGCCATGAAATTGCTCAGATGACAGTGTTCTAATAAACCAGATTGTTCTATTTTTTGCATAACACAAACACCCTCTCTCACATACCTATTGTATGTTCTTGGTGCTTTTAGAATCATTAAAAGCTCTTGCTGATGTGATCTGTGAATACCCCAACATCCATAACAAGTAAGTTAGCATCATTATAATTTTTTAATGTCGAGTTAATATAAGAAAGAATTCAGACAATAGTCAACTAAATCTGTATCTTTGTTTTTTTGTTGTTGTTGTGGTTTGTTTTATGTTATGTGACTTTTTTGACTTTAATCTAGCAGGATTGTTAAGACCTGCACACGTTTCCCAGTTACCTTATTTTGCTAAGCACATAGGAATTTGAAAACTTCCTGACAGTGTTCTTGTCCTGTGAAACTGCAGTAGCCGCTTTGTGTTTGTACCTGGCCCTGAGGACCCTGGCCCCAGTGCAATACTGCCAAGGTGAGAGTGTACCTCAAGTCAATTTTAATAGTATAGCGCATTTCATGCACAAAGGCAGTTCAATGTGCTTAAAAAATGCATATTAAATAAAAACAAAGGTAATCACTAGCAGAAAGCATCCCAAAACAGTTTAGTCTTAAGTCTAGATTTTAAACTTCCAACAGTAGGAGCATTTTGATGTCTTTTGGAAGTTGGTTCCAAAGCTAAACTTGCAAACATGTTGGACATCTGAAAAAGATTTGAGTCACTCAGGCATGGTACCTTAAATCCAGTGTAGGACAGTAAGCTACAATTAACATTTGGTAGTAAGTAGTGTTAATAACTTTGAAACATTTTGATAATTTCAGGCATGGACCTATTTCTTGATTTAGGCCCTGGTGATTTGAAATGGTTTTATTGTTTTGTCTCATCTGGTTAATGTGTGCAAATTGTGGATACTCACAGGCCCCCCTTGGCAGAACACATCACAGAGGAGTTCAGACAGCGAGTGCCTTTCTCTGTGTTCACAACCAACCCGTGCAGGTAGTACACAACCTTGCCTTTATCACTAGGGCTATGTCAAATATCCCACACTTTCTGAGTTGTTGGATTACATTTGTTTGGTCTGTGCTGTGCTTTGCACTAAATATCTATGGCACTTGATTAAAGGTTTGTGTGTTGATGTTGTTCTCTCCAGAATACAGTACTGCAGCCAGGAGATCGTTGTGATGAGAGAAGATCTTGTCAACAAAATGTGTAGGAATTGTGTTCGCATGCCAAGTGGCAATCTTGATATTCCAAACCATGTGAGTAATGGCGACCAAATCTTGGTGTTTATGCAAGATAGGCAAAGATAGACACAGACGTCTCTGTTTACAAGGATGGTCATTTTATCATTGTTTCATACTTGTCTATGTCTTTTAAAATTGCAGTTTGTGAAGACCATCTTGTGTCAAGGTCACCTGAGTTCTTTGCCATTGTATGTCAGCCCAGTGTACTGGGCGTATGACTATGCACTCCGTGTGTACCCAGTACCAGATGTCATCGTCTTCGCTGACAAATATGACCCTTTCACCATCACCAACACAGACTGTCTCTGTATCAATCCGGTATGTCGTTTCTGTAAAGAGAATATAAATTTTGGCGCTGTATGCTCAGGGCTTAATGAAGATTAAATGCCCATTCAAACATACAACATTGAAAGTAATTACATTTTAACACAAGAAATCTGGCAATGTTATTATTACCTTGCCTTGAATTTTGTTTTTACTCCACAATATCCTGTTACAAAAAGAATTTTTTTACGAGTCAGCTATATATTTTGATGATTGTTTTTCAGGGATCATTTCCTAGGAGTGGTTTTACATTTAAGGTGTACTATCCATCCAACAAATCAGCCGAAGACAGGTATGAAATTATTATACTATACTGCCATTTCGAGCACATCCAGATGTGCTCATTGCTGAATGTTCTTTATAAATATGTGTTTGTAAAATGGTGCACTTGCATTTTCCTCTCAACAGCAAACTTCAAGGACTCTAGCAGACATAACAAGAACTCCAGTATCATGTTGTGTCACTGTACACTTATTTGTAATATAATGTGTGGTTGTCTTTTCTACAATGTGCTTAAAATCCCCCGCTCATCTCCATATCTGTTTTATTGTTACTCTCAATAAAGAATTGAAAAAAAAAAACTATGTGCATATTCATGGTGTTTTGTCTGAAGTGTGTCCTTGGAACGGGGGATTATCCCAAGTTGATGGTTTAGTGACTAACCAACAATAATAAACTCAACTTATGACAACTTATAAGTCATACACCAACTAAAGAAAGTATTTCTTTGTATTTCCCTTCTGAATTACCACATATTATGGAGTTTTCAAATGGTCTGCAGCGTAGCGAGCCACTTTTTTTTTTTTTTTTTTTTTTCCAAATTAAAAGTTAGCTTTAAGGAAGGCGAGTAACACCACAATTAAATTTGTTTGCGATATTTTAGCATGTAGTGAATCTACACACTTTAAGACTGATTGGGGTTATTGAGAATGCAAGCTACTTTTTTTCAGTGCTGGACTTCGTTCAGATCATGTTGAGCCTGACCTCACAAATATGGCCAGCCTGTGTAGATACCACTCACTTCCGGTCTGGCCTTCTGTGGCTAAACAAACACATTTTGCTAATCTCTGTTGGTGTTGGTAACTCAATCTCAACTGCCACCGGCCGAGTTTGAAATATATTTTCGTATAGGAAGCGCTGGTACTACTTCTTATTTAGTGGTCCTAAACTTAGGTGCATGCACTGTTGCTAGACATGTAACCTATATTGCTAGCATTAGCTAGGTCCAATAAGAGCGGTTAGTTGCAGCCTTTAGTAACGTAACGTTCGCGTTATCAGCATTGGCACAAACTGAGACGTGTTTCGTCGGCCTAAACGGTAAGAATATTGTAATTTAAAACTGCTGATGCGTACATACTACAACGCACCCGCTGTTTATGAGCAGGATGATCCGTGTCGATATTTTCTTGTTGACATGGCTGCTGACATGTGCATTTGTTTTGATCCCTCAAACGCCCCATACTAACAATTCCAAACGGCATTCCTTGCTACTCTATAGTTAATGTGTGTATTCGGTCGAAAGTCTCTAAAACTGTAGTATCCTACATCAGATTTATTCAAATAAGTGTTGTTTGTAGTGCAATACAGCAAAGAAAGTGGTCCTCGTGTGTTACAGTTCGTCGACGGCCCAACCCTCGCGTTAAGCCATTGCTAATTGGGTGTTGTTACACTTAGCTAAGGAAAGGACAAACTTTCTGTCAGAAGACAGGGACTGTGGACAGAGGAGCTATGACCTTATAAAATAAGTTGTTTGCTCATCAGGACTGCCATGGCAGAGATGGAGGACGACTTGGCCGATGTTGTGCCCAGAAGAGGAGGGCCTGAGGATGACGAGGACTCTGAGAGGGATGAAGATGAGAGAGACTGGGTGGTGTGGGACGAGGAAGAAGAGGAGGTTGTGGTTGACACACATATGCATCCTTCAAAGGTCCACACCCCTTCAGAGCGCAGTGGCCATATTGCAGTTGTTGATGGAAACTTCATGTTTGTTTGGGGAGGATACAAGGTATGCTTCCAAGTAAGGCTTAATGGCAAGGTTTGCCATTATTTGCATTCTTCTTATGGCAGTTGAATTTAACTCTTTACTGTTTAGCTATGTTTTACCAGTCAATAATGTTGAGAATATAAAGCTGACTAATTTGGCTGAGGTCACAATGCATAAATGGCTATATTGTAGACCTTTTCAGAACGTCTGTTCCACTTTATCAGAATGCTGAAGCCACAGGATCGTTTGAGCTCTACCTGCCCCAGAGTGAAATGTGGATTTATAACATGGAAACTGAAACGTGGTAAGTATATCATTATGCCGGTCGACTGTATAGCTTGATTTTGTTTAAAGCTGCAAGTGTATGTGTTTGTCTTTGTATGTAGCCTTCCCAGATATCATTAAGTTGCAGTGTCTTTGCAGGAAAATGCAGTTAACAGAGGGTGAGTTGCCAGCCTCCATGTCAGGCAGCTGTGGTGTATGTGTGGATGGCGTTCTTTATCTCTTTGGTGGACACCACACTAATGGAAACACCAACTTAGTAAGTTTTACTTTAATGTAATAGTTTTTAAATGTACACACAAATTGCATCACAGGAATGGATGGTTTTTTCAAGCGTCACATTTATACAAACTAAACGAGAAGGCATATATTTTTCATCAGGACTTGTACTCGTGGTAATATTAGCTTTGACCCTGGCCTTGCACAGGCATGCCTTTTCTGCATGTCTTATAGGATCAAGTATTAGACAGTTGCGCTTATCCTAACTACACTTCTCTCGTGCTGCCCTCTGCCCCTCAGGTGTATCGTCTTCCCCTGAGATCACCCGTGCTACACTGGGAGAAAATGAGTAATCTCAAAGGCCTGGCCCCCACTTGCAAAGACAAATTGGGCTGCTGGGTGTACAAGAATAGGTAAGGTGACATTGCAATCTGCAGTTCTATCTTACTGTAACTAAACTCATGTTATGTGAAATGAGTGTACATTGTATGTACGTAAGGCCACTACAATTTTAACTCCCCCTCTTAATTAAGGGGTCAGTCGTCCCCATATTGTGTAAAGATGGCAATTTATAGGAAGAAGTCTTTGTTGTAAATTACTCCTTTGATTAATTCTTTATTTGTGTCAATCCACAGCTTGGTGTATTTTGGTGGCTATGGCTACTTCGCACAAGAGGGTCATCGAGGGATCTTTGAATTTGATGAGACTTCCTTCATCATGGTGAGTCAGTAGATGTCGAATTTTGGAACAAAGAGCACTGTATTTGTTGATCACACTAGTGTGATATTTATGTATGCATATGTTTTTTTGTGTTTTTGCTACAGGGCAATCATATAGCCCGTGGTTGGAATAACCATGTCCATGTTCTGGATTTGGAAACGCTATCGTGGAGCCAGCCAGTCACAACGGTGGGCCTAGTTGTGTGTCTCAAAGTCAGTCAGTCAGTCAGTCAGTGATGCAATGATAGATAAGTCTTGGCTCTCATTGACATCACCTCATAGATAAGTCATGGCTCTAGTTGACAACTATTTCCTGGCCCCATTACTTGCCGTCTTGTTTAGATGTGTTGTGTAAAAGATCTACACAAGTAAATAATTAATAGCTGCCCCTTCTTATCTCGCCCATTATTTAGGGCAATACCCCATCTCCAAGGGCAGCCCACGCCTGTGCTGCTGTTGGCAACAGGGGATACGTGTTTGGGGGTCGATATATGGTGAGTTGATTTGTGATGGATTTGTTTTACTTCAAATAGTTTGATAAAATCTGCCAAAGGCAAGAATATGATCATTTATTTCTTGCTCCTGTTTTGTGAGGAAAAGGTTCATTTTGATGTGGTCTCCCAGTTTGTGTATAAATCCTCTTTATTTAATGACCATGGGCTTAAGCGTGCTTTCAGTCATTCACTGATGGTAGATTATCTGATTAAGTGTACTGAGGTGTAAAGAGGCATTAGTTAACAGTTCGGCTTGTGTGTCATGCATCACTGTTGCATTCTAATGTAAGCACCACTGTGTATTGGTCATTTGTGTTCCTTATTCAGAACTACCGCTTGAATGACCTGTACTACATCAATTTGGACACTTGGGAATGGAGTGAAATGTAAGTATCCCTAAAGAGGTTCAAAGAAGTGCAGGCATTTTTTTATTCTTTAAAAGCCATAAAGCAGCAGTCATTTTATCAATATTTCTCAAATTCAAATAAGTAAAGCAAGGAAAGTGGTAGAGATCACAGTGTGGAACATCTAGCAACAGGTGATCACACACAGCAATTCAATTCATTATTTTCTTTGGTTAGAAATTGTTTTTGACCACCCATTTTGCAGTAACACTATGTTCCATTCCCTTCTCCATTTCTAGGTCTGTACCCCAGAATGGTCCAGTGGGACGCTCCTGGCATTCCTTCACCCCAGTATCCCAAGACCACATATTCCTATTCGGAGGCTTCACCACATACAGACAGACTCTCAGTGAGTAAACCTATAACAGGCATTCTCAAAAGGGAGATTTCAATCTTTGGGTGAAGTGTAAAACCCTCATTACCTTCAAGGCAGACCAAATGCTAGAGACCCTGCTAGTGGGGTGCCTGGTTTGGTGTGCACAGGGTTCCCACGGTCATGGAAATCCTGGAAAAATCATGGAAATCAAAAAAGTCATTTTCCAGGCCTGGAAAAGTCATGGAATTCTATAAATTCAATTTAAGTTTTGGAAAAGTCATGGAATTTTAATAGGTCGCTCACGCAATGACACTGTTCTGTTAAGATATAATTTATTATTTCACGAAATATATGCTAGCCGACCGCTCTAGTAATTTGATGGGATCCAAAAGTACTGCGCTGTCTGTCTTTGGTCGCTGAGAGTAAGGGAAGAGAGGAGGGGAGGATTGCAACAAAACGAATAGCCTAGGCTTTGAAATAAATATTTATCAGCTACTGAAGGCTTAACATTTCATCTTTAGCCATAAAGGCATGCAAAAATTGTACATACATACGGTGCCGTGAAGTCGTGGAAAAACACTTCAGGTCAAAAAAAGTCCTGGAAAAGTTTTGAAATTTTGTCAGTGAAAAAGAGTGGGAACCCTGTGTGCATGGTTTGGTGTGGTGGTCACATCGAAATGAAAGTACAGTTGAACAGCTTGAGGTGGGCCCATCTTGCAAAAGTTTGAGAACCCCTGCTGATCAGATGCTATATGATAAATATGATGAATGGCAGGAAAAGATCAATTTGAGGAGACTGATACCCATATACAGAGTGGAGCAAAACAAACAGAACCATTTTTTAAATAAGTACATCTCCTCAGCCATTGAGGCTACCACAATAACTGTGCAAATTAAAGCTCATTCTGTTCTCAGTGATGTCATGGTTTATGATCATGCAAGCAACATTACAGTCCCTGACAAAAGTCTTGTCGCTTATCCATTTTGTAGGAACAAAAGTTTATAATCTGACTTTTAATTAATACATTGGTTGTAGAAATGTCTCATATGAAAGCTAAAACCCTCCCAAATTATGCTCAATATACTAAAATAAATTTGCTTTACTGAAGAAAAGTCAGATTTTGGCAAGACAAAAGTCTTGTCGCCTTGTCATATCATGCACCCAATCCTAGATTACAGCCTCACCTGTGATCAGTTATTGATCAATCAATTAGTGGGTGTGTATAAAAAGAACCCCAGCATACCAGACCTTCACATCATCCAACTTGCCCTCTGACAACATCCCTAAGATGCACCCTGAGACCAAAGCATTAATTATCAAGAGGGTGAAGACCAGATCCACTGCTGAGGTGGCTGACACCTTCAATGTGTCTCAGCGTCAAGTACAAAGAATAAGTAAAAGATCTGAATAGACAGGAGATGTTTTTGACAAGCCCAGGTCCAGCAGACCCCGCAAGACAACTGTTTGAAAAATCCAAGGCCACTGCAACAGAGCTCCACCAGCTAGAATTCTATCTTGAAATGCCTTCCATGGTCGAATCAGTGCACAGAAACTAAACAAAAGGCAATTAAAAATATTTGGCAAGGCCCACAGCCTGCTAAAAGGATGGACGCTGGAAAAGTGGCAGGGCGGAAGGCAATACCAATAGCCTAAAATATCAAGAAGTATTAGCAACCTCTTACATTCCCAACAACAAATTTTGCAGCAGGATGGTGCTCCATCGCATACTTCCATCTCTACATCAAAGTTCCTCAAGGCGAAGAAGATCAAGGTGCTCCGGGACTGGCCAGCCCAGTCACCAGACATGAACTTGAATGAAAGATGAAGCATGGAAGGCAAAACCAAAGAATCTTTATGGACTCTGGCAGGCATGTAAGACTGCTTTCTGTGCTATTCCTGATGACTTCATCAATAAATTGTATGAATCATTGTCGAACCGCTTGGATAAGGTCCTTCAAGCTCATGGAAGTCATACAGGATATTAAATATGAATCTCACAGCACCATTACTTGATTCACTGATGTTATGCAACATATTTTTGTATTTGAAGTAAATTATTTGTTACATTTTCTGTAGGCGACAAAACTTTTGTCTTGCCAAAATCTGACCTTTCTGTATTCATTAAAGTATCAATCTTTCTTCAGTAAAGCAAATGTATTTTCAGTATATTAACATAACTTAGGAGGATTTTAGCTTTCATATGAGACATTTTCAAAACCAATGGATTAATTCAAAGTCAGGTTATAAGCTTTTGTTTCTACAAAATGGATAAGCGACAAGACTTTTGTCAGGGACTGTATGACCACCATGGCCATTTGGAGAAAAACTACCCAGTTACCAATTGCTTTTGGCTTCATAACTTTTTTCCTAGTTTTCTCAACCCACCACATTACTGGAGGCAAACTTGACTTTTTAAGTGAACAATTAGGGTTGCACATGGCTCCCATGCCAGGAAGAGAATTTAACTAGTCAGCTCCACTTTGCTTCATGATGATATAATTATTTTCAAAAGTGATGGAGGACACATTGAGAACTTTTTTTGCCATAAAAAGTTAGTTTAAAACAGGCTCTGAACTTGTCACTTTCAGAAAATTGGCATAATTACATGCAAATGTGAGAAAGCACGTGATAAGTGTTTTTTCTGGGGTAGGTATATTCAAATAGCCGTAATGGTCATCCCCTTGCTTACCTGGTCATACCCGGTACGACTGGAAAAAGAACTGGATGAGCTTTAATTTGCACCATTTAATTGTGGTATTTTCAGTGATTGTGGTGAAATCATTAAAAAAGTGGTCTAGTTTCTTTTGGTCCACTCTGTATGTGTATGTCAATGGATTCTCTCTGGCTTTCGATTTTTCAGTTTTTCTAGGAATTGGTCTAAAATGTATCAAGGAGAACAAAAATGTAAAAAGTATGTATGCTTGAATGCTTTGTTTTGAAATCCTCCCTTGCAGGTGATGCTTGGCTCTACTGCATCAGCAAGAATGAATGGAAGTCCTTCAAGCACAAGTATACGGAGAACCCCAGGTACTGGCAAGGCATAGACATTGCACGAGCTAAATAGAACTGTAAGGAAAGAATTCCATGTCAATTCAAAGAAAATATGTTTATAAACAAATATGAATTAATTAAATCATGATAACTTGTGAAATTTTACATGTCTCAATCATTATTTCAATCAAAATCTGAAAAGTTTGACCGTAGTTGTGTCAAAACCTGTAATGCCTGTCTTGTGAGTACAGTACAGGAGGGCTAGTTCAGGTACATGGTTTGTAATGGAAGATGAAGATCTAGTTTCTTTTTGTCCCTTGTCCAGGCTCTGGCATACAGCGAGCTACAGCCCAGAGGGTGAAGTGTTTGTGTTTGGAGGATGTGCCAATAACCTCTTATCCCGTGAGCGAGCAGTGAGTATGCCAGTGTTTATATTCACTATCACTATTACTTTTTACTGGAACTGGAAACCCTTGACCAGCGGAGTTTGTGAAGATCCAAAACAGAATGCATTCTAGAACAATGCAAGATTCAATATTTCCACGTTATTTTCTATACACTACCGGTCAAAAGTTTTTTCCAGTTTTTTACTGAAAATCATTCAATTTATTGTGTCATTGCACTCTAAAAATGAAAGCACAGAACAAATACGCAATTTAGGCTGAAAAAAAAAAAATGTAATTAATTTATAAACCAAAATGTATTTAAAACTTTTGACTTATCAAAGCAGCCACCTTTGACAGATATAACAGCTGAGCATACTCGTGGCATTCTTTCTATAAGAGAAATCAAATATATTCCCAAATTTGTTGCAGAAGTTCCCATAAATGTGTGGCACTTGTAGGTTGCTTGGCTTTCACTCTTCTGTGCAGTTCATCCCAAACCAGCTCAATGGGGTTTAAGTCTGGAGATTGTTCTGGCCACTCTGTTTTCAAGCTTACGATCTTGTTCTTTTTCCTGAGGTAGTTTTGGCATAGTTTGGACTAGTGTTTTGGGTCATTATCTTGCTGTAGGATGAGCCTCTGATCAACTAGATGCATACCAGAGGGTACTGCATGGCAATGAAGAATGCTGTAGTAGCCATGTTGTTTCAGGATGCCACTCACTCTGTACAAGTCACCAACCCTGGATCCAGCAAAACAGCCCCAGACCATCACACTTCCTCCTCCATGTTTGACAGTTGATTTTATACACTATGGAACCATCCTCTTGCCTACTTGACGGCGTACAGAGGTCCTGCATGATGAACCAAAAATTTGAAATTTTGATTCATCAGTTCATAATACCTTCTTCCAGGCTTTAATAGTCCAATGGTTGTGTTCCATGGCCCCTCTTTGTCTTATTTTGATGTTTTAGCAATTGCTTTCTTGCTGCAAATCGTCCTTTCAAACCTGCAGCTCAAAGTCTTCTATTTACAGTTGAAACTGAAACTTGCTTACTACGACCATTATTAAGCTGTGCTTGAAGTTGTTGTCCTGTGAGCTGCCTATCACACAACCTGTTAACTCTTAGAAACATGTTATCTGATTAAGTTGTGACTTGGGGTCTGCCAGACCACTTCTTACAATTCTTCTGCCAGACCATGTTCTTAAAAAGTTTCATCCACCCAACATCCCTGTCACACCAATGTGATCATAGATATCTTCATAAGTATATATGAGTTGGATGGTACTGGCTCATGGCCTGTTTTTTCAGGAAAGCATTTGGAATCATTGTATAATGCAAGCCAAATGGCACCTTTAATTTTGTCACCATAGTTTCTTTTCTTTTTTTTCTTACTAAACAAACTTAAGAAGGATACAGACAAATTTGCCATTTCTGGAGAAATCTTTGAGATCTTTAAAGTAAATGTTTGCAGTCACTGGTTCTATGTACCATTATTACATTTAGAGGTTTAAAACCGTACCTGTTTCTGGTAAAAACCTTTTAGTAAAGCAAAGGTTACAAGGTCCTCTTTTAGAGGGACATGATTTTGTAGTGGTTAGTGTTACATGGGAGAGCCATTAATAATGATAGTGGATCACAACTTTTTTTTGTCTTGTAAGTATTCCAAGATATCTAGTGTTGCCTTTTCCCCTGCATGAACTTTAAGGTTGTGTTGAGTGCTAAGGTAAATCGCATGACTGAGTTTACCTATGAATTATCCAGGAAATAAATAATTGAATGAACAACAAGCAGTCGGACTGTCAAACAGAATCGTGTTACTGTTCTTGAACGTGCCTGTGTCCCCTGCCTGAATTGACTGGGCAGTAATACCCTTGATGATACAATTATCTTAACAGGCCCACAGCAATGAATTGTTGGTGTTCAATGTCCAGCCCAAGTCACTGGCAAGGTGAGTAAGCTCGCTGAACTCTTTTGTTGTTAACTGCCTCAGATTCCTGACCTGTCTGTCTGTCAAATGAGTGGATGTAAGACATACATGACTGAACATGATTAAACAGCCCATCAGTAACCTCAACTTGTTTATTCTAAAACCAACATGACCGTGACCTCGAAACATTATTCTGTCTCCACTTGTGGTTTGAAGATGGCTGGAATGAGTATTTTGGCTCATTAAAACACATCCGGTCTGACGGTAAAACTATCATTGTTCACTTCCCTCTGTGGAGTTGGGGGGGCATTGTGCCTGTAACAGTAAATTTAATGTGGTTAGCATCCACAGCATTCATCAGCCATAATCCAAAAATTATTCTAAGCCCCAGTCCTTGGCTCTTTCTTTTCTATGTGCAGTTTCTGTTGCTCCTCAGCTTTTTTTTCCTCGCTCACTGGCAAAGCTGGTTACTATCTTCCTCCCCCTGTCTGGCAATGTAGCTTTACCTCACGCTTTCCAACTGTCACCCAACCCAAACCCTGCTTCTCCGCTCTGTACTTGCCCAATGAGGGCAATGAGATCATATAACACTGGGTCTCGGAGGGCAACTCTGGGCATTCAGACAACTATATCTTACATCAGTTTCCCTACTGTCCTCTTCTGTGAAATCCTCTTGTTGTGTTAGTGAGCAATAACAATAACCAAGATAATAGAACTTCTTATATTACATAAAAGCCTGTTATATTAACAACTAATAAACATAGTTGTTATACGTCATGATGTATCGCTAAGTAGTCAGTATCCATCAGACTCTAAGCTAATGGTCTCCCACACAGGTTGAGCATGGAGGCAGCTGTGCAGCACAGGGAGCAACTAGAGGGCATTTGGGACTCCCTGCCCAAACACCTGCTGCACAGCCTGAAGCAGAGGATGAGCAGCATCAACACCATGGGCTCCTAGAGACCGCACGCCACTCAGACTATTGGATGTATGTCATTGTGTGTGTGTATGTGTGTGTTTGTTTGAGTGTGTGTTTGTGCACACTGCCACTGTCTTATGTCTAGAGGCTGGAAAGACGACTTGGTTGCCAGCCAGGAAGAAGTGTTGGTTTGTAGACGCTAGGCAAGATGATAATTCCAGCTGCTGCGGTTTCATCAGAACAAAAGGGTTGTTATAGGAGGAATCTCTGCCTGTCTCCACTCGCCTTGAGTTCCTTTTGATTTGATGCAGAAAGCAGGTTTGTGAGGATGATTGTGTTTTTTTGAATGCATAGTTTAATTGTGTACATATGTCAAAATATATTTATATATATTTTTTGTTGTTTCTGTGGATTTTCTGTGCTGCGTGTATACAGACAAAATTGCTAGAATGGCTTTTTGGTGTGGGCGTTTGTACGCGTGTGTATATTTTGCTTATTTTGTTTTTTTCTCCCTTTGTTGTCAAGTTATCTATGTCAGCTTTACTTGTTTTTATGAACACTCAAAACAATGATATTGCCAGAGTAATGTCTAACTACAAGTGATGTACTATAGAAGGTCGATGATGTTTCAACACAGAACAACATTTCTGTCATCTGATTTGCACAAACTATTTTTTAAAAACATTTCTTCCCCATGTAAGATGTTATAAATTTGTTTTCAATTAGTAGGTTTGAATGGAGGAAAAAAAACTTAATTTAAAGATTTAATGTTGTATGTATTTTTTGCCTGAACTGGCAGCAATAAAAAGTCAATCTTCACACAAGAAATGGAAATGATGATCACAAAAAAGACATCTATTCATTTCCTCACACTGCGATATGGCGGCAATGATATCATTTAGTTGTGCTGGTGCAGCTCAATTCCTAAATATAGTCCCGACATCCTCATTCCCCTCAAAATGTCCATTTTCTCTGTAAGCAGCATAGATTAGCTCTGATCCACTTGGGCAGCAAAGGTGAGACTCATGCTGGCATCTGTGGATTTTTCAAAGCGTGGCATCACAAATACAGATGGGACTGTAAAATTGTCTATTCAGACTCCTTTCCAGCAGACTTATTTCTTCTTGGCTGCCAGTATGTTTGGAGCTGAGACTTTGACTTTGCCTGGCATATTTCTGGAAAGGTCCGTATCCTGGAAGGGAAAGAACATAAAAGGGCATAAGAAGTCACAGGGATTACGGGCAGGACTAATTTCCTCTTCCCTTTGCACCTTTCGCTAGAAAGTCTTCAAAGTTCAAAGCAATGAAAATAGTTTTTGTTAACAACCCTTTTAATTCCTCCCAGTTGGACATCTACACCTTGGAACTTTCAGCATACATATATCTAATCTTCACCGGGCAAAGGGTGTGGATGAAAATATGACAACTGACAGTGAGCCAGGCCAGGATATCTGGGAGTTCTGAATCTTTTAGTCAAATTTCTGTCCAAACCGGTCAGGATCAAAGACGACTGGACTGCTCAATCCAGTCTTGCTCTGACCGCCTACAGTGACGAGTGAACATGAGGGCAGTGTGTTACCTTCACACTGCGGAAGAGATCCTTCTCTCGAGTCGTTGTTTCCTTGGTACGCATGAAGCTGAAAACTGCCGTCCGCGCCGCTGTCACAGAGAAGTCAAAAATTATCATGACGGCAACATTAGCATGTCGGGTCATATCAAACTTCAAGTAGCTCTGAGCGCGCACACATGACTTAAATACCTTTTCCCTTCTTCTGCGCTCCAGGGGTCAGCTTTACTTTATGCCTGTGAAGGAATCACCACAAACATACATCATTTACACAAGTTTAGCTGTCAAACAGATTTTGTCATCTTTACAGAGTTGTAAACGAGGAGTCTAGTTGAGTAAAGGATTTATACATCTGTAAAGGGCACAACAAAGATCAGCTGGCAGTGAACAGCATTTTTGGCAGTGGAAAGGTGGAACTATTTACCATTGCCCTGTAACAGTAGCATGTTTACTGCAGAGAACAGCATTATGGCCAGACAGTCGTCTACCTTTTAAGAGATTTTGTTTAAAGAAACACTCTACATCAAAAAACAATTGGTAAATGAGCCTACAAAACACTTCAATGTTCCTTTAAATACTACTCATATGAAATAGTACGGTTTGTCTTCTGGTTTCCTGAATGATCAACATCACGTACTTGTAGCTGGAGAGAGAGGTGTAAGGTGCACACACAGGCACTGCAAAAAGGAGCACATCTTCAGGGTGGGGTTGGCCAGTGAGGGAGGTTAACAGGTTCTCTGCTTCCTATGGAAAAGAGAAGGGAGAGCGCTTAACCAAGGCATATCCTACCATATTATGAGAAATGGGTCATTTTACTTGCTCATTTTAATAGTCCTACCTCAGCTCCTGGGTTATCTTGGTCCAGATCATCTGCCTCCTATTTGAGACGACAGAAATCAAGAGTGTGCAAAATGAATGTGTGGCATTGTGCACCTGTGATCATTCACCTTTTTAAACATTTGTAATTAAAACAAAACAAACATCAATGAGCATCAATTGAAAACATGCACATAAACATAAAGGGGAATTACCTTGTCATCTTGCTCTGCCCCTGGCCCTGCCCCTGCCCCATCGCCCTCAGCTGGGGCATCCTCATTGGCTGGCTTCTCCGGCCTCTTCATGGCGCCCTCTTGTGGTCGGGGCTTCTGCGGTGCTTTCTGGGGGCCCTTCTTCACAGGCTCCTCCTTGCCTTTACCCTTCTTTCCTTTCTTGCCCTTCTCTTCTTTATTAGAGCCTGCAGACTAATGGACATGAGGGACATTTTATCTCTTTCACTCATTTCATACACTTGTCCTAAAACAGTGTCATGGAAGATTTTGTTGTTTTTTCTTTTTTAGGTTATCATTTTTCTGTGACCACTGCATGTTGGGACATTCCATTTCTTTTCCCAACCTAGTAAATGCAGGAAATTTTTCCTGACTCGAGAAACATTTAGTTAGATTTAAACACACTTGTGATTTTTTCACTTGGTTACCTGGCCATCTGTCTCACCCAACACCACTTTTCAAATTCAAGGCACCAAACTCTTGCATTTGGCAAACTAATTACATGCATTACTGCTCACTTCCACAGTCTCTTCTCTTGGCAACATCTTTTTCTCCTCAAGATCTTTCCCTGACTGTATTTTTTAAAACCCAGTCCCCATTCTCACCCCTAGCAGTTTCATCATTAGCTCCCGATCCTCCTCGTCCTGGTCTTTGTACTTGTCCTTGATCTTCTTCAGCTTGTTCTGAAAATTCAAACCACACATTCTTAATAAAAAAAAGAGTCATCAAAGAGTATCTACCTACATATGTGGTGTATTTGTTACTCATCATTGTTACATTGACAATCAAAAACAGTCAATATTAAAAAGCGTATCTGTCTACATATGTAATGTAGTTCCCCGTTACCTTCTGGCCTCTCTTCAGAGGCTGCTGTGAGGCTCCCCCAACCTTGCCACTGGTCTGGCTTTCCTCTGCCTCTTTGGTGCCCTCTGACTCCTCTTGGTCATCACCATCATCCTGCTTTTGCTTCTTCTTCTTCATCTCCCTTTAAAAATAAAACCAGACATCTTGTAACTCCTCTGTGTTCTGTGATGGTAACTGTCTGTATCTCTTCTTTCCTCCTGATCTGTATTCTGTGTGTTATACTATAGCTTGTTGTTTGTGTAAGTCTAAAATTACACGTGTTTTCTAACAAAATCGTGTTATTTAACTGAAAAAGAAGATGTGTATGCAAATGGTTCCAGGAAATGTCTTTGTTAGAGTTTGTTAAGGTCCCTATTTGTTACCTTCTCTGCTTGGCAGTCAGGTGTTTTCTACCTTGCCCATCAGCTTCCACCTGTATAAGAGCGTATGAGTCAGTCAGACAACAGTCTTACAAAAAAGTGATTCTTAGTGCAGCACTGACTGTAAAGGGGGATCTTACCTGGTTAGAGACCTCTTGCTTAAATCCAGCAGCGTGAGCAACTCTGGAGGGGGGAAAAACATTCTTACTGACCCACAATAATGCTTCAGTTTAATATCGATATGACTTCAGCAGAGTATGAATTACTCCTCCAGGGGGTAGTACCTTTTACATGTGGTTACTACCTTTTAAGTTTTATATTAGTTACATTTATATGCCAGTACCCCCCAATCCTGCAATTTTTTGTCTCTTTGGGAGGTACTGTGTCTTGATCAGGGGGTACTGTACCCCCCAGTACCCCCTGCAATTCGAACTATGGACTTCAGGCTGCATTAGTTTCATAAAACAATGAAAAATAAAATCTATTTTCTGTTTTCATTAAATGCTAGTCAACGGTTTGGGTGATCACAATACCTGCTGGAATGTAAGTGGGAGAGGGAAATTGACGTGTCAGGGAAAGTAACATCTGCACTTTCATCTTCACTCTTAACCGCCTGCTCCATCTTCTCCTCAGTGATCTCCTCCGATTGGTCATTCTCATCAAGAACCTCCTCTGGCTCCTCAGGCAGTGGTTCTAGATTTTTGCCCTCATCCTCCTCCTCGTCCTCCTCCTCATCCCCCTCTCCTGTTGTTGCGCTTGGGTGGTCTGTCTTGTCTGGTGTGGAGCCCTCCTCTCTGCTTTCCCCATCGTCCTGCTCTTCTCCCTCTGCCTCCCCCTCATTACCGCTGTCCTCACCTGGTGCCAGAAATAAAAGCCCAACTCTTACCTGGCATTAACAACCACACTCAAAAATATTATATGTGTGTGCATGAGTGGTATGTATATGCAATGCCTAGATGAACGCAAGAAGATTAAGCCATGAAAATAATTCAGTGAGTCTGTGTGCTAATGTGGATGGTTTTTTGACATGTAAATGTGAGTGGTTTCGTACCCACAAGCTCCTCTCCCTCGTCCAGTAGTTCAGCAGTGCTGGCAGCCACATCCTCCATCTCCTCCTCCAGAGTCTTAACCTTCCTCTCACCCTTGTGCCTAAACACACTCTGTTCATCCACCTGCACAGACACACATGCATATGAACTCACACCCTGGGCAGAATTTCTTTAGAAGATGTGTGTTACTACTGAGAGATTGGAGAGATTATTATAACTCCTTCCAGTGTTTGTGCAGAGCAATATTGGATAAGCCACACCTTCATTTTTTATTTGAATCGGACTTGCAGTAAGGTTTTTAGTGTAGTGCTGCCAGCGGCATTATCATTTAAAAGAGCACATTACTCTTAAAATGGAAAATGTCTTCTCACCTAACTTAATTCTTGCTCTTTGTCACTTTCAGCATTCATATTAGAAAACCCCAATGCACTCCCTAAAGTCTCATTAATATCATCCCTACCTGACTGTTTAATAGAGCACATCTAGGAGTACATTATTAGCAGTGACCATATGAAATAGTGCCACGCAATAAGCCAAAATTAAGATGATCTTTCATATTCAAATACATTTATTGATGCATGCCAGTTTATATTAATGACTGAATGAATGGGTGAATAAATTATTAAATTATGGTTACCTTGAAGAGGAAGCCAAAGCCCATTATTAGGTAGGATGGAGGAAGGAAGTTTTTCTTTCCTATGTAAAGAATATGAGATGGATTATGAATTTCTTGTATGTTGTAATAGACATGTAACTTGTGATTCGGATCCTGTAGGTTCGAATCTATGGTATTCACAAATGTTTATTAACCACATTGTATGGTCTGTACCTCTTATCATGAAGCTTCCTGTGGTGAGGTACTCTCCAGTGGGTGCAGTCTTGGAGACCTGGTCAGACAGACAAAAGTGCACCATCGCTGACATGATGAAGAGCAAGTGACCATCTGTGCCCCTCATTAAAGCACCCTCAGCATGGACATTTCAAATCACGTGTTTTTTTAGAGCCACACTAAGGAATATCTAATCTGCCAGTGCTGTCCACACTGCATTTTCAAATGATCCCCCAAGTGTCCCTAGAGACCCTACTCCTATGGGACTACCTGATAATAGCACTTCTGCCAGATTGCTGCAGATACTGTGAAGGTAAGCAGGACGCAATAAACTTGCCTTCCTTTGGGATGATAAAGCCTTTCCACTACATCTCAGTTTAAACACTCTTTCCAGTTTATATCAAGTAAAGTCAAGATTATTTTACATAAAGCATATTTAAAAAACAGTTGGCCATAGTGGTGTACCAGCAAAATAATACATCCTAGCAGACAAACAGGAAGGATAACATAGTAAAAATAACAAATAAAAAGTAATATACATGATATACATGTTAACTGCAAAATGGATAGACAGATCTAAACATGATCTGTCTAAAAGGCTTGAGTAATACTCAACACTCATGACCTGACAATGATGTGACCTGCAAATGCATTCAAACAGGGTGCAGGGACTCACCTGATGGTGATGGACCCACCAGGCACTGGTGACGACCTTGGCATCCCAGGCGGCACTGTAGCACACGGCCATGGTGCCAGCCTCTGTGAGCGTGCGTGGGGGAATGGGCTCTCCTGCAAGAGAGAGAGAGAAGTTAATAATGTTCCTCACACTTAATTATAGCAAAACTGAACTGACACAGACTAGCAGTGATTCTGATTTCTGACGTCTCTGACAACAAGAACACACCAAGAACAGAACCACACATGTTGCCACTGACACTTTCAGTCAGTGTCTGAAACACAGACACACACACACAGACACACAATGACAGCAATCAACAACAACAATGATAAAGACTATATTAAAGGTGCAGTATGTAGGATTTAGTGGCATTTAGTGGTAAGTCCGAGAACTACAACCAACTACCTTTTCCTTTCAAAGCTGCAGTGGCTGTCACGGGACACAAAACTGTGAAACACCCTTTTCAACTGCCAGTGTTTTGGTTTCTCTATTTTGGGCAGTGAACACACTTCTTAAAGGAGATCCCGGTCTGTATTCTATTCCATTTCATTCTATTTCTGGTTACAGACCCCCCAAATCCTTCAAATGCACCTAAAAGGACTACATATTAGGATAGCCACTAAAGTTGTTAGACTCGTCAAAGGCAGGATACCTGAGGGATTCTTGATGACACAGCTGGTGGCTCCATGAAGGTCAGCGTGGACGTAGATGTCCCCTGAGGACAAGAGTATTTTTATTTGTGCTCTCCGTCTCCCACACTGCCCCAGGGAAGATATACTAGCAAGCCTCAAGGGGGACAAATAGGTTATGTCTCCTTCTCACACACACAAAAAAACAAACAAACACACACACACACACAAACAAATAAACACAGTGTTCCTGTGCGTACCTGCTCTCAGGTAGCGTTTGACGATCATCTCGTTCTGCTGTTGGTCTCGCCCAGCAATGACGAGGTAATTCTCTGAGCTGACGAACCACAGGAACTTCTCAAACCTACAACAACAAAACAGAGTACAGCATCTATTAATCAACCAATGCCAGAGGCACAACTGCAAGGATGTCCTTCTGCCAAGATTACTGACCCTGGGTGGTGCATAATGTGTGACATCTTACCAATACACTTTTCTGGCCTTCTGAATATTGGTAACAGTTTGAACCTCCTTGAGCGTCTGTTTTGTCTTTTTCTCAGCAGACTTGAAAGCCTAAACAGGAAAAAAGAAATGGATTTTGCAAAGGTTCAGTATAATAGTTTTGCATTGCCTTTTTGGCAAAATAGTGAGGATCCTGTGTGTTTAAAAAAAGAACAAACTGTGTCACCTTCTGTGCAGCCTCAACTGTTTTCTGTTCCTTTTTTGCTGCACTGCGCTTGTGGTCATAGTACCTGCAGAGACATATTGAAAAGTTGTGGAGATCATTAGAAGAACAGAGAGAACAGCAGCAAAGAATGAAGCACATGATCGCAAAAAACAAGACTGAGAGACAAGTCGTCATGTTAAAGGTTCGGTCAACCACAAGGCTGTTGAAAAATCTGGAAAATATCAAACTTTTTAGTCAGCAGTCTTTTAGCATGCTATTCTGATGATGCCTTGAAAGGGCTGGAACTATTTTTCAGCTTCAGCGAATTCTAATGAGTCCATTCAGTGGAGAGGATGATGGCAAAAGCTCAGCTGGATTAGTGTTGTTTCACCCTGCTGGTGGCAGAGGTTTCCTTTTCTGTCTTTTAGCCTTTAATTGACAGGACAATAAAGATAGGACAGGAAATGACTGAGAGGAGAGAGATAGGGAAGGATTGAGAAATGACCTTGAGCCGGGGTCCCCAAAATTTTGGTATGGACCCCCTTAAACATAAAGTTATATTGGGTTTCGAGCCCTTGCAGCTCTTTCTTAGACTCTTAAAACCCAACTTTCCAACAGCGCCAATGGCGCCCCCCTCCTCGCTCACTTCTTTGCGTTGGCGTAGGCAGACAGGCTCAGGTCTACGTCCACCAGCATGGGCTTGTTCTTCTGCAGCTTGCCCTTCTGCTCCTTGTCCTTTTTCTTGTTCTTCTTCTTCTTCTGTGTCTCCGTGGTCTCCACCACCTCCTCTACCTCCTCCTGCTCCTCATCCTCAGACCCAATGTATGGGTTCCTGCCAAGACACATGAACACACACACATAATGTATTTTACATACACCTTTATCACTGTATGATCTGCAATTACCTTGAAGGGAAGTGTGCAGTGTTGGTGTGTGAGTTACTTGAGATACGTGAGCAGCATAGTAATGTTGTGTGTAAGTTGTGTTGTGTACTATAGCATCATGGTAATGTGCAGTGTTGGATTACGCACTTGAGCAGCATGGTGATGTGATTGGTCTGCAGCTTCAGCTCCTTGATGGCACAGGCCACGGGGTCGCCGGCTGCCTGCGCCTCCTTGACGATGAGGCCAATTTCGGCCCAGTCCACCTGATTGGCCAGAGCGCTTCGCACCACCTGCAGAGCCCGCTCCACCATGGGCAGGTTCATCTCCACCAGCTCTCCCTTCAGCCGGTCCACCTCCTAGCACCCACACCGCACAGCACACAATGAGAATTGCTAATAAACACGTTTGGAGATCCCTTATACAGTAAATATACCATCTATTAAAAACAAGCAAGGAGGAGAAACATCTTAATCATGTGCCGATTAACAGAAGGGAAAAAGTCAAATTTAAATTTCTAATTTCTAACCAGTGTGCATTCTACAATCATGTTACTAAAGATGGCAGCAGTCTTCTGCCTTGGATTTAAATGACCATTGTTCATTGTTAGGTTTTAAAAAATGTGTACAAATAGGGCTTTACCTGAGCCTGATGTAAAGCTTCCAGACGTTGTTCATGGTCTCTTTTGACATTTTCCAATTTCTTCATGGCCTGTTTCTCCTGCTGCAGGGCTTTAACGTCGATCTTTTGACTCTCCATCTTTGAGAAGAACTCATCTACTGCCTGGTGAACAGTGAGATTGTTTGGACACTTCAAAGCAGCAAAGAACAAAAAAACTGAGGTAGGACTGTACAAAGCTAATCACCTTATTAAAAGATGCAAATTCAACATAGGGACTTTTTGCATTTTGAGCGAACAGAAAAGGGTGGAATTCTTCATACCTAATAAAAAAAAGATTGTTTATAAATAAATGTCACAAA
Organism: Setipinna tenuifilis; assembly: GCA_030347295.1. Taxonomy (NCBI): domain Eukaryota; kingdom Metazoa; phylum Chordata; class Actinopteri; order Clupeiformes; family Engraulidae; genus Setipinna; species Setipinna tenuifilis. The sequence continues at coordinate 12,810,608 of CM059278.1, forward strand.
CAATAACTTGTAAGATCAATATATAACAAAATATATCATAACATAACTTACATAATGGTGTATTTAGTTAAGAACAATTTTAGTTAAGAACAGTTATAAGACAATGACAAAAGAATTAGTAAAATGTTTATACGTCAGCAGTTCTTCAGGTGGCTTATCCGGACCTAAACTTGGCTTCTTCTCACATTTCTGAACAATGTAGCCCTGTTGTAGAAATACAAGAGAAATATTATTTCATTTGTTTGTTCTAACTGAATAAATAATACTTTGAGTGTGATTTCAATCGTTTTCACCTGTCCACTGAAGTTGGCCGTTTTCTCCATGTATTCCTCTGCCATCTTTAGAGCTTCCAGAATCTTCGGGGAATCTGTCGGAAATCAAACACTCAATGACCACACGAGTATCTGGCACACTACATCTCAAGGCTTTCTGAAGATATGTGGTGATTTACAGAAGGCTTCTACATGCAGCCCCATGACAAAATAAAATTCTTGTGCAGCCCCAGTTTGTGATATTTCAGTAACCCCACTCACAGCCCTTGAGTATTCTGCACATGGCATGTGTGTTCATTTACCTTGTGAGACATCAAACTGGTTGTCCACCTTCATAAGGCCCGAGAGCCCCACCTCCATTAGACAATGTTCGATCAAAGTGGCTCCATAAGCTGCAGGGACACATAATCGACATATACTCCACACATATGCATATACTACAGACGTCACATAAACAGTATCTTGACCGTTTACAAGGTTGCAATATAGCTACATGGCAGCTGTGGCCTAATGGTTAGGGTGTTGATCTTGGGATGAGAGGGTCACAAATTCGATTCCCATACCAGTAAGACAAAAATATGAATGGGGGAGTGAATAACTAGTGCTCTCCAGCTCCCTAATGCAAGGCATCTGTTGCTCCAGGGGGACTGTCCCTGTACGTAATTCTCTGTAAGTCGCTCTGGATAAGAATGTTAGCTAAATGCAATGTAGTTTATTGATTGTTGTTGTAAACTGTAATGGTCTCATTTGGTTGCCATTTACACAACATATGTTTGGCAAATTTCACAATGCTTGGTTAGTGGTATTTCACCCATTACCAATATTACAAAAAAAATAATGATAAAATGGGATAATAACGCTGATTCGATGATTCACTTACGAAGGTGAGGATTCAGCACTCTTTTGACTTGTTCACCACTTGGAGCTTGGGAGAGGATGTCTGTTAGCCTGTGATGGAATAAACATTTTGCATTTACACGACAGCCTCACAGGACCATTTCCCGTGAGCTGAGTGCAAGAGAAGAAGCACAGAGGTCTCAGTGTGGCCATACCTCTCCAGGCTAATGAGTGGTTCTGGGGGCCTGGCAGTCTCTACCGGGTACCTCTCCCTCACAGCAATCTTCACATCCTCCACCTCAGCTGTGCGGAACCGCAACAGGTTGAGGATGGTATACTCATAGTCAGCCAGAATGATGTTACCCTGAATACAGACATAATTAAAACAGGGATTTCAGTGGGCTTCATGTTCAAGTTGTTTAACTGTTTATTGTCATATTTATGTTATATTTATGTAATGTCATATTAAACATAGAGAACAAACAGTGTGTAATTACTGTGCGTGTGGACTGAAAAAAGAATGTGTTGAGGACTTACTTACTATATATACAGAATGATAAAATAATTAAACTAAGCAATGTTGAACAATAAAACCAGAGGAGATCGAAATAAGCATAATCTTTCCCATTACAACACACACAAAGAGCTCTTACCCTGTCATAGAGCTCCACAATAAGATGGTATGCAGCTTCATCTGATCCAAACTGGATGTCCACAATCCTGTCAACACCCAACTGCTGGACTGACACCAATCTTCTGGATTTTAAATGTTTACGGCACTAGTAAACAGATATTTAAATAACAAGAGAGGTTAGTGGATGGAGACCATCTGTAATTTCCTAAGAACATCTACAGATTTGTTTACATTATTACTCTTACTTTCATGGCAAAACCTGATGGCATTGTATTTTTAGGCCATTCAAATTCTGTTGAATGGATACGGATACCAGACTCAATCAATATCACGGCTTTGGTGTCAGGTCTGAAACACACAAGCAGAATCAGTGATCCACGGCAATTAGGACAATATCACCCAATACTTGTCAAAACAATTATTCTGTCTGATTTGTGGAAGCGTAAAACTTTACTTACTTTTGGAGTCGAATGAGATATGTTTTGTTGTCGATGTCATAGACATTGTATACTCTCATTCCAATGTAGCTAACAGGGAAGAGGTAACAGAAATGTCAGGTACTGTCTTTTGGAGACATTTGAGATGACGTAAACATATGGATTTAATTAAGCATCACATTCAGGAATTATCTGTGTGATACTGGTTGTATTGTAAAATGTAGTGAAATGTAGCACCATGCTTATGATTCAATAATCTAATGGACTAAAGTTCCAGACTAGCATTACTTTAAGTGAATCAAGCAAGATAGAAAATGTCACATCTGCAACGTATGAACAGTACTAGTGCACTTACTTTGCATTGATTTCGGCAATGACTGCCCTAATGTCCACTGTATTGAATCTGGTTTTCATCTTAACTACTTTTCTTTAATCCCTTATGTGAATCAATACATTTACACGTTGAACTAGAGGTACACACCTTTTGCACATTTGCTACATGGTACAACCATTGGATGCAACTGCGCATGCGATTACTTCCCTACCTACGGAAGCCGAGTTGCACGGGTGTCCGAGAGAACGCGGTATGGGTATGCATACGAGCACGCCCTTAGAGCTCGTGCGCGCGCAAACACACACTCGCGCGCTCCACTGAGAGCCAAAGCCGAGGTCGATGGTCGGGCGTGTGTGCATATGAAGATATGAGCCAGGGCTGTGCATGCTGCTGAGCTGAGTGTCAGAGGACGCCGAGTATACGCAAGATGTTTGACGCTGGCTGCTTAGAGGCCGAGGGAGTGTTTCTTGATAACGGCTCTGTGATGAAAATAGGGTTACTTGAACAATGGTTGCCAATGCGGATTGGGGAAAGGCTTTTGCAATGGCAGTGTGGGTTCAATTAAACCATCATGGAATATTAAAAAAACTAAGGTAATGAAATTGTGGCCGCGGTAATTTTAGGGGAAAAATATGTCATAAAGCAGTTTCATATGGACGCCAACAAGAAAAAGGAACGGCATAGTCGTAGGTCTGAATCAACCCTCGTAAACTCCCTCAGTAGAAGAGGTAAGGCTTTAAAAAAAGCTACATTTTTGGCTATTTAAAATACCCAAATAGCTCACACAAGAATACCATACACGAATTCTCGACGCCTACTTTAGGTCAGGATGGTTCAAACGCATGCTTTCTGTATGCAATATTTCGTGTGTATTACTACATTCATTTTTCAGAAATTGTCGTAATTTCCGATGCTAGATGACGATGTCTCTCAAAGATCAAAAGAGGACAAGCGACACTGTCAGCGGTCACCAAATAGTTTGGCTTGTTACGCTGAAGCAAAGTTTCTTGTTTCGCCTCTTCCACCTCTAGGGTCAGAGTTTAGGCGTGCCTGGTTACCAAGGAGACACAGAGATCAGCAGCTAACATGGCGAGTGCTGACTCTTGTTGAATAAAGGGCTTATTAGCCTATTTACCTTTTTAAATTCACTCCAGTCAGCGTCGTGGTGATATTGAAACTGACACAATGCTTCATGTCAGCTCTTTTAACCGCATTGTGGGTTGTTTTTATGTTTGCATTCTGTATAACGTTACAGAAGAATGAATAGTAAGTTGCACATTTTGAAGCAAGCAATTTCGAATGGAATGAAATTTGTTACAATGTAACGCCAGAAAATATTTGTTTTGAATCGGGTGTCGACCTTACATTACATGTGCAGCAGTTGTTGCTAATGCTAAGATATAATAATTGTTTAACAATTTATTCCACTTGTGACTATGCTGTAATTCGACTCGTGCTAAACCTTTTGTTCACACCTATGGTTTACACAGTATACAGTATGTTCATTATACATTCATGTTTATTAACGATTTTTTGGTATTTAGATTATAGAATAATCAAGAAAATTGGAGAGGGGACATTCTCCGAAGTAGTAAAGACCCAGAGTCTGAAGGATGGAAAGTATTATGCCTGCAAAACGATAAAACAGCCTATTGACAGGTACCTGTACTTCACGATGCACCTGCTAACATCTTGGTAGGGTTTCTAAGCTGCTTCATCAGACTTGTAATTAGAGAAGGGGGTATCTTGCTGAATGACATCATGCCCTTATGATGACCTTGTATACCGTCTAGGGTCAAGGTTTATTTTCTTAGATTTATTTTTGGCATTTGATATTGAAGGAAAGGGAAGTTTATTTATAAAACACAATTCTTCTTCTTCTTATTATTATTATTATTATCATCAATAATAGTAATGAGAATAATTCATAGGTAACTACTTAAGTTCATAAGTAACTTACTTAAACTACTGCACAAATGAGCTGAAAACTTTGTTATTCACCTACCTAGAAATAGGGAAATTAAATTATTGTAGGCCTGTGGGTGCTATCAGACCACACTGTTCACTGCAATATTATTTTTTACAATAATTAAAAAATCACTACAGTTGTCTTATTTTTATGTTTCTAGCCTGGAGCAGGCTAACAGCTTAAGGGAAGTTCAGGCAATGAAACGGTTGAACCCACACCCCAATATTCTCCAGCTTCATGAATTGGTATTGTAAGTATATTGTGAACTATTAGATACATTCATATCAACAGAAAAGATTAAATAATAGGCAAATGTCATAATCTTGTTTTTTTCTCTCTTTATTTAAAATGTAGCGATCAGGGTTCTGGGACCCTCTCCCTCATTTGTGAACTAATGGACATGAACATCTATGAATTCATTAGAGGTAGAGTACGTTATATATACATATCAGTGTTCTTTGAAAAGGAAAAAAAACTTTTTACATATTATGTAATGCTGATCTGTGTACATGAGAGCCCATCTGTATTTAATTTCAGTGAAATTATACATTATGAAAGCTGTGACTGTGTTTGAATGATGTGGATTTCACACACCATACTAAAAAATGTTATTAGTTCTTGTAATAGAAGCTAAATACAGGGTTTCTGTCCACAGGGAGACAATATCCTTTGCCAGAAAGCAAAATCAGACACTACATGTACCAATTATGCAAATCCTTGGACCATATGCATAGGTAAGATGCTATTCAAAGTACATCAATGGCCAGTGTGTTCTGTTCTATCAGTTATTGTTGGTCAAAGATGGAAGATACATGTAATGTAAGCTGAGAATTCCAAGGTGAAATGTGCTCTTTCTTTTTTCATTTTGTTCATGTAGCTTTTGTATCCCCCTTGTAGTCTCAGCGAATTAGGGTTAAAGGTGGAAGTAAATAGAGCCAAAGCATATTTGGTATCAATGGAACTGTTATTGTATGTGGATTAAGAATTACTATCGCTACCTCCCATACTGGTAAAAGGATCCTTACCAAACTCAGTGTACTTGTCACTATAAGTTCTTGATGAGCTCAGTAGGTATTCAATGTCTTGGGGTCAAAGGTCAAGGTCACATGAGGTTATACCTGATATGCAATGCTTGTTTTATACCTCTCAAACAGATTGAGGGATCCTCATTAAACCCAGCACTGTTAATTCATCTTAAATGAACTGATTAGTCATTAAAGGTCATGAGGTCAAAGGTAAGGGTTAAAGATCAGGATGAGGTTATAGCTGGCAGAGGCATATAATCAACCCTTCAAACTGACATGAAAAATATTAAGAAATGTATTAAAGCAAAACAAAGTTTATTTTCTGTGTAACAAGATTTGTTTCAACCCCCACATCTTTAGTATTTTAATGATCTATGACCTCTCTTAAACCAGGGGAAATCAAAATGTTATTTTTTTTCCTGTTGCTGACATCTGTGTGAATACCTGTTTTTAAAGTAACTGTTTCAGTTGGAGTAACAAAATCACAATTCACAATTACAATTACAATGAACATTCACAATATTAATAAAAAATATTGTACCTCATTTAGACAATCTCAGCAGAAGTAGAAGATTTAAATTAAATCAAAACCATTTCTGTCAGTGTGCCCCAGAGTCTGCCTCATATTTTAAGGCATTGTTTCTGTACCTACACATTTTATGACTGCAGGTATTTCATGAAGATAGCTTACAATTACATTGAATAACATTCAAAAGATTCTGTGGTGCTGGCTCTTTATCCATAAGTATTGGCATCATCATACTAAATCCAAAGTTAGTAAAATTTTGTCAATTGCTCATACGTATTTATTTCCTCTCCTAATATAAGAAACAGTCTATCCTCTTAAACTAGGGGTGGCCAATATATATGGTCTGTGATAATATAGCAGTTGTTTTTTGTTGATATGCAAATTTACATTATCGAGTATTTAATTGACTTTACAAAAAACAATAAAATGCATCTAAATGCAACTGAATGTGTGCATGCGTCAGTGTATGCGCTCAAGTATTTGTGGTGTAATAAACTATAAGGTGGTTTGTAACTCGTACAATTACAATCCCATTTTAAAGGATATCTACACATTTATATTAAAGGATCTTTTTCAACAATATCGTCAAAATCCCCCAAAATATTGAATTTTTTTTTGCCCATATCACCCACCTCTAACTTTAACTGATAACAATGCACCCCCCACATTTCTAACACCTAAACTGGAAGACAATGCTAGTCTTGAGGTTTACAGAAATTGCCAGGAGAAAGTGGATAGCACCCTGTGTTATGTAACCGCTAAGCACATTGCACACATATTGCAATCAGATTCTTGATTCTTATATACAAAAGGAGGGGTATTAAAGTCATTGTGCTGCAGATAGGGACCTCCCACACAGATCAAATAAGAACCAAGTCTATGGTGTGCAACATGGAAAAAAAATTCACTCTGAACAAATTCCCTGTATTCAGTAATTGAATTGAACCTGACATGTTGATTAGCATGTCTCCACCATTTATAACTTTGTATGACAGGGGATAAAACTTTGACCCCATGACCCTAAGTCCCTAATCAGTTTCTTTATCAACTTGTATAGTCAATAAATGTACTAGAGTCAAGGAAGATCCATCAACCTGCTTTGGATATATGAGCTGAATGCTGCATGTGAATTATTTGTGTGACCCCTTGCAACATTAACCTTTGACCTTAAGACCTACATTGTATAATCAGCTCTTTGACACCTTATAGTGTGTAGGTACACCAAGTTTGATGAAGATCTTTCAAATGACTTGGGAGATACCAGCTAATATTAGGCCTAAGATGTGCTATCATATTATTTAGCCCAGATTATCATTGTACCATGGTACATTTAAAAGCCTATATATTTTTCCCCTACACATTTGGGCTGCAGGCACCTAAAATTCTTAATCTACAAAAAATTGCACTTCTAATGATATATAGAGATGTACAATATGGGAAAGGCTGTTTTTTTTTTTCTAAAAATGCTACAGCTGCAGTTGGAAGCATTTCTTTAAAGGAGGATCAAAATTGTTTTTACCTTGTCTTTGTTGAAGAACGGTAGTCTACCCACATTGAATAACATATGAAAAGTGCCAAAAAATCTGAACATCTTTCATAGAAATTCCTCTTTTAGAAATGTCAGCTAGAAAATGGGCAAATCTAATCAACGGGTACAAAGGATGTAAAATATATGTCATTGCTGCCCCCCCCCCTCTTACTTTTATTCCACTCCCTCTCTATCAAAATAATGTTCATACACCTGCCCTCCCGGCCCCTACAGCTAGTAATTTGCCACAGTGTTCGTGAAGTTCAAGGCGAAATGGCAAGTCGTTCCTAGGTGTGCTCTTCCAGGCTGTGCGAGCAGTGTGCAAAGTTTATCACCGCCCCACTGAAAGAAATGCATGAGATGCATAGCTGCTTGTAAAAATGACCGGATGGCCATCCCATGTTTAGAGGTGTGTACAACTGGATGTGTTGTGCAAGAGAAAGAGGCAGCCTGAGACAGCAGTTCACAGATAAAATGAAATTTATTGTCCAGACAGACCTGGGCAATCCCTGCCCAACTCTGGCCCTAAATCCTTGCGTCATCGTTCTCCTGCAGTCCCCAAAGTGCAAAATCACCATCCCCTAAGAAGGCTGGCCAACTATCTACTTAACAAAGTGCAGGTGGATTGAGCCATTGTAGCAGCTCGGGGAAACCCAAAACCAAAATCCAAGTTAAAACATTCTCTTTCAAAACAGATTTTCAACTGCCAACACAGATGCATTTTACACATATGGCAGAACACAAAACCAATTCCAAAAAGGAAACATGGAAGGGGAACAAAATGCAAGTCCGACTTTTATTTTGCTCAGCCCATTTTACCTGTAACAGGTTTACAAACCTGGGACATTATCAAGCTGGCTTCTTGCAGCGTTTGATGCTACATAGTGGAGCAGTTTCGACTTTGCTACCATGTCAACCTCAACAACCATTACAAATTGTCAGTGAAGGCAGCCTATCAGTGTCAAGTCATAATGAGGTTGCCAGGTAAGCCCGAAAGGATGCCAAATAGGTGCAAAACCACGCATTTAAAATCATCTACCCCAACATAGCTTTCTGAGAGAGGTTTTAAGAAGCTTGAGTCATTCACTGCATTCACATGGTGGGATTGGTTTGGTTTGGGATTGGTTTGGGTGTTGCTTCCCAACAGGTGGTCTGTCCCCAAGTCCCTGTTCACATGCAGTTCGTCTAAGCGGATTCGGCCAGAGACCCAGCCCTTTCCGCTACGCTAGGTGGGGGCGCTGTAGTCAACTTCTATCTTTCTATTATTATCTTTTAATGCAAGGAACGTCTCTTCCACGCATAACTCTTGAACCACTCATCCGCTTGATCTCAAATTTGGACGGCGTCATCATAATGTTACCAGTGTGTGCAGTGCCAGGTTTCGTGTTGTTTGGGCAAAAAATGCCAAAGATATCGGTCAAACCGTGCCGACCCAGCCATGACGACCCAGGCTGATAAGATTTACAATGCTAGCTGCTACAATGTTGGACATAACGCGACTAACGACACATAACTAAAATAATGGACATAACACGAGTAAACATTTGCCCACAACAAAGCTGCTACGTAGGTAAGATGTATCTTATCGTATACGCAACAGCAGACTACAGCACTGCACACATATGCCTACACATACAGACGACACGTAGAGGAGACTGAACTTTTCACCTCTCATTCCGGTTATTCCACATCGCAAAACAGTGGCTAAAGAAAATCTTACAAGTCAGTCAGTGCAAATGTATTTACATAGCCTCCTCCTTTCACCTGATATTATTACCCACTTAAACAATAAGGTGGTCTAAACAAAAACGTAATACTCTGGCACATCTTCTATGGGCTCTGCACTGTTCCTACTAAATAAAGACAATAAACAAACTTTCTGGCGGCATACAAACATGGTGTTCCAGGAGTTTGACGCATTCGCGTACGTGTTGTGCATTCTGCTGTGTTAGAAAGTCCGTATGAAGGAACAAACTGCGTTTTTTATTTCGTTGATACATGCGCAATACCCGAAACCAATCCGATCCCCGTTCACATGGCAGTCGAAGTGGTTTGGAAACAGCCCAGGCCTGGCGTCGCAATTGGTTTATGAAAACCAATTCCAAACCAAACCAATCTCCGTTCACATGAAGCTGGTACGATCCCAAACCAGTTCCAAGTGGTTTCGACTTGTCCATGTGAACGCACTCATTGCAGATTCAACCCAAATTTTACTGTGAAGATGACACATTAGAGAATAGGGATCAAAACGCCATGCAACAATTCTACGCCACCTTTAAACATATGTGCTGGAACTGTCACAATTTTCTGTCAATAGCACATGAAATAGGCAATTTAGGAACCAATACGACCTTCAGCACCACCTACAGCCTGTGGTCGGATTTGCCAAATTAGCACACACAGTATTTGGGGACCTGTCAGAGCAAAAGAGGAGTGGCAGCCCCTGCCAAACAAAGCTTGTTGCTTTTGCTGTGGACTCCCTTTCTCGTTCACCTGTGCACTCACTGTCACATGCACTAGCACGTCTGTAGAAGGTGAGGAGGGGAAGGGGAGGAGCTTAGAAAAGGGTGGGGTAGGGACCTGGATATTGTATCTTTAGAATTTTTAGGCCAAAGTCCTGCAATTTTGAAGACCTGCTAATGGCAGCTTTAATCTATTTTAGACCTTAAAACAACACTATGTAGGATTTGCTCAGGGGGCTTACAGGCTTACAGGGCCCGTGGTTCTTCTATGGTTATTTTAAGAAATTGGCAAGTAGGCTATCCTTACAGCAGTTTATACGAACACTGTTTCAAAATATAAGAAACAAAACCCTGATATAATTATAATTTACAATAGTTATTTATTAGCAAGTTAAAGCAGGGCCAATATTCAGGCTCTAGTTATCACTCTTCCACTTTTCCTTTGCATCTTCTGAATACACACTTAGCTGCTTCAGTTTTCATTGTGCTTTAGCCAAGACAACTACTTGTTCTCGTTTCTTTTACTGTCTTTTGTTATAACTCCGTTCACCTACCTCGTTGTGACGGATGTGACGTATGTCATAACGCAGTCAAATTTTGTAGTTTTTATGGTGACATGGTTCCTACCTGAGCCCCAAAGTTGCATAGTGCCAGTGTAGACAGTGTAGTTTGAAGGCTGAAAAATACATAGTGTTGCTTTAAAATGAATGAAACAAACAAAAAGCACACTACTTGACAGTCACTTTGGTCATTTAGACCTTTAACCGCGAAAGTCTGACTGACTGAAATGTCTTTTTTTTCTGTCGTTTTCCTATTTAAAGTAGTTTGTTATCAGCAGTGTTGCACATTTCATTTGTTTTATCCAAGCCATAGTCAGTGACAAAGCAGCACTTGTGGTATACCGTCCAATATGTGCTGGCCTCCTCTAACTTTCATGAAAAATTACCATACTGAATTGTGAAAATAAGCATTCATATTTCCATCAACATTACTAGACCAATTCTTCCCCCTGGTGTGGCTTAAACAAGAACTGTAAATGTTTGACCAGACACATAGTGAGCACAGCCTTGTCAGCCTTATGTTAATGTTAATGTTAATTCACAATTTTTTGCCATGTAAAACTACACCAGAGATAATTGTGATGAGACACAGATTTTTTTGTTCACACTTACAGCAATGGGATCTTTCATCGAGATGTGAAGCCAGAGAATATTTTGATTCGTGTAAGTGTTGTTGGTTATCCCTTCAGTTGTTGCAGTAATGCCTTTATTGTAGTTAATATTAGCATATTAAGTATGTATTGTCAGAGGAGAGATATTCATCACATGAATGGCTACTTTTGCTCTGTAGAACGATGTCCTGAAGCTGGCAGACTTTGGATCGTGCAGGAGTGTGTATTCCCAGCCCCCTCACACTGAATACATCTCCACACGTTGGTACCGTGCTCCTGAGTGTCTGCTGACCGATGGCTACTATTCCCTCAAAATGGACATCTGGAGTGCTGGCTGTGTCTTCTTTGAGATCATCAGGTGGATGTTCGGACACATGTCCTTCGAATATTAAATTAGATCGGGTTATATAATGTCTTCAATGTGGTATTTTGTCATTTTTGGTTATAGTCTGAGTCCTTTGTTTCCCGGAACCAATGAGATTGACCAGGTGGACAAGATTCATGATATACTGGGGACGCCAGACAGTACTGTGCTTCAGAAGTTCAAACAGTAGGTGTTATAATCTCATAGTCTTTATACCCCATAATTACCATGCAGAATTTACTCCTTTACAGCTGTTAAGCCCACATAGTCTATGTTAAGCCCCTCTTTTGCTGTGTTAATTAGGAATAAATTCCATTAAAAGCATTAGAACAAGCTATGGTAAACTTGCACTAAAGGGGGGGTTAAGCTACTTACATTGGGAGGTGGAAAAAAACATCATTCCAGGACAGCACTCTACACAGATCCATTTGAATTTGTAAAGTCACTACTAATTTGTTAGTGTTCAGTCAGGACTGAGTGAAAGAAACTGGAGAAGCATCAAAGAGGGACACATAGTGACAGGGATTGAGCTGAAGAGATGCCAGTACGCATTGTACCTCTTAAACAGATAGGATGGCTGATTAATTACAGAGAGGTGCAGGGCAGAAACATAAGAAAGGCTGCTTCCTGTCTGTTCCGTGTCACAGGTCGAGGGCGATGCGCTTCGACTTCCCCCCGCGGAAGGGCTGCGGGATCTCCCACCTCATCCCCCAGGTGTCCTCCACCACCCTGTCTCTGCTCTACCAGATGCTGGCCTACGACCCAGAGGAGCGCATCAGCGCACGCACTGCACTGCAACACACCTTCTTTAAGGAGCAACGGTAACAATTTTATGACACTGTGTTTTCTATATAACAGAATTTAAGGGGTTTATATATATACCGTGAAGTGGATAATAGAAAACATATCATAGAGGTAATCTACTGTACATATGTGGACACAAAATCCAGGCATCGGAGTCTGGCATGTAAATGAATTTGAAGAGATCTACAAAATAAAGTCATGGGATACTAGATTTTAAACAGACCTCTTCTTCTGGGCCTTCTTCTCTTTCTCCAGTGTGGTGGAGAAGCGTGCAGTGAGCCTGAGGCGGGCCATCGGGACAGTGGAAGGAGGTGAAACCAGCGGGACACCCAGCTCTGTGGACCAGCTGTGGCGCATCGCCAGACACGGCCGGAGACAGGTGCGAAAAAAAAAAAATGAAAGAAATCATTTTTAAAAAACACGCCAGCCCAACCCCTCACCTCCCGCAGATTATCTGAGCCTCTCAGTCTGCCGGCAAGAAAGATGAGACTCTGTACTCATCTTCCTAATCCTAACACGCCCTCAGCCTCCCCTCCCCCCACCCCCATTTCTCCATGTCCTTTGGAAGAAAACAGAAATGTTATACTCTCACCTCACATGTTGTTTACGATGCCTTTTCCCCCCCATCTGGCAGCATCATCTGAAGCACGTGGCCGATCCACTCTTACGGTGTAACCCACAGCGGTTCCCTGTGGAGCTGCCCAAGCTGAATGTGGTCGTCCCCTCTCCTAAAATCACCTACCCGGTCTCCAGCCTGCCTGCCCTCACCATCACGCACAGGGGCTCCCTGCCTGCCATCACCTCTAAGAAGTGCCACCCACGCCTGGTGAAGGTGACATATGCCTGGCCATAAAATGTCATTGCACATCTACTTTACACGAGCACCCAGTCTGGCCTTGTGCTTTATATCTCTACAGTCGGGACAGTGCAAAAAAACACTGTAGAGATGTGTTAGTCAATACCACAACTGAGAAAACAGAGCTAGGAGAATGTATGTGACCTTGTCACTTTTTACTAAATAAGTGCTGGTGTTACTCACCTTCAATATAAGACATGGGACATAAGACAATTTCTAGAACAAAAATATCATAGCTACATGTTAATAATTTTTCTTTTTAAAATCCCAATACCATGGCCCTTAACTGCCGGATATGACCATTACATCATCATAAGGTGTCAGTGACATGGTAACACATATCTCATTACAAAAGGTCTGACTGCAGCACTGTGGAGCTTTGCATTTTCAAGTAGGTTGGTGGACTGTTACTGCTCACTGTAGACTAATGCTGTGGTATTTCCTCTTCCTTTGCCCCTAGCCCAGAGAAGAACCTCACCGCACCACTTTCAAAAGATACTACATGCCCCCTTTGGAAAGAAAGCGTGGGCAATACTGAACAACTGCTAGCTACCTGTTACTGTGCCCATACAATGAACTACCTGGATGAAACCACTTGGAAACATCATACAGGTTCAGAATGGAACAGACGGTGTTCATTCTAAAAACAATGCCACCTAGTGGTGAGGACCTGCAAAAGCAAGGGATAGAGAACTATTCCAGCTCCAGTAAAACCAACCCCAGCAGAACTGCTAAACCAGCAGTATTTATACGTTTCTGTAAAAAGGTAACTAGATAAGCGCCTGTATTTCAAATATAGAATCACTGATGCAGTGTTGAAGATCTACCATGGTCATCACTGCATAAGGCTACAAACATCGCCATGATAGACAAGAAGAAACATGTTTTCTAGCATCCTGTCGTGAAAAGTTGTACATGTCTTGTCTATCCCTCTGTACCACAAACTGACTCACATGGATCGTCCGGGATAAATATAGGCACAGACTGTATTAAGTGTTAGCCAGTGTTTGTCATCAACCTTCCACTTCCTCTTGTAATCACCTTTTCCTGTGTATAATTTGTCCGTCACCTGCACTGCTTACACAAATGCCATGGCAATAAAGAATGTAGTTAACATTTAAAAATAAGCAGCCTTTTTTGCTCTTTGTAGCATTAAGTGGATCAGTGATGTTAGAGCACATCGTTTCATCAGGCTTCATTACTTGCACAGAGCACACAAATTGACATTTGAAGCTTAGTCACTCTCCTTTCATGTCGAAGACATTTTCTGTATAATGCACATTTAATAGCTTTTAGTATTATAGTAGCCTCTTGCATTATTCAGCTAATCCACAAACCAAGTAAAGATGGTAGGTATGTGAGCCCAGACATACACTGCAATATCTATATTATATCAAAAATTAATTTCACTGTGTCAATGCAGCAGATGCGGCCGGCACGTTTTAGTAACGCAACATGCATCAAGTGCTGTTATCTGCCATTATTACCCCATTGTTCCACAGTACCATTATTATATCTAAGGGAACAGTGACCATGTGATTAACATTACCTGCTAGAGGGGTAAGTCTTTGTCCCAGTTGAAAGGATCATCACAAGATAGCACATGATCAGTTTGGTTATTCAGAAATAAAGGGTGGTGCCAAACATGTATTTGTTTCCAGTTAGAAAGCAACTATATGAATTCTTTATTCCCAGGACAAGACAGAGTGACAGAAATGTGTCTCTCCACACCATGAAAATCGGTGACATAAAACAACGGAGAGTAAAATAAAAACAAAACAAAAAAATACTAAATAAAAACACACAGATCACTGAGAGAACTTGAAGATGGAAATCGTCTGGCAGTAACCCAAGCACGAGGCCACACATTCATATACGTTCTCGTTTTAATGCAGAACAAAAGGTGAAATGTAAAATGTCAACCACATTGAAAAACCAAGGGTATGACCATGTCAGTGTCTTCGTCCCTTCCCCAGTTAGTGTGGAGTCAATGTAGGTTTCATCAACAATGATTGGTAGTCACAAAAGAAGATACAGTAAAAAACATTGAAGTGTCTCACACAGATAAGGGTCCTACTGTTCAACTTCAAACCTAGTTGTTCCTAGTTGGGTGTTACTTAGCGTTACATTGAGTAATAGCATTGCTGTTGGTAGGCAAAATATGAACTATCCATCTTTTTTTTTTTTTTTAGTTTTTTTCTTTAGTCTTTTCTGAGACTTCCTGAGCTTCATATAATAGTAGAGTCTGAACAGCCCCTCTACTGAACTACATTTTTCTTTTCTTTCTTTCGTTCTCTCATTCTTTCGTGAATCTGTTAACAACAGGTAAGCGTTTCAGCTCATAGATGAGAGCACTGAACACAAAAAATTCTCCTATACCAAAATACCTCTGGATGAATATCTGTACAAGAGAAAATAAAGAGAAAAAAAAACAGAAACCTGCATATTTAAGATTATTTTAATATTATTAATATGTATAGTTTTCTGCTTAAGAAAGATCACTATTTCCTTTAATGATGACAAAAACGTCCACTAGAGCACTGATCAGTTCGCTGTTCGCCCCATCAAACCACTGAATTACAATATTGTACAATATTATACAGAGCAGATTTTGATCTGAAACAATATTAAAATAAATGCTCAATAGATACAAAGTTATCAGTTCATATTTCTCCTCCTTATTTCTGTCTGCGAGTCCTTGCGCGCACACACAAAAATGTAAAGCCATTCTCTTCTAATAAACTATTAAGTGCAAACAATTTTTTTCTCGTTTTAAAAAACTATGATTGCAGCATCCAGCTTTTTCAGATTTCAAATTTCAAGACAGAGGATAACAAAGCCAAGTGCATGGAGGCCATCCTCAGAACCTTTCCATTTCTTTAAATCCTTTATAGTAGTTATTACAAAACAAAAAAAAAAAGACAAAAAAAAAAAAATCAGTGCAAAGTTCTCAATGAGGAAAGAAAAGGGAACTAAGAGGGGAGGAGGGAGAGGGGAAGAGAAGAGGAATTTGGAGGGCGGCAAAATCCTCACACTCGTGCCTCCCACCCCCGTGTTTGAGAACATCGTGGGCCGGATGGATTCTTACCACTGATTAGTCGTATGGTTCACTTAGTCAACCATGATCCAAAGTCCGGCAGGAGAGCAAGGGGGGGAGGGAAGGTTGAGGAGGGAGGGGGGGGACGGGGGGCAAAGGGGGGCATAAAAAAAAACTAAAGTCAAGCAGATGTGTGTTAGCAAAAAAAAAATAGTAATAAAAATAAAATAAATACAACTCTTAAAAACTCAGGGAATACACCAGCCACTTTCCAAAAAACAAAATTGCACCACACCCTTTTTCTTTCCCCGTGTCTGCATCTATGCACATCCACCAAACTCTGGGCTGCATGAGTGACAACTAAAACATAAAGATCTCAGCAGGGAGTGGAAATTAGGAAGGAAAAGAAACGGAATAAGGGGAAAAAAACGAGGAAATAAGTAGAGAGAACAAAATGAAAAAAAAGAGAATAGAAACAAACAAAAAAAACTTGCAATGCTTTTGAGGGTGAGGAGCAGCATCCACCTCTGTGTGACTCAACATCTCTGTGATGCAGGATTCTTAGCAGCAGAAATATTGTGGCTATACTACAGTCCCACTGGGTGAGTTGGCTTGGTTTTGGGATGACAATAAACCCTGCGAAAGGGAAACAAAAACAAAAAGAAAGTTGGCATTGGGACAGGTAGAAAGGTAGTAGATTTGTTGGATTTTTTTAAAAACCATTTTCAATGCAAAAACCCTTCCCCACAATTTTTTATTGTTCTCATACTAGGACTTCAAAGTATTAAGGTTATAGCAATGCATCCCACTGTAAGTCAGGTTATAAGGTCATAGGGACACTGAAAAATATTTAGTATATGCCAACACTGCATGTGAATTTGCATGTTTCCTTTCAACTTTGTGGTCTGTATTCTATGAATGCCACATGATTTAGCTGTTATGAGGGAGGGGGTTGCAGGTGTGGGAGGATGGGTTGGTCTCACTGATGCAGAACACTTTAAAATAATGGGAACATAAATACAAGCATATGTGCGCGCACACACACACACACACACACACACACACACACACACACACACACACACACACACACAGACACAGACACACAAACAGAGACACACAGACAGACAGACAGACACACACGCACACATAAACATGCACCATCAAGCCTAAAAAGGAGTGTTGCATGCTCTTTTCTAAATATTTGCCCCTATGCTCACAAATTGGTTCGAGGTCTCAAACATGAAGTGGGGCGGCCTTTAATGACAATGCTGATGGTCAACACATCCTTTGTCCCTTCTAGGCCTTATTCCCTCTCTGAGTCTGATCAGCCACTCATTATGGTGCACCTTCGTCTCTATCGGAAAATCAGCATTCTATTAGCCTTAGAACGAAGAGAGAACACTACTAACACACACACATAGTCAGGCAATCAGGCATGTACACATGCACGCACGCACTCACACAGGCACACACAGGCACACACACACAGACACACACACAGTGGAGATATGCATCTTGGTGATTGCTAATTGTTCTAGCCCAGTGCCTACTGCTGAATGGAGACCGAATGAGATCTGCTGTAGACAAAGGCAGCAGAGGAGAGAGGGGAGAGACAATTAAAAATGGAGATGAGGAAGGTGCACTAAGACAGAGACAGAGAGATGGAGGAGAGAGAGGAGAGAGAGGAGAAAGAGAGGGAGATAGAGAGATAGAGGGGTGGCCCTCCTTGCAGAAAATGTCTTGGAGGAAGAGGAGCCAAAACCAGAACAGAAGCAGCTACCGTTACAGCAGGTCACGGTCGATCACACACACAGACACACACAGACACACACAGACACACACAGACACACACAGACACACACACTTAGGCCGGTGGGTGATAGAAAAGCCTGTTGAGCATGAGATGAAAGCAACAATTTGCAGATGTGGACAGCTGAGGGGTATGCGAGCAGACGTAAAACAGGAAGTAAGAGGGGTGGGGAAGGGAGGGCTCTGTCCACCACCATTTTAATGTAGAGAGTGGTTGGTTACTGGGTAGTGGGAGAGAGGAAGACAGACAGACAGCGATTTTTTTTTTTCCTTCAATTTGCCCAGAGCCCAATCAAAAGGAACTTACCACTTTGCCAGGCCTCGCCCATGTGCAAATAAATCCCTCCTGACAAGCGGTGACAAAACAGTCCTCGAGAAAGATCAAGACGGTGAGTCTCTCGTGCGCGATCTTCTTGCAGATGAGCGGCTCAAGCAGGGGCACGTCCTCCATGCGCGGGCACAGCAGGGTGCCCAGCGTTTTGGCCGGGTCCGTTTTGCTCTGCTTGGCCAGCAGGTTGAGCTTGTCGCTGCTCTTGCTGCTGATGTGGCCCATGCTGTGGTTGCGCTTGTGGTCCTTCTCGTGGTGGTGGTGGTGGTGCTGGTGCCGCTCCTTGCGGTCGTGCAGCGAGAGCGTGGCGAACTTTGCCACGCCCGCTGCCAGGCCGCCGTCCATCACGCCCGACTTGCCGCCACTACTTCCTGTCCCGCTGCTCCCGCCTCCTCCGCTGCTGCCGCTGTTTCCTGCCGCGGCGCTGGCCGCACCGTGCGGGAGGCTGTTGGAGCGCGGCAGCGTGGCCGCCAGCGAGTTGGGCACGGAGGGCGTGTTGGCACCGCTGTTGTTGCCGTTGGTGCTGGGGTTGCTGCTGTTGGCTCCTGTCGTCGATGTTGTCGTCGAGGCCGTCGTGGAGATGACCGTCCCGCTTCCCCCGACGCTGCCCGTTCCTGAGCCAGCGCTGACCCCGCCACCGCCCGTCACCCCTCCTCCCACACCTCCTCCCCCTCCTCCAGGGGGGCTGGTGGCGTTCATGACGTTGGTATGCGTTCGCGTTCGCGAGAGCGGCAGGTGGGGGAACAGGATGTCCTCTGTGAGGTCCCACAGGCACAGCTGAGTGTCCTGGCCCACCGAGCCGAAGCGGTACGTGACGCTGACCGGCCGGCTGTCGGTGGAGTTGCGCTTGGAGAGCCGCGACTGCGTGCTGTTGGCCCGGTCGCGGCCGTACGGCGCGGAAGTGGACGAGGAGGAGGAGCCAGCGGCGGCTGAGGACGAGGAGGTGGGGGGCGGTGGGGGAGGGGGAGGCGGCTGCTCCTGGAAGTCCTCGTCACTGCCGCTGAACTCCAGCGGCTCGCTCTCCTCCACGCTGGTGGTGCAGTGGTCAAACGCCACTACACTCACCCATGACTTGTGGCCGTGGCCGCGTGCAATCACCCGGCAGTCCAGGAAGGACCAGACCGTCACCAGGTCGTCCTCGCCGCCCGCCACGATGTACTTGCCATCGGGGCTCCAGCACACGCACAGCAGCCCGCCGAAGTAGCTCTTCATGGTGCCGTGCAGCTCCACCGCGTCGAAGTTGAACACGCGCAGGAAGCCGTCCTGGCTGACGCACGCCAGGTGCTTGCCGTCGGGCGAGAAGGCAAACTCGTTGAGCGCGCCCTCGCCCACCGTCCAGCGCAGCAGTGGGTTGCGCGCCTGCTTGCTCTTGCACGTGTGCACAGCATAGCTCTCGCCCTGCTTCAGCAGCTGGTAGTGGGGCGCCGTGGTGCCACACGTGTGCTCCACGTTGTACAGGTACATACTGCCGCTCGAGTGCGCAACCAGGAAGAGGCTCTCCGAGCCCGGCACCCACTTCACGCACGTCACCCGTGACTTGTCTATTAGTCTCTGATACGGGTGTGGGGGGAGGTTCAGGGTGGAACAAGAGAGGGAGGGGTGGCAAAGGGTCAGGATAAGAGTTGTTGTTGTTGGGGGGCAGGAGATAAGAGAAAAAGGGTTGGGAAGGGGTGGTGGGAAAGAAGGGAAGAGTTTAGTTACAACATTTCAAACACAAGTGTACTTGCATGAGTTGAAGTGCATCATAATGATTTGTAACGGTGAGAAGGTGTGCACATACAAAAGTAATCTTACAGGTGCAAGGCATAAATCAATAAGCTAAATGACAGAGGAGGTGGGCACAATACATAGGTCCCAAAAGTTTCATCTTTTATGTTTTGTGCATTAAATTAAGTCATGGAGCATATGCGGTGTGCAGATCTCCTTAGTCATCTATATTTATATTTATTAACACAATGACTGCTGTACGAAAGCAAAGTAATCAGTTAAGGCATTCTAAGAGGACACATAACATTACACACGACTGGGTAAATACTGTGCAGCGTATACGAGAACACTCTATATGAAACACAATAAAGGCAACAAAAAGAGAAGAGTGCAAACACTCAGATGCTTCTCATGACCCACTCCACCTAATACAAAAAGATTGAGCATTCAAGGACCACACTTCACCTCATCTCCCACTCACACACACACACACACACACACAAAATCATGGTTATGTCTAAACACTTAAACTGCAACACTCAACTTCTGCAGTTGCCACAATAGGGTGGGGCTGACTCATCAATACCATTCAGCCTCTTCAATGATGATCACGATCACACACACACACACACACACACACACACACACACACACACACACACACACACACACACACACACACACACACTCTTACTTCTTCATTGAAGAGCTTGCTCGTCTCCTTTTTGATAGGGTCGATGAGCTGCACCTGGCCGGCGGAGAAGCCCACCAGCAGAGAGACACTCTCGGCCGTGGCCGTCAGGTGGTTGAAGTCGTGGCACGTGGGCTGCGTCCCCTTGTAGATCCGCTTGTCAATTGGCTTGCTTAGGTCGGCAGCCTGCCCCCGCCATGACACACACACACACACACGCGCATAAACACACATACACACACACACACACACAGAGGGCATTAACACACACACACAGAGGGCATTAACACACACACACACACACACACAGGGCATAAACACACACACACACACACACACACACACACACACACACACACACAATGGTGAGTGAATGAATAAGATGCATATTTTGCACAGCTGCTGAACGAACCTGCCAGCTCACCCAATTACCATGGTGACATACAAGAACCCAAGCACAATGACACACAGGGCACGCCGATGCTGAAAAGTTTTCTGTGGTTATTTTCTGTATGCAGAAGTTATGCTTTAAGCAAATACACTGACCCTGTGCAATCATGCTGAAAGGGACTTTCCCCCCCCTACAAAATATGATGGCAAGATGGAGAAGCATCCAGCCTCGCTGTCAACAACATAAATCTTATCAACTGTCTTTTTTCAAGACAGACAGAGTACCCTTTCATCTGAATGTTTCGAAACAGCCAGGTCATTAAGCTGTCCAGGCCATGTTCAGGAATCCTGACGGGTGAGAATCTTGGAAATCCTCACACATACCACTTTCAGCACCAGGTTAGTCGAGCCAACATAAATGCAGACTCGAGAGGGTCGCATTTCCAAGAGGTAGTCTGCTTAAATCTGTTATTTCCTACCTGCTGGCTCGCGCAGGGCTGCTTGTTTATCAACAGCAAGCAAACCGAGTTACTTGGCTCGAACATAAGGGCAGCATGTCAGTCACACAGTGTCCGATACGCAGCAGCACAGACAAAAGCATCTGTTTTCAACCAGCCAGGCAACCAACAGGACACGGGAGGCAAAGAGTTTCAGGATAAATGTCCACAACAATGGTATGTCCTGTTTTCAGTGCACAACTACATGCCAAGACAAATGGAACACGGGCCAAACTATATGAAGTGCACAGCTAACCCAACACTCGTGATGCACCGGCTGCCATCAACGCCAAACCAGTGCGCAAAATCAGCGACGCTGGTGGCCACTTGTTTGTTTAGCCTGAAAACTCGCATATGCACTGCGATGGGCAAATGGGACGGGGATAGCCATCTAGGTGGCCGCAAACCGCCCTCGCCCTCTTCCATACAAAAATGAAATAAACGATGCGGCTGCCCCAGCTATGTAGGAAACATTTGGTTCACTGGAGCAATACTAATTAGCAGACACTGTCAATGCCTCTGTATAATGTGTTGATTTAGGCCAGCGGAAAACAAACCTGCACTTGTGTCCTGACCAGGCCAACGCGAAAACAGGTATATCAGAAAGCTAACGTTAGCTACCAACACTAAATAATTCCGATGCGCAGAAAGTCAGTATGACACCACCGTTCCAAAAAGCACAGCTGAGTCATACATTTACAGGTCTCTAAAGCTTAGCTTGGTTTTCCAGTCATCAGGGACTCAGTCTACACCAATGCTTTGAGTGTCACGTCACAAAACATCCGACTTGAAGAGCAGCGGAGGTCAAACAAGTTAACCACCAAACTATTAACATATGCGCAAATTTTAAGCAGAGGGCTTTTGCCTGTGTTTGCATTCACTGTCACGGGTCGTCCGCAGCAGGTGAAGCGGGGCCTGCGCTATCAGCTTAGGACGCTATCAGCTTAGAAGGGGACTTCTGGTTAACACAGCTAGCCACCTAGCATGCTAGTGAGCGCTAGCTGTGTTGTGCATACCACAACACTAATGCTAATGTTAGCTTGCAGCTAACTGGCTGCCATCAATTCACAAACTAACCTAGACTTCGCAATACAGTCCTGTCTCAAAGGAGCCACAACACTCCGCATCTATCTAAACAAGTAGCCAAACAAACTAGCTTCAAGAAAAACTTGAGTCGTAAACAGAGAGGACCGTGTTTACCTTTCTGACGCCTTTGTAGATATAGAAGTACAGCTCCCGGCCCACATTGAAACAGATTCTGTCGCCGTTGCCAGACTGATCGTTGACGTTGACGAAAGAGACTTTGACGGGGTTAGAACCTTGTGAATTAAAAGGCACCCTGTTGGGGCGGCTATATTCGGAGTGAGTGAGGAGTTTGTAGGCGCCTTCCCGGGTGGTGAACTGAGTTTTAATTTCGTTCATCTCCTTCCCTCCTCCCTCCGCCGCCATCTTTGAAATTTGCATTCATCCTTCCTCGGGCCCGGATCTTACGCGAGAGCATGCGCATCTCTAGAGAAGCGTTCTCAAATCAGTGTGCGCACAGTAGCCTACCTCAAAAATGCTGGGTAGAGTTGAGTACACTAACTGTAATATAATAGGAATGTTGATGACTGCGTGTGTACGACTAGGAACATATTGGGCATGTTGTAAATGGTAAAATGCTTTGACATGAGTAGGGAAATGGCCGATTTTTTTGTAGCCTTTACCTTTTCATGGGATATAACTGCTCTTAGTTCAGTCACTTTCTCTAAAGCAATGTCCGAATGAATAAAAATGAAGATCAAAACTTCAAAGATTGACTATTTGCAAGACAAGCTTGGTTGTGCATTTTTATGTATGGTGTAATTCACAGCTTTTGAAAAATACTTGAGCAATAATGAATAGGCCCATTTTAAAGGTCCCAGTTCCATAAAGAATAAACAATAAAACTACATGCATTATAGAAAACAGGTACAGTGTACATTAAAGCTATAAACGTGATATGTCAAATCTGAAGTTTATAACTACTGTTAAAGTAGGCCTACATAGGCAAAGCCAGGGCATGGTGCTTATCATTGGCAGACAAAGCTAAACTAAAGAAATTTCCTGAACATTTTGAAAGATTTTTTTTTTGCAATTTCCAGCCTCAAAGGTTTTTGTCATATTCCATTTTTAACCATAAATAGGTATCACATATTTCTTAAAATCGTGATTTGTCTCACTAAAGCCTGTACATAACTTGAAAATACTGATATGAACGCACACCCATACACCATTCTGCCCAAAAATTAGGTTGGCATTTGGTCTGCCATGCAATCCTGCAGTTCAACAGAAGTAGGCCCCTCATTCCATTTTATCAGTTTTACTTGCCATGTCAGGATTGCAGAGATTATTATGTTATGACATCACTACGCGCGCGCACACACACACACACGCACGCAAAAGGTTAAGTGCTCAGAATTTGGGTCTGTCCATGGTGCTTACAGGTGGCGGACAATAACACCCCCTACTGGTCACTAAAAGCACTACATCATTACGCATGAATTTGCGTTAGCTACACGATCTATGCTTTACATATGGTTGAAACTCATGCAGATAACTGCAGAAGTGACTACATGCTGAGCAATAAAGAAATCCACACCATAGGAATGTATAATCTGCGAATGTGTCTTATTGAACGATAAGACATATACGATGTTGAAAATATTCCCAAGTCAAGAGACTCAGCACGTCTCGTATTCATACTCAGGGAAACAGGTAAAATAACATGTGCCCATATTTAACAACCCCATATCTAATTTGGGCGCTCACTTAATGCTTAAGCATGCAAATAGCCTATGAGACCAGTATGTCTAATACCGGTAAGCAATTATTAAGGAAGTTTGAGGTCTTAATAATATTACCAGTGTGGTGATTTCGTTAGTATATGCCTTCTGATTTGCACTCAGGCATTGATTTGATTTTTGGAAATTATATGAGAAATTATACAACTGTATGAAATGACTAGCATGCTGCTTCACAGCATGAATCAATTCGGTCCAGGCTAGCTATCATTACGACTGCAAAGGAGTCATCAAAGATCAGGGGTACTTACGCTATTTAGGTCCTGCATGATTCCATAGAGTGCGTATGAGGCATATTTGGTAAAGATTTTCTTTGATGTGTGCATAATAAAAAAGGGGTAAAGAAATACCTTAAGAAATAGGTGTGCCAAAATAATAGTGAACTAACATAACAGTCATGAAGAAGCCTAGTAGCTTCACAGTATGTCATTATTCTGAGCAATTCAGTAGGCCTATTAATCTGCACTTGAACTTCTGAAAGGTGGTAACACACAGCTGTCATAATAATGTATCATGATAATGTGATGGTACAGTAAAATGCTTACGTTTTCTAGTTATACTACAAAGTCAGTAGTCTATATCATAAACAACTGGTCAGAACTTTTTAGTTTGTTGGTTATGTACGTATGTAGGCCTACTGTGGCCTACTGTGGTTGGGTGAATTTTAAAATGATTTTACGCATTTGATAACAAAGGAATGCAAATTGCATTTGTTTCTATTAACTTGGAAATCCTTTAGACGCCTAACAAGTTATAGGCCTAAATAAATGTTGAAACCAGCACTGGAATTTAGCACAAGGAGCAAAGCTGCGGGTTCACTGTCCTCAATCCAGCAGATGGCAGCAGAGTTCACAAGTTTTCAAGTTTGAGTCTTCAATATCTACAGACGGTATAAATCAAATGATGATACAGATTGAACTTTTGGAGAGGCTGTTGCAATTTGGGTGTACCCAAATACTTAAATGTTATGCCATGACTGCTAGTGTAAAATTCGCAGTTGTCACATATTGAGAAGATAGGTTTGGCTCTAAAATGTAAACAAAATCCCAAAGGCAATGCAAAATCCTGTTTAAATGCATACTGGGCGGGTGCTGGCAAAGAGCTTGCATGAACAATATTTATGACAGTTAAGTGGGCCTAAACGATTTTAAATAAATGCACAAGGAATTATCATACGTAAGTTCATTTGCCGTTTAAAGCTGAATGTCAGAGAGAATGCTAGAGTTAGGATAGGTGAGGATGCATCAAGTTGCTGTGTTGAATTGCTCTGATATCCATTAACTTGTTTTTCTTCTCCTGAATTCCGCCATGTTTTGAGATTATTCTGGTTCGGAAGAGGTGTGTTGAGTGTTGTAGCTACGGATAAGCTGGCAACATTTCATTTTAGATCTGCCTTGCAAAATGCACACCTCTCCACAAGTTTTTCTAATTTATTTAGGTTTTAGAACACACATTGGACCGTGAAATTCTTGCGAAGCAAATGAAAACGGACCCAGAGCCATTGCAGCTAGCCATCTTCTGAAGATTAGCTGGGGTTTTCTCCATCCTGTAAATTATTTCCCCTCGGAATGTTCTCAAAAAAGCCCCATGGGGATGTCAAAAAATCGACACAGAAAGTCTTGGACCCAAAAAAGGATGTCCTGACACGTCTGAAACATCTGCGGATCGTTATAGGTGAGTCGGCAAAGTATGCATATAGGTAGTCTAATGTCTCAAAGCTGTTCAGTTCGCTAGCTCGCTCGCTAATCATGATGTGTATCTGTTCCTTGGCTATCTAGTGATTTAGCTTTGCGGAATGTCGTACGTGGGATGCCGAGCGAAATCCACATGTCATATGAGTGATAATAGCGTTGCTGAAGTTAGATATTGAGGTGTTATAGCTGAATTGACAGACGGTCGCTGAATGCTAATGTGCACCACGTTTGCAGACACTAGCCTAATCGTCGTTGTAGTCGTTAAAACTTGCGCCCTGTCCAGAAAAATCTTTTAGACAAATTGTCTGTAAGAGTGTGACGTTGAGAGAGTGCCACTTTCACATGGGATGCTTTGTTCATTCGTATATGTTTGTAATCTGTTGACACCATTCTTCCCTGCACCTATGTTGACCGAATAAGATAAGATTCCTTGGGCTGGTTTCTGTGGAGATGCCAGTATGTTTTTATGAAACAACTTTTAAGGTTGGAATCCAAGCTTTGTTTTAAAACAGTTTTCATTCTTTTTATCCAGCAGTATCTTATGGTACATCTCTGATGTTCCTGTAGACTTGATCAAAGGGAGATTTTTCTATTGCATGCAGTTTTTTCCCTATTTTGTTTACCACCGCAATGTCCATATGCATTGTTGAACTGTGTACCTTTTTCAATCTGTAATGACTAAATCAATTTCTGGAGCCTGGCTGAATAACGGTTCCTTTTTGAGTTTTGTATTAGATTTATGTAGTGTCTGTAATTAAGACTTGAGGAGAGAGGAAGAGAGAAGTGGATGGAATGCTTGCATTGGAGACAGAGGGGCAGAGGAATTTGAAGGATAGGCTTGGCTCTTGGAGTGCTAGCTGGGTGGACCGTCACAGAACAACAGAAATAAACCAGGGCTTCCTCTGGGACTGAACAGGAAAGTGGGAGAGGGGGCAAGATCTCAGACCCTATTCCCAGCGGGGGCCTCTGTGTTTGGATTAGAGGCAACGAGTGTTTCCTGGTGTATGATTGTTGCTCAGGCTTCTCCATCCAGCACAGCCCAAGTCCCCTTATCCAAGTTCCAACAAGCCTTTGTGAAGGACTAGTGAAAAAAATGTATTTTTTCCTTCTTTGCCCATTGTTATTTCATGGATGTCTCTGCTTGAAAACTGATGGATGAAAGGCCCACCGTTGTAACTGGGAATTGACAGACATGCATCCCTCGAGCACATGAACTGGCTTCCTCTATTGTTCCTGTTTCCACTGTGCAATAGCCAGTAGTGTGGGAACAAGTGGTGCCATGACAGTGTCCTGTGCCAGTGAACAGTGTTGGGAATGGGGAGAGGCATATCCTCGTGCATTACCAATCAGTGGCTCCAGGGAAGGAATTAGCCCAGTGCTAAAGGGCACAGCCTTGGGCTAAAGTGCAGCTCCAGTGGTGGATGTCTGTCGACAAAGTAAATTGTAGTCGTTGATTTGATGGGGTTTTTTTTATTGAAAGGGACTGAATCTGAATCACTCAGTGGGATATTTTGCATTGATTATTTAGTCATTTGATTGAAGAGGTAGCTTAGCTTACGAAGGTGAAACATGACATTAGAATAGTTGCTAAGGGAGATATGGCATAGTAATAGTGTGAAATTATGATGTAAATATTTGATTAGCTGTGTGTTCTAAAGGAAGATCTGGTCAAGCACCCCGACTTCAAACAAGGAGGTGTGTGTATGTGTTTTTTTTTTATTTTTTAAACCACATCACCTGGAGTCATCTGTACTCTCATCTGTTGTCTGGAGCATGTGGTCTCTTGACTGTGTGTTATTTCCTCTCCCGGTAGACCTGACACACCAACAGAGACGTTTCATTTGGCAGAGAGAGGAAATAGACCCAAGTGCCCCTGTGTTTCAGATGGGCGTGCCCGGCTCTCCCTCTGTCTGAAAAAGCATTACAGCCGCGCTGGCCCTGATACAGATCAGCAAATAGTGTTGGCAGAAAGCAAACTGGAGTCCTGCGGTAGCTGATCTTTTAGCACTGGCCTGTATGGGTGGAGTGGAGGGCATGTTTGTTTGTCTGTGTGTTTCGGGGGGTTAAGATGTTGAGCTTTCTGCAGGTGTTTTTGGCTGCTGGCTGACACACACACACACACACACATGCGCCGTACACTGGTGTTGTGTCTTGGTTTTTAGGGGTGCAGTATAGAAGTTTACCAGCATATAAACACACAAACAAACAGTCTTTGTGTTGTAAAGTCAATCTGTGAGTAGGCTGGGTGTGCTGATAGGGAAAGGATGGCCTGTCCGCATTCTGAATGGCAGGTCAGGGCAGGCAGCGAGTGGAGAGGGCTCAATGAGTGGCTGCAGTGCTGGCCCATTCTTAAAGGTCAGACTGCACGGCACCGCGATAAGCGGTTTGAAGTGGGCACCCCATCTGAATGTAGTGGAAATAATCCTGCTGCCATTCACCAGTAAAGTGTCTGTGCCAAGCTATTTATAGAAATGTGAATTGTTTTGGTGTTTTTGCACAGGTGACATCAGACCATGTTAATTGTATGTGCCAACTTGACAGACCACTAATTAAAATTATGGGTAAAGAGTGTGACTGATACTAATTTGATAACTTTTCGAAATCCATTTGCTAATTGATCAGCATGACAGTCAGCTGACTACTCCCACACAGAATTCAAGAGCTCCTTGGTTCGTTAAGTCTACGGCGGGCCCCATTGGTGGGGAATACAGACATGTCAGTTGGAACACCAATCATTTTTATGCCTGTGGTTAGTAGCATCTTTCTTGACAATTAAGACCCTACACTCAAAAGAAAACAGCCACACATCAGGAAAGTCATTCATTGGAAAATTAAAACAATCACATCAGATCCAGCTGAGTGTATTCTGGCGCCGTGTCTTGCTTTTTTAAGTATATATTTTTTTGTCTATTTTGGCCTTCATTGGTAGGAAGGGACAATGAACAAGTGGCAGAGAGCAAGAGACATGGGGTGGGATTGGGAAATGGCTACAGATCGGTGTTAAACTTGGGACATATGCCTGTTTATAGCCAGCTGAGCTCTGCAGCTGCTTGTGGTGTTTTTCTGTAGTATAGAAGTTAGCCAGAATATGACTACTAGGCACCTTCAAAGGAATTAAAAGTTATTCATTATGTTTACATGTTCAATACGTAAAATACTGCAGCACAATGCTGGCAAATATGCTGTTGTCTGCACAGTATTATGGTTACTTTGAAATGCTTGTGAGCTTAAGAGATCTGTGGAAGAGGATAGATTGTTAAAACTGTAGTGTAGTAGTGGAAAGTGCATGTTGGCAAACAGATGCACAGTTGGGAGCAACCCTTTCTGCTGCTGTCCTGATTTCATTAGGGTCTCACTCACGCAGGGGCAGTACCCGGCCTTTTTCTTCCTCTGCAAAGCACTTAGCCTGGCCAGCACTCCTGCAACTTCAACACCACCCAGCAAATTCTCATCGTCACGGCACTGATTTTGCACCTAAAACGGTTCTGGTCACTACAAGGCATTTTTTTTGTGCTTAAAGGTAAACTTTGGCACATTTGAACCTATTATGTCTTGTTGATAGGGGTGTTTGTGTACTGTTTGTAGGCACGAGATTGAGGAAAATTGGTCAATTGTGGATGTTCATCCATGAAAATGGGAATAGAAATGATCTCGACAGTCAAAAGAAGAAGCAGCCAGTACTGCACGGAGGTCATCAGGGTTAACAGTCAAGCCCCAGAGTACAGGGTAAACACGGAGACAGAGACATTATCGCCCCAAGTGTTTTTATAAATAACCCTCTCTTATCAAGGAGCTTCTTTGTTGTGAGGGGGCTGTTCTAGAACACACACACACACACACACACACACACACACACACACACACACACACAGACACACACACACAATCTGGGGTCAGGGTGGTTTAGCGCAGCAGTGTGCAGCAGTGTGTAGCAGTGTGCTCTCTCTCGTTCAGAACCAGTTAAGTCTCCAATCCACAAAGGTAGAGGAAGAGCTCGGAGAGCTGCTTGTCAAATGCATCGTCACATGCGCTTCTTCATTCCAGACTCTCATCTGTACTGGCATTACATTAGTGTGCCAGCATGGGTTATAGGCTAGATCCTATCGTAGCCCAGAGTGTGACAATTCACTCTAACTGTTGTGCAACAAGTTCTATAGTCAGGTTGTGCATCTTCGTCATGTGCACTTTGTCTGTGTAACCAACAGAGGTGTCAATCCCAGGTTCAGAAAGTAAAAACCCTGCCAGGTTTTCCTTCTAACACAGGTGACTTTGCTAAGGAGCTGATCTACCTGTCTTGAGTGCTCATTACAATCATCTGATTCAGAGCTGGCTGGATCAAATTTGTGGCAGGGTTTCTACTTTCTGAACCCGGGATTGACACCTCTAACCAACCACACGCTTGGCCGTCTGCACATGAGTGGCCCAACATGGCGCAGATATTAAGAGGATGTGGCCTCCCGATGTCCTGGCCCAAATCTGAAATGTTCACTCTTTCACTATACAGTGCACTACATGGGGACGAAGCAATGTAATTCTCAGGCTATATAACGTATTATATGGTAAATGAGTTAACATTTCTGACATGGCCCTGGTCTAGACCAAGCGGCAACGTTCCAGGCTGGAAAATGAAGCCGGAAGTAAACGTTGTAAGGCTGCAGTACCTATTTTGTCCTTTAGAGGCAGGCTGCAAAAGGGAGCAATTTCCCATAGACTCCCATGTTAAAAGGTCCATTTTCACAGCTAAAATAAACATATTTACAGCCTGGTTCAAAAAATGGTTTTAGTGTCTTTCGATAGTTTGGGGGTCCATGACAACTCTGAGGGGGGTGAATTTTTTTAGAATCCATTTGCTTTAAGCACAGTTAAGTTTTAATTTTATGAATAATTAGGGGCGTGGTCAGCTTGATTGACAGCAGCCGGCCACCGCTGCTGACGTGAGGCTGAGATTCTCAGCCTGAGAACTCTGTCGACTCTTCGGCTGTCGTCGGATATTTCACGACTATATCATTTCCAGCATATTCAATGATGTGTTACATCCAGGATGTCTGACGTTCCTGTTATTTGTTCTAAAGGACCATCAAAGAATGTTTCTTTACATTTTAATGGTAAGTGACATTACACTACTGTTTATCTGCCATCATTACTAATATGTAGCATCGCTGTTAGCCCCGTAGCCTAAACTCACCTCAGAAATGTTAGCATGTTAACCCTGGTGTCAAACTAGCTCCCGAATAACTCTACTGCAACATAATATTACTTAATCTGCCATTATCAAGCTTATTTGACTGCTCCAATCGGTCAGTAGAATGACTATAATAGAAAGTCAGTAGAATAGCGTTGAAGGAGAATTTGATTTGAGTTTTGTCTCGGCCGTCTTTGAAGTTCAATAGTCTTAGCTCGCACAGCTAGCGCAAGCTACGTTACAGCCTGCTAAGGTTCGTCAGCTAGTAATGAAGTTGACATAAGTGACAATACCGTCAAATTATGTCCACTGACTCAATTCTTCATCTGTGCTATACTTAAGAGGAAGTACATGTCATGTGTTAAAAACATAGACTGTGTTAATACGAGAGAGAGACGCTTTAAAGCACCCTTGCTTGTAAAGTTTATTGAGTAGCTAAAACTTGACTCCGCTTAGAATTACGTAAGAAAAAGATTAAAAAAAAAAAATAGTGCAAGCCTACATTCACGTAAGAATGGGCAACCTGGCCGTACACATTACATTTTGAATAGTATTGTAAATTAACATTTCAAACATCTCATCAGTTTTCCTTTAGGTGACTCAGACAGGCTGGACAAAGGGATGGATGGTTAACTTGAGACAGAACTGGACTCCACACCAGAGCTCTCATCTGTGCTGTCAGCACTTCGAGACATCACCACGGATGCCAGGGACAGTACCAACCTTTTTGTTGCAAATATTTAATATATATATATCTTATTATTTCTCCTCCTACAAGTTTTCTACATCCTACCAGACTACAAGCTTAGAGTATGCTATGGCTTGTCCAGATGTCTGGGAAACTTTAAATATGTTTTAAACATTTATTTTATACAGTGATGGAGTGTTTTGGAAACTATGGTAGTGACATACAATTACATTACAATTATCACATGCTTTTATTCAACACAACTTACAGTAGAGGACACAATGCCCATTTATTCTTGACTCCATTAGGCCACAGATGCCCTTTGCTCCTATCTTGATGTTCTTGTGCATCACTTTTGCTTACTGCTTTTCTTGCTGCATTTGATACTTACCAACCTGCCACTTTACTGTATTACACATAACTTTATTTATTCACTTAAATGTTCTGATTTCTTTACATGTATGGGTAAATATCAATGTATTGTCTAGTCGAAATGTCTTGTCAATATTCCAATGAAAAATATGCTACTGAAAAAAAGGTTGACACGTTCGATACTTATTCATCCTGCTTTACATGCCATATACTGTTTTTTTTTTTTTTCACTTTGCTCATTGACTGCAGTGTATGTTTAATGCACTGCTTTTGTTTACAATGACATTAAGATTTTCCCTTTTATATATTAATAGTAATTGTTGAAATAAGACATTTTGATGAGATTCATTCTTGGTTTAATAAATATATTACAAATTCCATATACATTTCAAGTGTGACTTCAATGCAAATCAAAATCAATAACAGATTTGTGGTAGAAAATGTTGTTTGTTGAAGCAGTTTGACATGTGCTGTCCTTATATTTAAAGTTATCACGAGTTTGACATTCATTCACCAGGCAAAATATTACAAGTTCCTGTACATTCAAAGTGGGATTTTAGCGTAAAGAATTCAAAATCATTAGTACTGATATCCCCAAGACAAAGCTAGCCATTACAGATCACACAAGCCCTGCTTCAAGCAACAAGATGATCACTTGTCCAAGGTCATTCCCGCCGCAGTGGATGAGCAGGACATATAGGACGGTTTCTTCTTGTAGGGCCTGGGAGAAAAACAAGAAGATGTCACACCATCTTAGTCCACCCAGGCCAAATCACCTCATCTGGGCATGAAGTCCCAAGTTGGTGGCCAGGGACCTCCTCGCAGCCTCTTCCCCTCTGCCAACCTAGCTGTGCCCCAGAATTTATGAAGTTGGAGCTGTAAAAGCAAAAATGAGAAAAGACAATATTAACATACATTCAACGAATTAGATGGTCATAACTATTAGCTGTTCAAGTTTTTAGAACGTGAGGTACGGCGATATTTGTATATTTTCTTAAGGTTTTATTATTATGTCACATTTGAGCATTTGCTATATG
The DNA here is from genome assembly GCA_030347295.1 of Setipinna tenuifilis. Classification (NCBI taxonomy): domain Eukaryota; kingdom Metazoa; phylum Chordata; class Actinopteri; order Clupeiformes; family Engraulidae; genus Setipinna; species Setipinna tenuifilis. Next base: position 12,844,087 of record CM059278.1, read on the forward strand.
AAACTATGTACTACATAAGTAATATGTAGTTGCTCATGTTGTCTTCCACTATGTTGGATTGTCTTCAGTCGCTTTGAAATGGCCTCAGAAACCATTTTATGTACATTTGAACATTATATGCATTCAAGCTACGACAGGTCTTGATAAGAAAATGTGAGAGCACTGACATGCACACCTTAATTTATTAAGTCCACAATGTACACCGAATAAATTAGCAGGACTACATCAACAGCTGAAAATAACGACTACAGATTTATACATGAAAAAGACGGATGAAACGGGCTGGTTAGTCGAAAGGTTTCAACACACGACAACAGAACTCCATGTCAAGATATCATGAGCACCGATAATGCCACAAAGCATGCACTATAGTTAAGACCTCTCTTATTAAATCGTGTGCAAATGGTCAACGTTAACGACCAAAATCATAAGAAAACCATAGTATCAGTTTGAAGCAGTAGTGACAGAGTATTGAGGGAGGTTTTGAAATCTTTGGTAGTCAGAGCAGTCATAAACGACATGGTTGCTATGCATTGCTAACTTACGATAATAGCCTACAATAATTTAGCAACTATAACTGATGACTAAAAACTGCTCTTTCACTACATTACACTGAATAGTAGCAAACGGTCTGCATGATTATTAAATTTACTCATGTACTGAAAATAATAATGGATTTAGGTACTTACCAGCAAAATAGATGAGTTCAGTCTGGTCAACATCGGTCAAGTGTATCGCCCAAAATACATGCAAGCGAAATTTACCGCTTTCGCCCCGCTTTCTCCGTGAAAGAAGTTCTCCGCTACGTAATTTGCGGGAGCTGGCCTAGCCTGTAGGGGCGGGTCTTCAGGCCGCCTGGCACTACCTTTTCACCCATATAGAGTGTCCCAGTGACGCCACTTCCGCTCGATTTCATGGGACCTCTGAGCTCGCAAAAAATGAATGGGTTTCAATGAGACTAAAATAGCTATTTTCTGGTCCAAGGCGTTGTATGCCCCTGAAATGAAATATGTTGTTTGTGGATTCAAATGGTGTTTTTTCATGTAAAACGTTTTACCGTTTGTTGTGCTGTTGTTCAGATAAAAGCTGTAGCGAAAACAAAATTGAGAAAGACTACGTCGCGTTGTTGACGTCACGTCCCATCATTAGCCTACTCTTTCTCCGATCTATGTTAGCAGTAAATATACATTTATAACAGAGATGCCAGTGTGTTTTGTGCCTCAATGTGCGCATTCCAGCAGGAATGGCTGTTCCTTCTTTCGTTTCGCACAATTTCAGTGATGACGTATTTCATTCGCGTCGACAGCAGCGAAGAACTGTAGTTCACAAAGCGGCCTCTCACAAAACCTGCCACCATCAAACTTCTTCGCTGTGAATCGTGGTTTTCTTCGTATGAAAAATTATATTTAAAACTGACAAATATCATATGTCCCATTCATGGTACAATTCATACGGGATCAGAAAATAGTTTTTGTGCTCTCATTGAACCCCATTCATTTTTTCTGACTTCCGAGGTCCCGTGTAGCGGAAGTAAAACGGAAGTCACTGGGGCACTCTATATGGAATGTCAGGTAGAAGGCGGGTTTAGAATGCAGAACGCATTGGTTAAGATGGCGGCGCCCTGAACCTTCAAATTAAGCCTCATTTTGGCTGTGGGAAAGTCTATGCGTGACGTCACAGAGGGTTTGTCCAGTTCTTATATACAGTCTATGGTCTAGACCAGTTTTTCCATCAAACTTAATTCATCATTGCCAAAGCTCTATTCGTAGCCTACATCTTTCTGACATTACCTGTTTTTTGCTGTAGGTATAGTTTTAAGAATCGTACTTCTATATTATGACTTTCAAATATTCAGTCAGTTTTTCTCGTAGTAGAAGTGTAAACACAGATACCCAGGAAGGGCCTCACCCTCCTTGTCTCACTTCTCATTGCATTGAGTTTCAGGCTGCCTGTTTGAATTCTGTCTCTGGTTGCACACAGACACATTTTATGTATGCATAGTCTAACTGTTAGCGCATGTCAGGTCTTGCTCATTGCACACTTTACCCTTAGAGAAGTAATCCTAATGCATAACTATGGGCCGTGAATGTTGCTGATGGTGTGGTGGAGTACAAACACTGTAGCCTGGCTGTCATACCAAGTTCATAGACGGAGCTTGGTCTGGTAAAGATCCCATAGACAGGAAGTTCTCAAAGGTGGCCTCTACACTACCGGACAGAGCTACAACCAATCAGACCACTGATTCCGATGATGTATGCGTAGTGTTCATTTTTAATTAGTGCCTGATTTCTCAAGGAAAGGAACAGCAGAGAATAGGCAGGTTGGCCAGACTGATTTGAACGCGAAATTCTATGCAGCATCACAGGCAGTATAGGCATTCCCAGGCTACAGACATTGCTGATCAAAGCTCAGGTAGGCTACTCTGTGCTGGATCTTCACCCAGAGTGGGAGAGGACCATGGAGCATCATGGGAAGTACTGCAATGCGCAATGTATTGAAACTATCGCAATATGGCAACACACATCCTGCAAAACATGGTTTAGCTGCAACGAGTGGTACATTTCTATAAGCTATGCTTTCGTACTGCACATATCAAAATATTTGGCGGTTTAGATGAAGCCCTACTGACCATTGTAGCGCAGGCTGCTTGCTGACTAGGTCCTACCGGTGAAGACAAAGCTGGAAGACGTCAAAAAACTGTATAGTTAGGTATTTATAGTTATTTATTGCAAGTCATATAGTCATCACAAAATTCAGCAGTGTTGAATGTTGCGTGTGGCAAATTTTCCTTCTATCGTGCAGCCCTAGTGGGAGTCTGCAGGGCCGTTGGACATGCTGATGACACAGCAGCTTGCTACGAACAACTCAGCCCTGCCGAGCTGCTGGTCCATGCATTGCCTGATGTTGCATGCATGCAGGTAGCCTCGCTGGCTGGTCGGCTTTATCTGTCAAGCCACCACCAGCATCTGTGTTTTCCTGAGCACTGAGTGTTTGCCTGTTTTTGAGGGGGAGTGCTCGACAGAAGGGTGTGTGGCTCAAGGCCTGGCTGTAGCCCAGTCTAGCAGACGGGGCTTTGCAGCAGTAAGGATGCAGGCGTCTGTGTGTCTTTTGTGCACTTGTTTTCCTGCTTTTGCATTTCTGTTGCATTTTCTTATTGCTGCATTTCTGTTGCATGTTTACGTTATTGGGTCTCTTTTACGTGTTTCTGGTGTGGCCTTTGTGTTGCAGTGTATCTGCTGTGCCTCTCTGCTGTAGCAGTTCTGTTGCATTTTTTCTTCTGCTGTTGCAAACGTCTGTATCAGGATTTATGCTAAACAGTGCAGCCCCTTCAGTTTGCCCTGCCCCTTCTCTCGGCTGTTGGTGTTAATTAAGCAGGAATAGGCTCAGCTGCGTTTATGTCCTCAGCTTCTCGTTGGAGGTGTTTCTCTTTCGTGCGTCCGCTTTTCTCTCCCTTCTTCATCTCACTTGTCTTCCTGCATTAACTCTCTTCCTGCCTGCACTGGTTTCTGTCCACCTCACTTCCTGCTGGCTGTCATGTGGATGAAGGGGTAAAAATCATGCTCTGAATAATTTCTCTGCCCAAAGATTCTTGAGTCTGTACATGTTTAAGTGTGTGTGTTTGTTTTTTGCCTTGTGTGTGTGTTTGTGATTGTCTGTTTTGTGTGTTTGTGTGTGCGCCTTTGTGTGTTTGTACTTGACTGTGTGTGTGTGTGTGTGTGTGTGTGTGTGTGTGTGTGTGTGTGTGTGTGTGTGTGTGTGTGTGTGTGTGTTTTTAAGTGTGTGTGTCTGAGTATTTCCAGGCCACAGGAAGACGAGATGCTTGACACTGACTAACTTAAGCACTTACCTGAAAATAAATACGAATGTGTCTGTTTGAGCCACGCGCACACATAAAAAAAGTGTGGCACATGGTCTGTGTTTTATCCCACACACACACTCACTAACAGCATTCCTGCCTCATCATCAAGTTTTCAGATGCACTGCATTCAGATCTGGAGTATTTCTAGAGTTGTACTTAAACCAGAGAACAACTGTGGAGGGTTAAAATGGCGATATGAAGTGAGGAGGCCATAATGGGGCCGTTGTCCTAATAGTCTTTATGTGACAATATAGTTCCTGTAGGATGAAGGTGATGGTATGAGTAGAGTAGAGTAGAGTAGAGTAACTTTATTAATCCCGAAGGAAATTAAGGTGTCTCGTAGCATACACATAATACACATTACCCATAATAAATACACATTACAAAACGAATCACCATATTGCACACATCAACATACATACAACATTCACTGAAATGGGTTAGGGGGGGGGGGGGTACTAAGACTTGTCTATATAAGGTGCATTGCCGTAATTCAAGTGAACAGATTAAGTTTGAGTTGGGGAATGGTCCTTAGTGCAAGTAAAAACAAAGTGGCAATGCAAACAGTGCAGTACACGTTGTCCAGGGTAGTGTAGGATAGTGTAGCTTGACCATGGAATAGTCATGTAGTGTCATGTTGTATGGTATGCAATGGTCCCTAGTGTGACTGTGCTGTGCATTGTCACTGTCAAACCAGCGCACCATTACCACCCTAATAGGAGCCCAAATGCCCCCCTGACGTGCCCCTGTACTGTAACTCCTAGTAGTCACTGGCCCAGTGGAAACACTTCACACTCCAGATGCCCCCTGCTCACATGTCAAGGACACACTGATGTGTTCTTAGGGTGTGTGTGTGTGTGTGTGTGTGTGTGTGTGTTGTGTGTGTGTGTGTGTGTGTGTATGTGTGTGTCAGTGTCATTCCAAATGAAAGAAAAGGGATGACTGCATTTGTTATGGTCTTGCTGTACTTGGCTAAATCTGATGTGGCAACAATAAGACTGTGGGATTTGGTTGCCTCACTGGCTCATTGTTACAGCAGTGTTGGAAGCATAGGGAGAGGCACGGTTCATTCAGACACAGTATTTTGTGTATAGGGAGTTACAACTGTTAACAATTACAAGTGGTTGTCGGTCAAATGTGGTACTATATTCAATTGTACTGTATATTGAGTATGTGAAGCACAATTAAGCTCTTCTCTCTCTCCCTTTCTCTCTTTCTCCACACCCCCCCCCTCTTTCTCTCTCTCTCTCTCTCTCTCTCTCTCTCTCTTTCTCTACCCTCCACAGAGAATGCAGAGTCAGTGGACCTAAAGCACTTCTTTGACCAGAACTACTCCCACATCTACTATGTCTTCTTTGAGAACTTTGTCACCATCGAGGTCAACCTAAAGCAGAAAGGTGAGTCTGACGGAGTGACCAGACAACAGTCTTTGCTCTGAACAGAAGCTGCAGTTTGTTTTATAGGTAAGAGATAAGCAGCAGTATAAAGTGTGTGTCTGACCTACAGCTCTATTTGTCTACCTACAAAACAATATCTGATATACTATGAAAATACTGTCAGGCTGTATATACAATAAAGTCTTTTCTAATGTTCGGTTATATTCTAGTTCCATTAGCCTCTAGGCGCTGCTGCCTCTCATCTTCACAGACACACACTACAGGTTTTCTCGTCAGGGTTGCGTCACCAAAAGCTTTCTAAGAAAGCCAGTGTAGCTGTATGTTATGACGGCTGTCATTCAGGATTAAATGATATATTTGTTGAAAGTCTCCCTCAGCTTCCTTTAGCTAGTGCCCCTAGAACCAATCAAGAAAAGCTGTCAACAAGATTTGCCAGTTATTCTACATGTTTGCCATATCCTACAGAAAAGGGGTGGACCCCTTATATTCACTGCGTTCACATGGTGGGATTGGTTTGGATTGGGATTGGGATTGGTTTGGGTGTTGCTACCCAACGGGTGGTCTGTCCCAAAATCCTGCACAGATGACACGTAGAGGAGACTGAACTTTTCACCTCTCATTCCGGTTATTCCACATCGCAAAACAGCTAAAGAAAATCTTACAAGTCAGTCAGTGCAAATGTATTTACATAGCCTCCTCCTTTCACCTGATATTATTAGCCTACCCGCTTAAACAATAAGAACAACACGTAATACTCTGGCACATCTTCTATGGGCTCTGCACTGTTCCAACTAAATAAAGACAATAAACAAACTTTCTGGCGGCATACAAAGATGGTGTTCCAGGAGTTTGACGCATTCACGTACATGTTGTGCATTCTGCTGTGTTAGGAAGTCCGTATGAAGGAACAAACTGCGTTTTTTATTTCGTTGATACATGCACAGTACGCGAAACCAATCCGATCCCGTACACATGGCAGCACCAAGTGGTTTAACACCGGCTTAAGCCTGGTGTTTCAAGTGGTTTCGTGAAACTAATCTCAAGCCGATCTTTATCCTGTACACATGAAGCCGTTACGATCCCAAACCAGTTCCAATCGGTTTCAACTCGTCCATGTGAACGCAGTGATTGGCAAGGACCTGTAGCATTGGCAGGCCCTGCTATTGTTGCCAGCACAGGCTTTAATAGAGTGTTGTAATGCTCAGTTTGGAAATGTTAGGTGTGTTCAAACAGAGTTGGGCTGTTTTTTTTTTTAAGGATCCTTTATCTTAAGTCGAGAGTTGTGCAATTTAAGGCAAGGCAATGACTGCAGTTCCTGTGGTCAGGGAAAAAAGCTCTATTAAAATGGTCTGTGTAGCTAAACTAAAAACATTCAGAGAAATTACTGCATTCTAAACTATGCTCTCTGAAGAGTGTAGTATCAGCTTTGTTATGGGTCTGTCTGCCCACCCCAACTAGAGCTGGAGACAGTCCTCTGAAGGAGCCTGTTGTAGAGTCACAACAGCTAAATTGTCCTACTGTTCCCATGTTGCCCCAGTTCTGCCCTCTGCAAAGAGGAAATTTGTTGAGGCGCTACCAACACATCTCTGCCCCCTCTCCAGTCCTCAGTCCACATTGACTTTCAGTAGTGAATGCTCTCCATAGGGGTCCGTCAGCCATTACTGCTACTTCCTAGTTGCTTCCAGCTACCATGGAAGCACAAGAGACCTTACATGTGCCATGGCCTGGTCAGGCAGGGTGGTCCCTGCTGGAGTAGTCTGTGTGGCTTAGCAGAGCGATCCCTTTACAGTGGCGCTGGTCTCTCTCTCTCTCTCTCTCTCTCTCTCTCTCTCTCTCTCTCTCCCTCCCTCCTTTTCTCCCTCCTTGTTTTTGGGAAAAATAGTTCCTTCCACTTGTTTTTGGAACTAGAGAACCAGGGGTATCAAACCAGGGTGACTTTCTTCCTAAAATAGACTACTCTTCATTGCCTGCATACCGTGTGCGTGTGTGTGTTTGTACATGCTAGTTTTGCATTCCAGCTTGTTTGATGTGTGTTGGAGAACACCAATGCATATCAGTCCTCCTATATGATGCCATAGTGACTCCAGGCAGACGGTTCTGTGTGTGTGTTTCTGTGAGGAGAGAAGTGGATGTTTTTCTGTAGGTTTAAATATCCTTTAAAACTTAAAAATGTTTTTTTTTTTTTTCAGGTCACAAATCGCAAAGGGAAGAGCTGGACTCCATTCTTTTTATATTTGAGGTAAGGTCTATGTTTTGTCATTTACACACACACAGGCATATACCCATACCCCATAATGTTGCTGAACTTTTTTCTGATGTGGTTATGTCTCTATACGATACTAGATCAGCGAGATCAGTTGCGTAACAGAACCTGCGTAGTAGTTGACATACACCATCTTGTCAAACCTGTGTGTGTTTGTGCATAAGAGGTACAGTAGTTATCCACATATTGAAGACATTAGTATTAGACTTTACAGACCACCATACACTCTGACGTGACGGCCCATTATGGTACTTCCTGTAACGCCTTTATTAATGCCCAACCAGAGACAAATCACTCTAGAACCAAGGTTGTTGTTCACATAGGCTTTTCTGTCTCAGTATTTGTCAAGGTGATTTCCGTATCCAAATATTGATAAAGTCAGTGTTGCCTCATTGTTTAGATCACACACACACACACACACACACACACACACACACACACACACAATAGAGTACTGTCTACTAGGCAAAGTACAGTGTCCTTCCCAAGGGAAAGGGAAAAAAAATGATGTTCCTCACCTCACCCAGGTTTCAACTGAAACTGCTATCCCACTGAGTCATGGCTAAGAGCTGCTTTAGATTTGAGCTCACCAACAGTAGAGACTATTATCCACTATGCTAGTAGAAGTGCTAGAAACATAATTATCAACTACTTTTGTTATGGCTATTTATCATTCTGTACTATTATAGTCACTGTATGATTTATTCAAGATAATGGGTCCTAATTTCATTGACGAGCAGCAAGCAGTGAATGTAGAGTTGTCTTGTGGTGTGCGGGACCCACCCTTGTTTGTGCATGGGGTTTTTCCCATGCTTTTGTAATGAGCGTAATACATTTTGTCCAAGTTCTATTTAATTAGCTTTAGGTTCTTTTCAGCCAAGACACTGCTTAGAGCTCATCAATGAAATGATGGCCAGGGTACATGAAACCGAGAGAATGTCCGGTTTGTTGACCTTTAAGATGCAAAAGGCTAGGATGGTTAGCGGGCAGAGCTCCAGCACCCATGTTCCCATGGGGACCCAGGTTCGAATCTGTCCCAGGTCATTTGGCATAAAAGG